>LPNX010336611.1:272836-375080 GCA_001517045.1 Pseudotsuga menziesii | reverse complement strand
GGGGGGGGGAGAGAGGGAGAGAGAGGGGGGAGGGAGATATGTTGATCCTCTGATCGAGGATGTCATTGATGTATTTAATCATGAATGTCTTGAGGTAAAACCTCAGTTGTAAGTTGGGTCAGTAGTACCCACAAAAGTATTATTAAAATGTAATTTCCAGTCTCCCAAGGTAAGTCAGAAAGGTTTAGTTGCGGAAAGAATCAATATTTTTACCCTCTCGGCGTTCCTTTGCACCTCTTGGTGCAAATTATAGTCAAGTCACATACTAAAAATCTTAAAATACACAAAGTTCAAAGCTTGTGCATCATTTAAAAAAACAAACAAACAAACATTTTTTTGTGTTTTTGGAGATACTCAATTTGCAACAAACATATTTTTTTGGTTTTTGTGTGTTTTTGGAGATACTCAATTTGCATTTCATTGATTCATATTGATATTAAAATAAAATATATATACATTTTAGAATTTTTTATTAAAATTAATAAATTATAACGAAATGTATACAATAAAATATATATACATTTTAGAATTTTTTTATAAAATTAATAAATCATAACGAAATCAGATGAGATGTATATAAGTGGAAAGTAATAATAATAATAATAATAATAATCTATTTTTAAGGTCACCGCCAAGCGAGACACCAAATTGGTGTATGAGACCCCTTGTTTGTGGGACAAGGGACCCCCCTCTGCGCAGTGATTTAACTGCTAAAGTCTACAGAGGTGTACATACAATACCCCCCTCTAGATTTGAACCTGTGACCTCCTAAGAGGAAACACATGCTCTTAACCATTAGGCCCACTCATGTTGTACATTCGATGTAATTTGTATTATTTCACAATGCTCATTCCTTTTCTGAAATTGAATAAACTTGGAAAAAAACTATGTTAGTCTTTTTCTAAAAGATTTTGGACAAAATAAATAGTTTAATTGAAAGAAAAATTTACTTGGAAAAAAACTAGTATTCAACCAAATAGTTAACACTAAATATTTCACTACAAATAGTTGTTGAAAAAAAAACTTGTGATTCAAATGAAATTGGTATTTATACATTTGGTTCAAGATTAAATATCCAAATAATATATATACCATTTTATTATTTCACATTTTCATATTATTATGTCCTCGAGAGGAATATATATAAATCACTCATCTCTATTAATTTGATCTATATAAACAATATTTGTCAAAAAACTAAAGTTTAACATAGCAATTTTGATTTAATATTAAATTTTATTTAAAATAAATTATTTATCTGTTATTTTATTGGTTTGTTTTGATGACATTGTAATACCCCCTAAATTGATAATTTATTATTAATTCTGCTAAAAAAATACTTTAATTATTATTTTTATTATTTCATTATTTTGACAGAAAAGTCAAGAATAAAACATTTTGTAATTAAATATTTTTATTTAATAAAATATGCGGAAGGGGGGAAAAAGTGGATATAGCTATTAAAGAGTGTTTGTTGGCCCACAAGAGGAAAATACATGTGGCATAAGCCACTGAGTGAGAACTCAGGATGCAGGAGGAATCACCCCCAAAAATTAGGTCACAACTCCTAGTTGACTACTAAAGAGAAGAAGGCTCATAAATGACCAATTCCTAGGAAAAATACTATAAATCACTATGTCCATGAGTAGTAGGGGGCTAGAATTAGACGAGGATTAAATATGTGAATGCAGGAGATGGAACATTGAAGGATTTTTCTCTCGTGGTTCAGCGAACAAGCTCGGGGGTTCTGGAGCAAGTAAGTTGGCTGCTCTGGGAGTTGGTTGGGAGGAACAACTTCTCCACTTTTGTTCTCCCAGCGTTGGTGCCAGGTTCATAATTTATGTTTAAATGTTTGAAAAATGTGTTTTAAATTCTAGATATGTAGAAGATTAATGTAGAACCTAGTCTGTATCAATTAGCCTAGTGATTTTATGCTTGAATGTTTAGAATTTCGATTCTTGTCGAAATTTGAATTCTGCACATAATGGATTTGAAATTGTCTATTTCTAATTTGTCTCATGTATTCCTACATTTAATCGTTTATTTCGTGTGTGTGTTGATTATTCCTAAATTCTTCCTTAGTCTGTATTTACTACTCTAAACAAATAGTATGATGGCCGTAAGACCATGTTTAAAATGGGTACCATCTATTTTCGCAGAGTTTAAAACTCATAAGATAGATGAAAGTCATCACCACGATGTCATCCAAACAAAAACAACATTTAAAATAATTGCATTAACTATTATCTCCACGGCCATAATACCATCGATGATGGATGTTGTTGATTTTAAACAAACATTACACAGACAAAAACCCTAAGCTTAAATCATTAACAATGTCGCATGGATCCAAGGATGGGCCACTACGTTTTTTTATTAAAAAAACCAATATTTGGTACAGAAGTTGTCGTAATACCATAATGGATGGATACCACAGTTATTTAATTAAAAAACACTAATACAAATAGAAAATTGGAATGGGAATAAGACCATCCGAGATGGCACCCAAAAACCCTACACAAATTTAATAAAAAAATTATAAGATACTCAACGTATTGATCAGGCAATGGCTGGGTGAACACGAGGGTTGTGTTTACAAATGCATAGCACCAACATTAAGAGACTTATCTTTTTACAGAAGTGGTCACACTCACAGCCCAATTTGTTGCCCAGTTTTTACCTAACACACATAAGTAAGGGAGACTATATGCGGTAAACAAACCTTAAAACCAAATAAAAAGGATTTATGGTTAAAGGATGTGAATGGTTAACCGGGTTTTTGAAAATATGGGCCTGGCAGGAGGTGAACCTATCGCCTTCCTCTCCAGTGCCTTCATCCTGCACATTTTGCAAGTTACAGTCAATGCTATGACAGGAAAGTTAAAACAAATAGAATTTCATTTCTTTTAAAAGCTTGGATAAAACCCTTACCTTGGCATTTGACAGTGAGGGCCAAGGGTCATCTCCTATGGAGTAACCTTATCCCTTCGCAACCTATAACCACCAAAACCTTTCATTATTTTTGGAAAACAACTACTGCAAACAAATTTTCAAATGCAGAGATAAGTACCAATCCTTACTCACCTGTCAAAACAGACTGGTCACATGGTAGAAACATTGGCAGGCTCGTCGAAGTTTCGACGTTGAAAGGTAGGAGGTTGAGGAAGCCTTTGCAAATAGTTACCTCGAATGAACCAGAAAATTTCATTAACGAAGTAACAACGAAGCAAGGGAAATCCATTAGCATTTTAAAGTAGACCAAGAGTTATTACAAAGCAGAGCTCGACCCTTGACCGACTTTCGACCAAACGACACTATCAAATGAAACTAAGACAGAGAAAATGAGCCTTTAGAAAACCCTACGAGAGCATGTGACTTCACCATCCAGGTATTGATCAAAGATCAAATTATCATGCCAACTCAGAGGCTGGTTGTGTTGTCAACTCGCAGCCATGATAGTTCATTAAGTCAACCAAGTACCATACTAAATCACGGACATAACTTTATTAAAAACAAATCATTACATACCATCGAACCATGAGACATGGATAAGTAATCTAGATGGATATTGGTGTCCACCCACCTATTCCACTAGCTCAAAACCATTGTCCATTGTGGCAGTTTCCTAGTTATTTTTCTATGATTTTTTGGCTCCCAAACTTTTAAGGTCATTTTAAAGCCCTAAACGACATTTTTTGGCAATTCATATGGCCAAATGGTTTCCCTTGGAAAACATTTGGCCATAGTAGAAAGTTGTAAATCTCATATAGACCTTTCCAACGGGCTATCGAGCGCCCAAATTGAAGATCGTATGCAAAAGTTATGACCTCGAGAAGTTGACTATTCAACTTACCACCTTGGGGCCGCAAAGTTTATGACGCTTCATCTTCTAGGGTTACGTTTTGTAATTTTGGGTTTCTTTCCCTCATTATTACTATAAATAGGCCCCTTTGGACTCATTTTTTATTTCAGCTTTGCATGGATGAATGTAGCAGTCACATCTCTTCTCAGAGATAGCTACCATCATTCTAGCTATTGTATTACAGTCTATTCTATTTCTGCCACTTAATAGAATATGTGTTTATTGTATCTCTATTATCTTTGCAAAATGCCTGTGATTATGATTTTGTATTTTTTCTTTCATTTCATTCACAGATAAATCTGGATCAGTGGTATCAGAACAATATTCTCTTTGATTGTTTCTCGATGCATGTCCCCAACGAGGTCTGGGTATAAAGAGTTTGGTCTTGAACTAGTTTCACTTGATCACTCTCGTCGTCCTAAACTAACTCCCATGGAGGAAGAAAAGAGATCCGATGGAGCAGTAGATCCTATCAAGTCATTGCTCGAGGAAGCCCCTGAGTGACAGAGGAACGAGATGATGGATAGTTTCTCCCAAATCCTTCTGCAAATGCTGGCAACGGCAAGTGCATCTTCAATGACCAGCCAGTTCGGGGATGTAACTCCCTTCCAGGTACAAGTTAACTTTCATATTCCTTTATTTGAATGCAAGATCAATTTAGATTCCCTAGATAGTTGGTTGAATGTTCTAGAAGGGTATTTCTCTATCCACAATTTCTCCGACAGGGAAAAGATCACCTTTTCTCTCCTTAAGGAAGTCCCCCATGTCCAAAATTGGTGGGGTACTTATTGGGAGAAAAACTCATCAGACGAGTCTAGAATGTTTGAGACAAATCCCACTTGGGCCTCTTTCATAGATGTCGTCAAGGAACAATACTACCCTGTGGGAAACTATGATGACGAGTACGCAAAATAGACCATTATGTGTCAAGAGAGGGACTAGACGGTGTCAGAGTACACCAAAAAATTTCATAGCTTGCACACAAAGTTGGGTATCAAGGACTCTGAGCGGCACCTGATACTGAAATATCGCAGTGGTCTACATCGGTACATCCAAACTGATATGGGCTTCCTCAACATCAATTCACTAGAATCTGTCTATCGGTATGCTTTCAAAATCGAGGAGAAATTTTGACAAAAGAACAAGCGAGACTTTGGACTTGCAAATCCACCTCAGAAGCAAGGCAAGGGAAACCCTGTCCCACAGAACACAGGGCAAGGAAAGGACAACCTGTCCCCACCACAAGCAAAGAAGTTGAATGGAAAGAAAAAGAAGGACACCAGGAAGTGGTGCAAATTTCATAAAATCCCTTGGTACAACACTGATGAATGTTTCTCAAAGAAGTCATTACCGTCCCAAATAGACTCCCATGGTGAAAGAAAAGAGAGATGATGGAGCACTGGATCCTATCAAGTCACTACTCGAGGAATACCTCAAGCGAAAGAGGAAATAGATGATGGATAGTTTCACCCAAATCCTTCTGCGAATGCCGACAGCGGCAAGTGCATCTTCAATGAGCAGTCAATTCGAGGATACAACTTCCTTCAAGGTACAAATTAACTTTGATATTCCTTTATTTGAAAGCCAGATCGATGCAGATGCCCTAGATAATTGGTTGAATGTTCTAGAAGGGTATTTCTTTGTCCACAATTTCTTTGACATGGAAAAGATCACCTTTGCTCTCCTTAAGGCAGTCCCCCATGTCCAGAATTTGTGGGGTACTTATTGAGAGAAAAATTCATCATACGAGTTTGGAATGTTTGAGAAAAATCCCACCAGGGCCTTTTTCATAGATGTCGTCAAGGAATAATATTACCTTGTGGGAAACTATGATTACTAGTACACAAAATGGACCATTCTGTGTCAAGAGAGGGACCAGACGGTGTCGGAGTACACCAAGAAATTTCATACCTTGCACACAAAGTTGGTTATCAAGGACTCTAAGAAAAACCTGATATTTAAATATCGCAGTGCTCTACATTGGTACATCTGAAATTAGATGGACTTACTTGACATCTCTTCACTTGGATCTTCTTATCGGTTTGCTTTCAAAATCGAGGAGAAATCTCAGCAAAAGAACAAGCGAGACTCTGGACCTGCAAATCCACCGCAGAAGTAAGGAAAGGGAGACCCTGGTTCATAGAACACGAGAAAAGGAAAGGACAACAAGTCCCCACCATAATCAAAGAAGGTGAATGGAAAGACAAAGAACGACACCAGGAAGTGGTGCAAATTTCATAAAATCCCTTGGCATAGCACTGATGAATGTCGCTCAAAGAAGTCATTGGTGGAGGAGATCAAATCTTCAGAATCAGATCCTAATTTTGATTCAGAACCCATTGCCATAGTCGCAGACTATGGGAAGCAGATCATTGATGTGGAACCCACTGCCATTGTTGCTATCGCACAGATTCAACTAGAGGAGCCTGAATATTCAAAGGTAGAGGAGCACCTCTTCCACTCGCATATGTGGGTGAAGGGAATGCCTCTACATTTTTTTGTTGACAATGGGAGCCAAAACAACCTAATCTCATCAAAAGTTGTCAAGAGATTGGAACTTCCGACAACACCACACCCGAAACCCTAGAACATTGGTTGGCTAAGCCAAGGGTGAGCTATCCGCATTACTAAGCAATGCCTCCTACCATATGGCATCAATCCCTTCAAAGACAAGGTACTGTGTGATGTGGCCCCACTTGTAGTCTGTGATGTTCTTTTAGGACAGTCATATATGTGGAAGCATCATGCTATATATGATTCATGACCTTGCATTGTCATTGTCAAAATGGGAGGACAACTCTATCAGATCCTAGAGACATGTTCACCTGCCACAGTCTCGCAGGGTAGGAAGATAATATCCCACACTAGGAAATTATTCCTCTTCATAATTGCGTCTAAAGGAGAACATCAGATCACCTCCACACCCTCTACACAGGGTATCTATGCTCATCACACACACAAAAAAAAAATCATTGTTTCCCCATCCATCCGAGTATCTCTACGATGCAAGGCCACACATTAAAGATGCTCATCCAAAAACAAATCATCCATACAACAATTACAACCATCTTGGGATGTCAAAGAAAGGCAGCCTCTTCATTTCAACAAATGTCGCATAAGGAGATCATCTCATCACACAGTTCAAGATATGATACGAGATTTGATGCAATGGAGACCATATCGGTGGCCACCCACGTATTCTACTGGCTCAAAACCATTTTCCATTGTGGCAGTTTCCTAGTTATTTTTCTACGGTTTTTTGGGTCCCAAACTTCTGGGGCCATTTTGAGGGCATAAACAACGTTTTTTGGAGATTCAAGTGGCCAAATCTTAAATGTAGGTATGCATTTGGTCATAGTCAAAATTTGTAAATCTCAGATAGACATTTCCAACTGGCTATCGAGCGCCCAAATTGGAGATCGTATGCAAAAGTTATGACCCCAAGAAGTTGATTGTTCAACTTACCACCTTGGGGCCACAAACTTTATGACGGTTCATATTCTAGGGTTACGTTTTGGACTTTTGGGGTTATTTCCATAAATATTACAATAAATAGGCCCCTTTGGCCTCATTTTGTATTTTCACTTTGCACGGATGAGCATAGGAATCACATCTCTTCTCAGAGATAGGTACCACCATTCTAGTTATTGTATTATAGTCTGTTCTATTTCCGCCATTTAATAGAATATGTGTTTACTGTATCTATTTTATATTTGCAAAATGTCTGTGATTATGATTATGTATTTGTTCTTTCATTTTGTTCACACATAAATCCATATCAGTGGTATCAGAGCAATCTAATCTTTGAATGTTTCTCGACGCATGTCCCCGACGAGGTCCAAGTATAGAGAGTTTGGTCTCGAGCTAGTTTCACTTGATCACTCTCAGCGTCCCAAACGGACTCCCATGGCGAAAGAAAAGAGAGACGATGGAGTAGTATATCCTTCAAGTTGCTGCTCGAGGAATCCCTCGAGATACAAAGGAAATAGATGATGGATAGTTTCGCTCAAATCCTTCTACGAATGCCGGCAACGACAAGTGCATATTCAACAAGCAGTCAGTTCAGGGATGTAACTCCCTTCAAGTTACAAGTTAACTTTGATATTCCTTTATTTCAAGGCCAGATCGATGCAGATGCCCTAGATAATTGGTTGAATGTTCTAGAAGGGTATTTTTCTATCCACAATTTCTTCGACAGGGAAAAGATCACATTTTCCCTCCTTAAGGCAGCCTCCCATGTCCAAAATTGGTGGGGTACTTATTGGGAGCAAAACTCATCAGACGAGTCTGGAATGTTTGGGACAAATCCCACTTGGGCCTCTTTCATAGATGTTGTCTAGGAACAATATTACCTTGTGGGAAAATTTGATGACCAGTACACAAAATGGACCATTCTGCGTTAAGAGAGGGACCAGACGGTGTCAGAGTACAGCGACAAATTTCATACCTTGCGCACAAAGCTGGGTCTCAAGGATATGAGTGGCACCTGATACTGAAATATCACAGTGGTTGACATCAATACATCCAAACTGAGATGGATTTCCTTGACATCTCTTCACTTGGATCTGCCTATTGATATGCTTTCAAAATCGAGGAGATATTTTGACAATAGAAAAAGCGATACTCTGGACTTGCGAATACATTGCAGAAGCAAGGAAAGGGAAACCTTGGCCCGAAGAACATAGGAAAAGGAAATGACAACGAGTCCCTGCCACAAGCAAAGAAGGTGAATGGAAAGACAAAGAAGGACGCCAAGAAGTGATGCGAATTTCATAAAATCCCTTGGCACAACACTGATGAATGTCTCTCAAAGAATTCATTGGTGGCCGAGATCAAATCTTCATAATTAGATCCAGATTCCGATTCAGAACCCAATTCCATAGCCGCATACCATGCAAAGCAAATAATTGATGAAAACCCCACTACCACTATTGCTACTGCACTAATTCAGCTAGAGGATCCTGAAGAGTCAAAGGCAGAGGAGTGCCTCTTCCACTCGCAGATGTGGGTGAACGGAATGCCTCTACATTTGGTTGTTGACAACAACATCCAAAAGAACCTGATCTTAGAAGAAGTCATCAAGAGATTGGAACTTCCAACAACACCACACCCATAACCCTACAATATCGGTTTGATAAGCCAAGGAGAAAGTATCCGCATTACTCAGCAATTCCTCCTACCATATGGCATTAATCCCTTCAAAGATGAGGTACTGTGTGATGTGGCCCCACTTGAAGTCTATGATGTTCTTTTAGGACAACCATATATGTGAAAGTGTCATGCTATATATGAGTCATGACCTGGAAGTGCCATTGTCATTTTGGGATGACTACTCTATCAGATCCCAAAGATAGTTGCACTTGCCACACTCTTGCAGGGTAGGAAGATAACCTCCCACACTAGGAAATTATTCCTCTTCACAATTGCATCTGAAGGAGAACATCAGATCACCTCCACACCCTCTGCATAGGGTATCTATGCTCATCAAACACAAGAAGAAAACAAAGTCATTGTTTCCCCATCCATCCGAGTACTTCTACGATACAAGGCCACACATTTAAGGTGCTCCTCCAAAAACAAATCATCCATACAACAATTATAGCCCTCTCGGGATGTCAAAGAAAGGCAACCTCTTCACTTCAGCAAATGTCGCACCAGGAGATCATCTCATAAAATAGTTCAAGATATGATACGGGATTTGATGCAATGGATACCATTACTTCCTAAGGAGGGAGGATTGATCCAGATGGATATCAGTGGAAACCCACCTATTCCACTGGCTCAAAACCATTGTCCATTGTGGCAGTTTCCTAGTAATTTTTCTACGCTTTTTTCGGTCCCTAACATCTGGGGCTGTTTTGAGGTTGTAATGAAATTTTTTGGTGATTTAAGTGGCCTACTCATTGTTCTATACATGCATTTTTCCATTGTCAAAATTTGTAAAGCTCGGATAGACCTTTCCAATGGGCTATTGAGCACCCCAATCGGAGATCGTATGCAAAAGTTATGACCCCGAGAAGTTGACTGTTCAAATTACCACCTTGGGGCTGCAAACTTTATTTCCCTCATTATTACTATAAATAGACCCCTTTTGCGTCATTTTATATTTCATCTTTGCACAGATGAGAGTAGCAGTCACATCTCTTCTCGGAGATAGCTACCACTATTCTAGCTATCGTATTACAGGTTGTTCTATTTTCGCCATTTAATAGAATATGTGTTTAATATATCTCTGTTATCTTTGCAAAATGTCTATGATTATGATTTTTTATTTATTATTTCATTTCGTTCACACATAAATCTGGATCAGTGGTATCAGAGAAATATTTTCTTTGATTGTTTCTTAAGCATGTCCCCGACAAGGTCCGGGTATAGAGAGTTTGGTCTTGAACTAGTTTCACTTGACCACTCACACCATCCCAAACAGACTCCCATGGCGGAAGAAAAAAGAGACGATGGAGCAATAGATCCTATCAAGTCGTTGCTCAAGGAATCCCTCGAGTGACAAATGAATGAGATGATGGATAGTTTCTCCCAAATCCTTCTGCGAATGTCAGCATCGGGAAGTGCATCTTCAATGAGTACCTGGTTCGGGGATGCAACTACCTTCAAGGTACAAGTTAACTTTGATATTGCTTTATTTGAAGGCCAAATCGATCCAGATGCCCTAGATAATTGGTTGAATGTTCTAAAAGGGTATTTCTCTATCCACATTTTCTCATACAGGGAAATGATCACCTTTTCTCTCCTTAAGGCAGTCCCCCATGTTGAAAATTGGTGGGTTACTTATTGGGATAAAAAATCATTAGACGAGTTTGGAAAGTTTGAAACAAATCCCACTTGGGCCTCTTTCATAGATGTCGTCAAGGAAAAATATTACCTTATGGGAAACTATGATGAACAATACACAAAATAGACCATTCTGCATCAACAAAGGGACTAGACGGTGTTGGAGTACACAAACAACTTTCATACCTTACGCACAACATTGGGTATCAAGGACTCTGAATGACACGTGATACTGAAATATCGCAGTGGTCTACATCAGTACATGCGAAGTGAGATGAAATTCCTTGACATCTCTTCAGTTGGATCCCCCTATCGGTACGCTTTCAAAATCTAGGACAAATTTTGACAAAAGAAAAAGCGAGATTCTGGACTTGCGAATCCACCAAAGAAGCAAGGAAAGGGAAACCCTGGTCCGCAGAACAAATGATAAGGAAAGGAAAACCAGTCCCCGCCACAAGAAAATAAGGTGAATGAAAAGACAAAGAAGGACATCGGGAATTGGTGTGAATTTCATAAAATTCCTTGGCACAACACTAATGAATTTTGCTCAAAGAAGCCATTGGTGGCTGAGATCAAATATTTAAAATCAGATCTTGATTCCGATTCAGAACACAATGCCACATCCGCAGACCATGGGAAGGAGATAATTGATGCAAACCCCACTGCCATTGTTTCTACGGCCTGGATTCAACTAGAGGAGCCTGAAAAGTCATAGGCAGAGGAGCGTCTCTTCCACTTGAAGATGTGGGTGAAGGAAATTCCTCTACATTTTGTTGTTGACAACATCAGCCAAAAGAACCTAATTTGAACAGAAGCCCTCAAGAGATTTGAACTTCCGACAACACCACACCCGCAACCCTACAACATCGGTTGGCTAAGCCAAGGATGATGTATCCACATGACTCAGCAATTCCTCCTACCATATGGAATCAATCCCTTCAAAGATGAGGTACTTTGTGATGTGGCCCCACTTGAAGTCTGTGATGTTCTTTTAGGAAATCCATATATGTGGAAGCATCATGCTTTATATGAGTCACGACCTTGCAGTGTCATTGTAACTTTAGGAGGACAACTCTATTGGATCCTAGAGATAGTTGTACATGCCATAGTCTCCCAGGGTAGGAACATAACCTCCCACACTAGGAAATTATTCCTCTTCACAATTACATTTGATGGAGAACATTAGATCACCTACACACCCTCTACACAGGGTATCTATGCTCATTAGACACACGAAGAAAAACAAGTCATTGTTTCCCCATCCATCTGAGTACCTCTATGATGCAAGACCATGCATTCAAGGTGATCCTACAAAAACAAATCATCCATACAACAATTACATCCCTCTTTGGATGTCAAAGAAAGGAAGCCTCTTCACTTTAGCAAATGTCGCACTAGTAGATCATCTCATCACACAGTTCGAGATATGATATGGGATTTGATGCAATGGAGACCATTGATTCCTAAGGAGGGAGGATTGATCTAGAGGGATATCGATGGCAACCTACCTATTCCATTGGCTCAAAACCATTGTCCATTATGGCAGTTTCCTAGTTATTTTTCTATGTTTTTTCTGGTTCCCAACATTTGGGGATGTTTTGAGGACCTAAAAGACGTTTGTTGGTGATTCGAGTGGCATATTGGTTGTCCTTGACATGCATTTGGCCATTGTCAAAATTTTTAAAGCTTATATAGACATTTCCAACGGGATATCGAGCGCCCAAATCAAAGATCGTATGCAAAAGTTATGACCCAGGGAAGTTGACTATTCATATTACCACCTTGGGGCCGCAAACTTTATGACGGTTCATCTTATAGGTTACGTTTTAGAATTTTGGGGTTATTTCCCTCATTCTTACTATAAATAGGCCCCTTTGGCATCATTTTGTATTTCAACTTTGTACGGATGAGAGTAGCAGTCACATCTCTTCTCAGAGATAACTACCACCATTCTAGCTATTATATTACAGATTGTTCTATTTCCGCCATTTAATAGAATATGTGTTTACTTTATCTTTGTTATCTTTGAAAAATGTCTATTATTATTATTATGTATTTTTTCTTTCATTCTGTTCACACATAAATCTGTATCAGTGGTATCAGAGAAATCTTCTCTTTGATTGTTGCTCGATGCATGTCCCTGACGAGGTCCAGTTATAGAGAATTTGGTCTCGAACTAGTTTTTATTGATCACTCTTGCCGTCCCAAACGGAATCCCATGGAGAAATAAAAGAGAAACGATGGAGTAATAGATCCTATCAAGTCGCGACTTGAGGAATCCTTTGAGCGACAGAGAACTGAGATGATGGATATTTTCTCCCAAATCCTTCTACGAATGCTGGCAGCGGCAAGTGCATCTTCAATGAGTAGCTGGTTCGGGGATGCAACTCCCTTCAGGGTACAAGTTAACTTTGATATTCCTTTATTTGAACTCCAGATCGATGCAGATTCCCTAGATCATTGGTTGAATGTTCTAGAAGGGTATTTCTCTATCCACAATTTCTTCGATGGGGAAAAGATCACCTTTTGTCTCCTTAAGGCAGTCCCCCATGTCCAAAATTGGTGGGGTACTTATTGGGATAAAAGCGCATCAGACGAGTCTGGAATGTTTGATACATATCCCACTTGGGCCTCTTTCATACACGTTGTCAAGGAACAATATTACCTTGTGGGAAACTATGATGACCAATACAGAAAATGGACCATTCTGTGTCGAGAGAGGGACTAGACGGTGTCGGATTACACCAAAACTTTCATACCTTGATCACAAAGTTGGGTATCAAGGACTCTGAGTGGTAGCTGATATTGAAATATCGCAGTGGTCTACATCGGTACATATGAAATGATATGGACTTCCTCAACATCTCTTCACATGGATCTTCCTATCAATATGCTTTCAAAATCGAGGAGAAATTTCGACATAAGAACAAGCGAGACTCTGGACCTGTGAATCCACTGTAGAATCAAGGCAATGGAAACCATGGCCTGTAGAACACAAGACAAGGAAAGGACAACTAGTCCCTGCCAAAAGCAAAGAAGGTGAATGGAAAGATAAAGAAGGACACCGAGAAGTGGTGTGAATTTCATAAAATCCCTTGGCACAACACTGATGAATGTCACTCAAAGAATTCATTGGTGGTCAAGATCAATTCCTCAAAATCAAATCTCGATTCTTATTTAGAACCCAATTCCACACCCGTAAACAATGAGAAGCAGATCATTGATGCAGACACCACTGCCACTATTTATACCACGCAAATTCAACTAGAGGATCTTGAAGAGTCAGAGGCAGATGAGTGCCTCTTCCGCTCACAGATGTGGGTGAAGGGAATGCCTCAACATTTTGTTGTTGACAACAACAACCAAAAGAACCCGATCTCAACAGAAGTCATCAAGAGATTGGAACTTTCGACAACACCACACTCTCAACCCTACAACATCGGTTGGATAAGACAAGGATGAAATATCCAAATTACTCAGTAATGTATTCTACCATATGGAATCAATCCCTTCAAAGACGAGGTACTGTGTGATGTGGCCCCACTTGACGTTTGTGATGTTCTTTTAGGACCGCCATATATGTGGAAGTGTCATGCTATATATGAGTCACAACCTCGCAGTTTCATTATCACTTTGGGTGGAAAACTCTATCGGATCCCAGAGATAGTTTCACCTTCCATAGTATCACAAGTTAGGAAGATAAGATCCCACGCCAAGAAATTATTCCACTTCACAATTAGATCTGAAGGAGAACACGAGATCACCTCCACACCCTCTGCATAAGGTATTTATGCTCATCAGACACAAGAAGGAAAAAAAGTCATTGTTTCCCCATCCATACGAGTACCTCTACGATGCAAGGCCACACATTCAAGGTGCTCCTCCAAAAACAAATCATCCATATAGTGATTACAACCCTCTTGGGATGCCAAAGAAAGGAAACCTTTTCACTTCAACAAATGTCGCACCAGGAGATCATCTCATCACATAGTTCGAGATATGATACGAGATTTGACGCAATGGAGACCATTTCTTCCTAAGGAGGGAGGATTGATCCGGATGGATATCAATGGCCACCCACGTATTCCACTGGCTCAAAACCATTGTCCATTGTGGCAGTTTCCTAGTTATTTTTCTATGTTTTTTCAGGTCCCAAACTTCGGTGGTCGTATTGAGTCCCTAAACAACAATTTTTGGCGATTCGAGTGGCCAACTAGCTGCCTTTGTATTTTATTCAGCCACATTCAAAAGTTGTAAATCTTAAATATACCTTTCCAATGGGATATCGAGCGCCCAAATCGGAGATCCAAGGCAAAAGTTATGACCCTGGGAAGTTGACTGTTCAACTTACAACCTTGGGGCCACAAACTTTATGACGATTCATCTTCTACTGTTACATTTTGGACTTTTGGAGTTATTTCCCTATTTATTACTATGAATAGGCCCCTTTAGCCTCATTTTATATTTTAGCTTTGCACGAATGAGTGTAGCAGTCTCATCTCTTCTCAGAGATAACTACCACCTTTCAGAGAATATGTGTTTATTGTATCTCTGTTATCTTTGTAAAATGTCTATGATTATGATTCTATATTTGTTCTTTCATTTCATTCACACAATTTCAAATGAGTGGTATCAGAGAAATATGCTCTTTGATTATTTCTCAATGCATGTCCCCGATGAGGTCCGGGTATAGAGAGTTTGGTTTCAAACTAGTTTCACTTGATCACTCTCACCATCACTAGTTTCACTTGATCACTCTCGAACTAGTTTCAGTTGATCACTCTTGCTCAAAGAAGTCATTGGTGGCCGAGATCAAATCTTCAGAATTAGATCTCAATTTTGATTCAGAACCCAATGCCATAGACGCAAACCATGGGAAGCAGATCATTGATGTAGACCCCAATGCAACTTTTCCTACCACATAGATTCAACTAGAGGAGCCTGAAGTGTCAGAGGTAGAGGAGCGCCTCTTCCAATCGCAAATGTGGGTGAAGGGAATGCCTCTACATTTTGTTGTTGACAACGACATCCAAAAGAACCTAATCTCAACAAAATTCGTCAAGAGATTGGAACTTCCAACAACAACACACCTGCAAACCTACAACACCGGTTGGCTAAGCCAAGGATGAGGTATCCAAATTACTCAGCAATGCCTCCTACCATATGGAATCAATCCCTTCAAAGACAAGGTACTGTGTGATGTTGCCCCACTTGAATTCTATGATGTTATTTTAGGACAACCATATATGTGGAAGCGGCATGCTATATATGAGTCACGACTTCGGAGTGTCATTGTCACATTGGGAAGACAACTCTATCGGATCCCAGAGACAGTTTCACCTGCCACAGTCTCACAAGGTAGGAAGATAAGCTCCCACACCAGGAAATTATCCCTCTTCACAATTGTGTCTGAAGGAGAACATCAAATCACCTCCACACCCTCTGCACAAGGTATCTATGCTCATCAGACACAAGAAGAAAAAAAATTCATTATTTCCCCATCCATTTGAGTACCTCTACGATACAATGCCATGCATTCAAGGTGCTCCTCCAAAAACAAATCATCCATACGGCAATTACATCCCTCTCGGGATGTCAAAGAAAGTTAGCCTCTTCACTTCAACAAATGTCGCACCAGGAGATCATCTCATCACACAGTTCGAGATATGATATGGGATTTGATGAAATGGAGACCATTTATTCCTAAGGAGAGAGGATTGATCCATATGGATATTGACGGAAACCCACCTATTCCATTGGCTCAAAACCATTTTCCATTGTGGCAGTTTCCTTGTTATTTTTTTACGGTTGTTCGGATCCCAAACTTCTGAGGTTGTTTTGAGGCCCTAAATGACGTTTTTTGGCAATTCGAGTGGCCATATTATTTTCACCTACATACATTTGAACATTATTAAAAGTTGTAAAGCTTTTATATACCTTTCCAACGGGCTATCGAGCTCCCAAATCGGAGATCGTATGCAAAAGTTATGATCCTAGGAAGTTGACTATTCAACTTACCACCTTGGGGCCATAAACTTTATGACGGTTCATATTCTAGGGTTATGTTTTGGACTTTTGGGGTTATTTCCCTATATCTTACTATAAATAGACCCCTTTGGATTCATTTTGTATTTCAGCTTTGCACGGATGAGCGTAGCAGTCACATCTCTTCTCAGAGATAGCTACCACCATTCTAGCTATTGTATTATAGTTTGTTCTATTTCCGCCATTTAATAGAATATGTGTTTACTCTATCTCCGTTATCTTTGCAAAATGTCTGTGATTATGATTTTGTGTTTGTTTGTTCACACATAAATCTGGATCAGTGGTATCAGATCAATTTTCTCTTTGATTGTTTCTTGACGCATGTCCCCGACGAGGTCTGAGTCTAGAGAGTTTGGTCTAGAACTAGTTTCACATGATCACTCTCACCATCCCAAATGGACTCCCATGGTGGAAGAAAAGAGAGACAATGGAGCAATATATCGTATCAAGTTGCTACTCAATGAAGACCTCGGGCGACAGAGGAACGATATGATGGATAGTTTCACCCAAATCCTTCTGTGAATGCCGGCAGCAGCAAGTGCATCTTCAACGAGCAGCCAGTTCGGGGATGCAACTCCCTTCAAGGTACAAGTTAAATTTGATTTTCTTTTATTTGAAGGCCAAATCGATGTAGATTCCATAGATAATTGGTTGAATGATATAGAAGCATATTTCTATGTCCACAATTTCTCCAATAGGGAAAATATCACATTTTCTCTCCTCAAGGAAGTCCCCCAGGTCCAAAATTGGTGGTGTACTTATTGGGAGAAAAAATCATCAAAAAAGTCTAGGATGTTTGAGACAAATCCTAGTTGGGCCTCTTTCATAGATTTCGTCAAGGAACAATATTACCCTGTGAGAAAGGGACCAGCTGGTGTCCGAGTACACCAACAACTTTCATACCTTGCGCACAAAGCGTGGTATCAAGGATTCTGAGTGGCACTTGATACTGAAATATTGCAGTGATCTACATCAATGCATCCGAATTAAGATGGATTTCCTTGACATCTGCTCACTTGGATCTGCCTATCTGTATGCTTTCAAAATTAAGGAGAAATTTTGATAAAATAACAAGCGAGACTTTGGACCAGCAAATCCACGAAAGAAGCAAGGCAAGGGAAACCCTGACCCGCATAACATAGGACAAGGAAAGGACAATTAGTCCTTGCCACAAGCAAAGAAGCTGAATGGAAAGACAAAGAAGTACACCGTGAATGTCACTAAAAGAAGTCATTGGTGGCCAGGATCAAATCTTTATAATCAGATCTTGATTCCGATTTAGAACCCAATGCCACAGCCGTAAACCATGGGAAGAATATCATTGATGCAGACCCCACTGCCACTGTTTCTACTACACAGATTCAACTAAAGGATCCTAAAGAGTCAAAGGCAGAGGAACGCCTCTTCCACTAGCAAATGTGGGTGAAGGGAATGCCTCTACATTTTGTTGTTGACAACGGTAGCCAAAAGAACCTGATCTCAGCAGAAGTCGTCAAGAGATTGGAACTTCTGATGACACCATACCCGCAACCATACAACATCGATCGATTAATCCAAGGAAGAGGTATCTGCATTACTCAGCAATTCCTCCTACCATAAGGCATCAATCCCTTCAAAGACGAGGTACTGTGTGATGTGGCCCCACATGAAGTCTGTGAAGTTCTTTTAGGACAACCATATATGTGGAAGCGTCAATCTATATATGAGTAACGACATCGTAGTGTCATTGTCACTTTGGGAGGACAACTCTATCGGATCCCAGAGACAATTGCACATGCCATAGTATCGCAGGGTAGAAAGATAAGCTCCCACACCAGGAAATTATTCCTCTTCACAATTGCGTCTGAAGGAGAACATCATATCACCTCCACACCCTCTGCACAGGGTATCTATGCTCATCAGACACAAGAATAAAAAAATTCATTGTTTCCCCATCCATCTAAGTACCTCTACGATGCAAGTCCATGAATTCAAGCTGATCCTCCAAAAACAAATCATACATACAACAATTACAACCCTCTCGGGATGTCAAAGAAAGGCAACCTCTTCACTTCAGCAAATGTTGCACCAGGAGATCATCACATCACACAGTTCAAGATATGATATAGGATTTGACACAATGGAGACCATTGCTTCCTAAGGAAGGAGGATTTATCCAAATGGATATCAGTGGCCACCCAACTATTCCAATGGCTCAAAACCATTGTCCATTGTGGCAATTTCCTAGCTATTTTTCTACGGTTTTTCGGGACCCAAACTTCTGTGGCCTTTTTGAGGCCCTAAATGACATTTTTTGGTGATTAGAGTGGCATAAAATTTGTTTTTAAAATGCATTTGGCCATAGTGAAAATTTTTAAATCTCGTATATACCTTTCCAACGGGCTATCGAGCGCCGAAATCAGAGATTGTATGCAAAAGTTATGACCCCGGGAAGTTAATTGTTTAACTTACCACCTTAGGGCCACAATATTTATGACGGTTCATCTTCTAGGGTTACATTTTCGAATTTTGGGGTTCTTCCCCTCATTCTTAATATAAATAGGCCCCTTTGGACTCATTTTGTATTTCATCTTTGCACAGATGAGCGTAGCAGTCACATTTCTTCTCAGAGATAGTTACCACCATTCTAGCTATTGTATTACAGTATGTTCTATTTCCACCATTTAATAGAATATGTGTTTACTATATATCTCTGTTATATTTTCAAAATGTATGTGATTATGATTCTTTATTTTTTCTTTCATTTCGTTTACACATAAATAAGGATCAGTGGTATCAGAGTAATATCCTCTTTGATTGTTTCTCGACGCATGTCCTCGACGAGGTCCGGGTATAGAGAGTTCGGTCTTGAACTAGTTTCACTTGATCACTCTCCCTGACCCAAATGGACTCCCATGGTGGAAGAAAAGAGAGACGATGGAGAAGTGGATCATATCAAGTTACTTCTCAAGGAATCCCTCGAGCGACAGAGGAACGAGATGATGGATAGTTTCACCCAAATCCTTCTGCGAATACCGACAGTGGCAAGTGCATCTTCAACGAGTAGCGAGTTTGGGGATGCAACTACCTTCAAGGTACAAGTTAACTTTGATAATACTTTATTTGAAGCATAGATCAATGTAGATGCCCTAGATAATTGGTTGAATGTTCTAGAATGGTATTTCTCTGTCCACAATTTCTCTGAGAGGGAAAAGATCTTCTTTGCTCTCCTTAATGCAGTCCCCTGTGTCCAAAATTGGTGGGGTACTTATTGGGAGAAAAACTCATCAGACAAGTCTGGAATGTTTGAGACAAATCCCACTTGGGCCTCTTTCATAGATGTCGTCAAGGAACAATAGTGCCCTGTGGGAAACTATGATGACCAATACACAAAATGGACCATTCTACGTCAAGAGAGGGACCATACGGTGTCGAAGTACACCAACAACTTTCATACCTTGCACACAAAGTTGGGTATCAAGGACTCTAAGAGGCACCTGATACTGAAATATCGCAGTGGTCCAAATCGGTACATCAAAATTGAGACGAACTTCCTTGACATCTCTTCACTTGGATCTGCCAATCAGTATGCTTTCAAAATCAAGGAGAAATTTTGACAAAAGAACAAGTGAGACTCTGGATTTGCGAATCCACCACAGAAGCAAGGTAAGGGAAACCCTAGCCCACAGAACACGACAAGCAAAGGACAACTAGTCCCCACCACAAGCAAAGAAGGTGAATGGAAAGACAAAGAAGGACATCGAGAAGTGTTGTGAATTTCAAAAATCCCCTGGCACAACACTAATGATTGTGGCTCAAAGAAGTCATTGGTGGCTAAGATCAAATCTTCTGAACCAGATCTCGATTCTGATTCAGAACCCAATGCCACAACCACAGACTATGTGAAGTAAATCATTGATGTAGACCCCACTTCCACTGTTGCTATCCCACATATTCAACTAGAGGAGCCAGTAGAGTCAAAGGCAGAGGAGCACCTCTTCCACTCACAAATGTGGGTGAAGGGATTGCCTCTACATTTTGTTGTTGACAATGACAGCCAAAATAAACTAATCTCGGCAAAAATCATCAAGAGAAGGCAACTTTCGACAACACCAGATCAGTAACCTACAACATCAGTTGGCTAAGCCAAGGATGAGGTATCTGCATTACTCAGTAATGCCTCCTACCATATGGCATCACTTTATTCAAATACGAGGTACCGTGTGATGGGGCCCCGCTTGAAGTCTGTGAGGTTCTTTTAGGACAACCATATATGTGGAAGAGTCATGTTATATATGAGTCACAACCTCCCAGTGTCATTGTCACTCGGGAGGACAAATCTATCGGATCCCAGAGATAGTTGCACTTGGCACAATCTCACAGGGTAGGAAGATAAGCTCCCACACAAGGAAATTATTCCTCTTCACAATTGCGTCTAAAGGAGAACAACAGATCACCTCCACACCCTCTGCACAGGGTATCTATATTCATCAGACAAAAGAAGAAAACAAAGTCATTGTTTCCTTGTCCATCCGAGTACCTCTACGATGCAAGGCCATGAATTCAAGGTGCTCCTCCAAAAACAAATCATCCATACAACAATTACAGCCCTCTCGAGATGTCAAAGAAAGGCATCCTCTTCACTTTAGAAAATGTTGCACCAGGACATAATCTCATCACACAGTTCGAGATATGATATGGGATTTGACCCCATGGAGACCATTTCTTCCTAAGGAGGGAGGATTGATCCAGATGGATATCGGTGGCCACCCACCTATTCCACTGGCTAAAAAGCATTGTCCATTGTGGGAGTTTCCTTAGTTATTTTGCTACGGTTTTTTGGGTCCCAAACTTCTGGGGCCGTTTTGAGGCCCTAAACGAGATTTTTTGGCGATTCGAGTGACCAAACAATTGTTATCAGCATGCATATGGCCACAGTTGAAAGTTTTAAAGCTTGGATATACCTTTCCCATGGGCTATCGAGCGCCCAAATCAGAGATCATATGAAAAATTTATGACCCCTTGACTGTTTAACTTACCACCATGGGGCCACAAACTTTACAATGGTTCATCTTCTAGGGTTACGTTTTGGAATTTTGGGGTTCTTTTCCTCATTATTGCTATAAATAGGCCCATTTTGCCTCATTTTTTATTTCAGTTTTTCACTGATGAGCATAGAAGTCACATCTCTTCTCAAAGATAACTACCACCATTCTAGCTATTGTATTACAGTATGTTCTATTTTTGCCATTTAATAGAATATGTGTTTACGACATATTTGTTATATTTGAAAAATGTCTATGATTATGATTCTATATTTGTTCTTTTATTTCGTTCACACATAAATACAAATCAGTGGTATTAGAGCAATCTGCTTTTTGATTGTTTCTTGACACATGTCCTCGACGAGGTTCGAGTATAGATTGTTTGGTATCGAACTAGTTTCACTTGATCACTCTCGCCATCCCAAACGGACTCCCATGGCATAAGAAAAGAGAGATGATGGAGCTATAGATCATATCAAGTCTCTACTCTAGGAATCCCTCGAGCGACATAGGAGTGAGATGATGGATAGTTTCACCCAAATCCTTCTGTGAATGCCGGCAGCGGCAAGTGCATCTTCAACGAGAAGCTAGTTCAGGGATGCAACTCCCTTCAAGGTACAAGTTAACTTGGATATGCCTTTATTTGAAGGCCATATCGATGAAGATTCCATAGATAATTGGTTGAATGTTCTAGAAGGGTATTTCTTTGTCCACAATTTCTTCGACAGGGAAAAGATCACCTTTTCTCTCCTTAAGGCAGTCCCCCATGTCCAAAATTGGTGGGGTACTTATTGGGATAAAAACTCCTCATACAAGTCTGGAATGTTTGAGACAAATCCCACTTGGACCTCTTTCATATATTCCATCAAAGAACAATATTACCATGTGGGAAACTATGATTACGAGTACACAAAATGGACCATTATGTGTCAAGAGAGGGAGCAGCCGGTGTCGGAGTACACCAACAACTTTCATACCTTGTGCAAAATGATGGGTATAAAATACTCTGAGTGACACCTGATACTAAAATATCGCAATGTTGTACATCATTACATCCAAAAACAAATCATCCATACAACAATTACATCCCTCTCGGGATGTCAAAGAAAGGCAACTTCTTCACTTCAACAAATGTCGCACCAGAAGATCATCTCATCACACAGTTCGAGATATGATACGGTATTTGATGCAATGGATACCATTTCTTCCTAAGGAGGGAGGATTGGTCCAAATGGAAACCGGTGGCCACCCACCTATGCCATTGGCTCAAAACCATTTTCCAGTGTGGCAATTTCCTAGTTATTTTTCTACAGTTTTTCTGGTCCCAAACTTCCAAGGTTTTTTTGAGGCCCTAAACGATGTATTTGGTGATTTGAGTGGCTAGATAGTTCCCCTTAACATGCACTTTTCCATAATTGAAATTTGTAAATATCGGATAGACCTTTCCAAAAGGCTATCGAGCACCCAAATCCTAGACCGTATGCAAAATTTATGACCCCGAGAAGTTGATTGTTCAACTTACCACTTTGGGGCTGCAAACTTAATGACGGTTCATATTCTAGGGTTACGTTTTGAACTTTTGGGGTTCTTTCCCTCATTATTACTATAAATAGGCCCATTTGGCCTCATTTTGTATTTCATCTTTGCACAGATGAGCATAGTTGTCACATCTCTTCTCAGAGATAACTACCACCATTCTAGCTATTGTACTACAGTCTGTTCTATTTCCGCCATTTAATAGAATATGTGTTTACTGTATCTCTATTATCTTTGTAAAAAGTCTGTGATTATGATTCGGTATTTGTTCTTTCATTTCGTTCACACATAAATAGAGATAAGTGGTATCAGAGCATTCTTCTCTTTGGTTGTTTCTCTACGAATGCCCCCAACGAGGTCTGGGTATACAGAATTTGGTCTCAAACTAGTTTCACTTTATCACTCTCGCCATCCCCAATGGATGCCCATGGCAAAAGAAAAGAGTGACGATGGAGCAGTAGATCCTATCAAGTCGCTGCACCAGGAATCCCTCAAGTGACAAAGGAACGAGATGATGGATATTTTCACCCAAATCCTTCTGTGAATGGCAGTAGAAACAAGTGCATCTTCAACGAGCAGCCGATTTGGGGATGCAACTCCCTTCAAGGTACAAGTTAAATTTGATATTCCTTTATTTGAAGGCCAGATTGATGCAAATTCCCTAGATAATTGGTTGAATGTTCTAGAAGGGTATTTCTCTATCCACAATTTCTCCAACAGGGAAAATATCACCTTTTCTCTCCTTAAGGCAGTCCCCCATGTCCAAAATTGGTGGGGTACTTATTAGGAGAAAAATTCATCAGACAAGTCTGGAATGTTTGATACAAATCCCCACTTGGGCCTATTTCAAAGATGCCGTCAAGGAACATTATTACCATGTGGGAAACTATGATGAACAACACACAAAATGGACCATTCTGCGTCAAGAGAGGGACCAGATGGTGTCAGAGTACACCAACAAATTTCATACCCTGTGCATAAAGCTGGGTATCAAGGACTCTAAGCTAAACCTTATACTGAAATATCACAATGGTCTACATTGGTACTTCCAAACTGATAAGGACTTCCTCGACATCTCTTCACTTGGATCTGCCTATCGGTATGATTTTGAAATTGAGGAGAAATTTCGACAAAAGAAAAAGCGAGACTCTGGACTCCCGAATCCACCGTAGAAGCAAAGCAAGGGAAACCCTAGCCCACAAAACAAAGGAGAAGGAAAGGACAACAAATCCCGACCATAAGAAAATAAGGTGAATGGAAAGACAAAGAAGGTCACCAGGAAGTGGTGCAAATTTCATAAAATCCCTTGGCACAATAGTGATGGATGTCTCTCAAAGAAGTCATTGATGGCTGAGATCAAATCTTCAGAATTAGATCCTGATTCCGATTTAGAACCCAATGCCACAAATGTATACCATGGGAAGCAGATAATTGATGTAGACCCCACTGCCACTGTTGCTACTGCACAGATTGAGCTAGAGGATTTTGAAGAGTCAAAGGAAAAGGAGCGCCTCTTCCACTCACAGATGTGGGTGAAGGGAATGCCTCTACATTTTGTTGTTGAAAATGATAGCCAAAATAACCTGATCTCAACAGAAGTCATCAAGAGATTGGAACTTCCGACAACACCACACCTGCAACCCTACAAAATCAGTTGGCTAAGACAAGGACTAGGTATCTGCATTACTCAACAATACCTCCTACCATATGGAATCAATGCCTTCAAAGACAAGGTATTGTGTGATGTGGCCCCACTTGAATTCTGTGATGTTCTTTTAGGACAACCATATATGTGGAAGTGTCATGTTATATATGAGTCACGACCTCGCGTTGTCATTGTCACTTTGGGAGGAGAAATCTATCGGATCCCAGAGACAATTGCACCTGCCAGAGTCTTGTAGGGTAGGAAGATAAGCTCCCACACCAAGAAATTATTCCTCTTCATAATTGCATCTAAAGGAGAGCATCGGATCACCTCCACACCCTCTGTACAAGGTATCTATGCTCATCAGACACAAGAAGAAAACAAAGTCATTGTTTCCCCATCCATCCGAGTACCTCTACGATGCAAGGCCACGCATTCAAGATGATCCTCCAAAAAAAAATCATCCATACAACAACTACACCCCTTTGGGGATGTCAAAGAAAGGAAACCTCTTCACTTCAACAAATGTTGCACCAGGAGATCATCTCATCACACAGTTCAATATATCATACGATATTTGATGCAATGGAGACCATTGCTTCCTAATGAGGGAGGATTGATCCAGATGCAGATCGGTGGCCACCCACCTATTCCACTGGCTCAAAACCATTGTCCATTGTGGCAGTTTCCTAGTTATATTTTTACGGTTTTTTAGGTCCCAAACTTCTAGGGCCATTTTTTGGCCCTGAGTGACAATTTTTGGTGATTCGAGTGGCCAAATGGTCCTGCTCAAGATGCATTTGGCGACAATCATAAGTTTTAAGTCTCGGATAGACCTTTCCAATGGGCTATCGAGAGCCCAAATCAGAGATCATATGCAAAAGTTATGACCCCAGGAAGTTAACTGTTCAACTTACCACCTTGGGGCTACAAACTTTATGACGGTTCATCTTCTAGGGTTACGTTTTGGAATTTTGGGGAAGTATTCAGCTTTGCACGGGGAGTGTAGCAGTCATGTCTCTTCTCAGAGATAAATGCCAGTATTCTAGCTATTGTATTACGGTTTGTTCTATTTCCATCGTTTAATAGAATATGTGTTTACCGTATCTCTCTTATCTTTGCAAAATGTGTGTGATTATGATTCTGTATTTGTTTTTTCAGTTAGTTCACACATAAATTTGGATCAATAAGAGTGCCCAATCATATATTACATGGTGGGAACCTTGACTTGCATATATAACCATAGCCATATAAAAAAATCAATGTTAAACCTTATGACATGTGTAATGGTGTATGCACTATACATTCGTGGTGAGAGGACTGGAAAATAATGACTTCGTGGTCATGCCAAGGTCCNTATATATATATATATAATACAAAGATAAATGAATCATCCTATCAGCTTAGCATGATGTTAGACCAAGGATATCGAATATCATTACAATCATTGCATAGTACTATGTTTTAAAACATCAAAACTATATTGCTAGCATAGTTTGGGTTTATGCTTTGAATTCTTTAAATCATTATAAAACCATTTGATATAGAATTTACACCATGAACATCAAGGACCATAAAGAAATGTATTTAAGGCCAAAACATGTAGTATCATGCCAACAATAAGTATGTAAACCTCACCTTTTTTTGATAACAAGAGGTCACTGTATGGAAAACCATACGCTTTACAAACCCTAAGCGTCTCACGCTTAGGGGCAGGTCTTTACACACAATATAAATTATGGTAAGGCCGAGACCTTGAAAATATAATGCAAACGACGGGTTGGGGTCAAGACCATGAACAATCTCCCATTCCTTAGGCTAGTTCAGCCTATTATAAAGATAAATAAATGAAGAACATATATCAATAAAGTACATCACCTGCGTAGACACAGCTGAGGGTTCCAGAAGGAGCTAGCCATTGTAATCGTCAGCATAACCTGTCGTAACCAACTAGACAAAGATATTAAAAATAGCAGTAGTAAAACATAGAAATATGTTAAGTAAATATTTACAATTTTTAGGTGTGTTATAGACGTCTACCTTGCGCTTGGTGCCCAGGACCCACTAGCAAATAGACATAAGTAAGGTTGCAGATATAAATTATTGCAAATTGGTTTTAATGATGGGATTGGGTTGTTTTTTTTTTTTAATTAAGTTTCAACTACATTATAGTCTTTCCAATAACATGCAACCAACATAGTGGATTAGTTTTTCTTTCAAATAGTTTGGAATGTTGATTTATGTTTGATTTAATAGAAGGAATTAAATAATAAATAAATAAATTCAATTTTTTAATGAAGGTAAAATTTAGTTTAGATTCACTTCCAACATGATATACTCAATTTGAAACATTTGAATGTTGTGTTGCTTTACGATAAATCTTCTACAACAATCAATATTAAGATATGAATGCTAGAGTTGAAACATATTAATGATCCAAGGTAGGAATTAAGAAAAGTTTCCACTTGTCAAAAATACGATTTCAATATTAAACACAGTTGTTTTCATTGTTTCTTTTTGTTTTTTTCTGAAGGCAAGTTTGAAATATAAACCATATTTCACTAATAAAATTGTCCATCACAAAACATTTTACTAGTGGTTATCACATTCCAACCCTGAATCATACTATAAAAATTGATATACATTGGTTTTGGCTAAGAATCCGCAACAAAGGTTAATGGCATCATCTAGAGAGTCTGCGGTAAATGATGGTTCAGTGTCTACGTTTCGAGCCATTCTTGGCTCATCATCAAGACATTATCGATGCCTGGGAAAATCTTGAGATCTCCAATTCAAATAAATATAGATAAAGAACAATCACAAGTACTCGACACTAAGGTTTTGTTGATTTTATAATAATTAGTTTTAATGTTTATTTTTTTAGTAATAGTTAGATATTAATACATTAAATTTATTATTTATTTCTTAATATTCTTTAATATTAATATTTATTATTTTCTTACTTGTAAAATTTTTATTTACAAATTGTTTTATTTAAGTTACTATTTATTAGTTTTTAATGTATGTTATTTTATTAATTATTTATTATATATTAACTTATGTTTATTAAAATTTATATTATTTTATTATAAATTATTAGTTTTTTATTATAATTTGTTTTGTTAAAGTTAATTAAAACATGTTGTTTTATTAATAATTATTAAATTACCTTAACCTAATACTATTAATAATATTATTATATCTTGAGTTTTTACTTCATTAATCTATGTTATGTTTTTTATTATTATTAAAGTACTTCATTAATCTATGTTATGTTTTTTATTATTATTAAAGGTCATATTATTTTATTATAAATTATTAGTTTTTCATTATAATTTGTTTTGTTAAAGTTTATTAAAGCAAGTTGTTTTAATAACAATTATTAATTACTTTAATAATAATATTATTATATGTTGATGTTATGTTTTTTTTCCTATAAAAGGTTCTAAATTATAATCTATAAGATTAAACAACTTTTCATTAGAGTTAATATATAAATTATAACCTAGAACAAAAAAAAACATAACATCTACATATAATAATAATTTTAATAATATTAGGTTAAGGTAATTTAATTATTATTATTAAAACAACTTGCTTTAATAAACTTTAACAAAAACAAATCATAATGAAAAACTAATAATTTATAATAAAATAATATAACTTTTAATAGAAAAAAAAAACATAACATTACAACATATAATAATACTATTAGTAGTATTATGTTAAGGCAATTTAATAATTATTAATAAAACAACATGCTTTAATTAACTTTAACCAAACAAATTATAATAAAAATTTAATAATTTATAATAAAATAATATGAATTTTAATTAATATAGGTTAATATATAATAAATAATTAATAAAATAATATAGATTAAAAACCAGTAACTTAAATAAAACAATTTGTAAATAAAAAATTTACAACTAAGAAAATAAGTATATTTTTTTTCCTTGGAAAAAAAGTATAATTTTGTATCATTTGAAGAGAGAAAAAATTACATTTTGTAGATATACATTTTTGCATATATGTGTAAAAAAAGAAATATCATCAAAGTATGATCTGTAATATTCAAACTCATAGCATACAGAGATAAACTGATAAAAATATTCATCAAACATAGACCAACATAAAGTAAAGTCACGAAGTATCTGAAATATGTCCATAAGAGACCCACACAAAGAGTCCCAGTTCCAGTGTTTTGCCAATAAATTGAAATCTTTCCCATATTAACAGACCCAAGTCTGTCCCAAAAAACAACCGCTGCTAGCAAAAAAGTAAACCTGTCAACAGCCATAGGACCGGCCTTCCCCAACATAATCCTGCCCGTAAGTTCAGTAATGTATAGCAAAAAATAACAGCTGAAAATATAGAGTTCCCACAGCAAAATATTAAAGTTGTTCTTCCATCTCAATAAAAGGCCGATAGAAAAATTCATAAACGGTATTATCTAACCGTTCTTTAATCTTCCACAAGCCTGTAGCCAGCTGGAGACCCCCTTTCGAGGCCAAGTCCACTTTGCAGTTGTTTTCCGTGTAAACATGTTCACATGAGAAAGATTCAAATGTGTCTATGATTGTCAAAATAGATAACAAAATGTTCTCAAACCTTAAGTCTCTTCATTTTTTAATCCTCTTGATCCAGTTTATCACATTTAGCGAATCACCAAAACTATTTAAGGTTCTACACCCCTTCTATGCTACATAAATGAGTAAAAATTTTAAACTAAGTAGTTCTGCAAAATTATTACTGCCTTCCCCCAATCCTGCTATCAGTTCAAAAGAATAATTTTCAGCCAGATACAAAATCGCTCCACCCCCACAAAAGTTGTTTTGTGAAGCTCCATTAAAGAAACCCCAGGGAGCAGTTCTATCAATATTTAGTGCCAAAACTTTCCTCTTATTTTTCACCCTTATGCGAGGAGGAAAAGCATGAACAATCCCACAGGCCAAGCTTGCAGTTATAGCTGGAGTACAAACTTTATCATTGAAAACAATGTTTTTCCTGGCCAACCACACTCCCCAGGTTACCGACAGGGGAAGAGCTTTCATCACATCCTCCTTTTCAGACCTCCTCCAATTTTCCCAAGCTAAGAGTACCGAAGCCCCTTCCCTCTTACAGTCCGGTCCCAACCCCGAGATCTTTATACATTCCTTCCATACCTCTTGACGGTATGGGAAATTTAAAAATAGGTGTGCCATAGATTCCCCGACTTCCCTGCACATAGCACACCACCCTGGGCCTTGAAAACCTCTCTTCTGTAGATTATCCCAGCATGGTACCTTATTTTCTAGAACACACCACATAAAAAGCCTTGTGTTGGGGGGGCTATGAATCTTCCACAAAATCTTCCACCACCAAACTAGTCCTCTCTCAAAACCAAAAGCACTGAGTTTTGAGTAACCCTCCTTAGGAGTATATTTTCCACCTGGAGCCGAGTCCCACACGAGTTCATCATCTCTGTCCCGCAACTAAACCTGGGAATGATTCAATATTCCAACAAATCGGGCTAGTTCTTCCTCCTTGTAACTCAAATGTGCTTGCTGAAACCAAGATTAAGAAAATAATAATATATTAATATTAAAGAATATTAAGAAATAAATAATAAATAATGTATTAATATCTAACTATTATTAAAAAAAATAAACATTAAAACTAATTATCATTAAATCAACAAAACCCTAGTGTCGGCTGTTCTTTATCTATATTTATCTGAATTGGAGATCTCAAGATTTTCTAGGCATCGATAATGCCCTGATGATGAGCCAAGAATGGCTCTAAACGTAGACACTGAACCATCATTTACCGCTGACTCTCCAGATGATGCCATTGATATACATTGTTGAATTTGAAACCTATTAAACTCAAGATTTTGATACACATACTAAACTCAATTTTTTCATATTCCTTAATGAAAAAATACATTCACAAACAATATTTAAATGTTTTGTTGGTAATAAATGTTATATATACTTAGACATACATTGTTGAATTTTAAACATATTAAACTATGTGTTTCCACATTCATTGATAACAACATGCATTCACCAAAATGTATGGTATTACTTTAAGATAAATATTGTCGTATTCACCCATTATTGACTGAAATTTACATAGCTCGAATTGAAACATTTATGATATTACTTTAAGATAAATCTTGCAGTATTCACCCATTATTGACTGAAATTTACATAGCCAGAATTGAAACATTTAAAAACCAACAATTTACAACCCTAATTCATATTGTATTTATTATTCCATGTTGCTGGTTACATGTGCTCCCAACACACTCTTAGCATGAGATGTTTCTTGGCTTGTGTCAGTTCTAGGGTGATAAAAAAATTATAAATGGTTGAGATTATTTCCGTCATCATCCATCAAGACTGAGTTTTCAAAAAAAGAGGTACGTAAAAAAAGAGTGGGATCATATTTAATAACATTTCATTGAATTTCACAACACGAAAGAAAGTGTGTACCTTATTTGGGAGTATAGTCATAAAGCTGGAAGGCATGGAATTTGTTGCTTGTTTAATTACATTTTAATGAAATAATGATATCAATTATTGTATTTTCTATGTATTTACAATCTCCATATTGATATTGTGAGATAATTTGAAATTTTAGATATCATTCTACTTTATAAGTTAGTCTAATAAAATTAGTTTATAAATTAAAAGACTAATTATAAATCTCAAATTAGTTGCTGTGAAATAAGGATATCAATTAATGTAATTAATATATTTTCACTTCTTAGAAATTTTGAAACTTCCATTATTACTGGACAGTAATGATATTTGCTTTATTTCCATTAATTTACTTTAATGATTTATACTTGAGTGAATTTCTTGGTCAATGATATTGGTGCAAAAAAGGCTATTATCTAAAATCACTATTTATTATTTCAATGATAAAGTTAATGATTAACCTGACCCAGGAGTTGTTGTCTTATCATGAGAAAGCCCTGTGTCACGGAAACAAAAGGCCATGGGATTTACTTTGTGGGGTTTTCCATTTTATGTCGAGTAACTTCAATATGGTCAAATCTAAAAGGATCCCATGTCACAAAACAAAAGGCCACCAGCTTTACTTTGTTGGTTTTTTCCATTTTATGTCGAGTAACTTCAAGATGGTCAAATCTAAAAGGAGGGTCATTGCTTAAACTTACCTTGCACTATTGATATTATCAATAAATTATAATAATAACTGTGTTGTTAATGGGTCACAATGTTCATTGGATAGTTTAAGTGAACGCGTTCTTTATTCAGAATTGTGTTTTTTAATTTATATTTAATAATCACAAGTTAAAAAGTTAATTTTATAGGAAAAAAATAATATAAAGTAAAAATAAAGTGTAGGATGTAACTAAATTGTAGGAGAAATAAATTGGATAGTGTTATGAATATCATTTGTTAAAAGAGATCAACATTTTCTATATAAATAATAATATTGGATAATTATTTTAAAAATGTGTTTAGGTTGATTTAGTGTTTCTATGGTCTTAGCCATGGAAACCTTTCTATAAAATCCCAATAGCTTGGGTTTCACAATAGAAAATCTCAACTTTGCAACTCCAACTCATAGTATCTTCTTGCAATTTCAAATTTTCTTCTCTCCAAAAGCAAATGTTGTGGTCGGGGACATTGCCACCTCGTGTCTCTTGTTTCAAATGTTTGTAGGGACTTGAGCATATTTTGTTTTGTTTTTTAGCTTGAGATTATGGTTGTAATTTCTTTGGAGGTTGAAGCTCTTTTAGAAATAATCTCAATTTCGGAATTTGATGTAACAACCCCTCGGAACAAGGCTAAGAAACATTAAGTGATATAAAACTAGAATAATATATATATATATATATATATATATATATATATAACATTTTTATACCTATAGATGTAGAATGGAATGAGGACTTTTAAACCTTAATGAGTAAGTGGAGGGTGCAATTTTTAATGGAGGAAATCGTGGAAAATCTGATGGTGTGATTTGTCTCGTGGAGAGAATCATGGGATCTGTCCCCTCTTAGGAAACTTTAGTGTAACCTCTCCTGCCATGTGTACGTTTTTGGAAGAAACGTGTAAGATTAAATAATGTATGCACCTGAAATATAATTGGAAATAAGATTTGGTTTGTGAAAATTTGGATTATGAATATAATAGTGCTTATTGATTGCTCCTTGAGGAAGGAGATGCCAGTGCGCGCCTTTGGATGTTGATTTCCAGTTACTAAAAGCAATATCAATTCGAGACTTTGTTGATGGATGATTCCAAGGCATATTCTTAGTTGAATCAATTTTAAATCAAGTACTCCAATTTCAAGAGTGTAGATATTTACAATTATGTTACTAGATATAACATTTAGTCCATTAGATTGCTGGAAAGGAGCAGTCATAATCAAATTTTGGGTTTACCTGGAAAAGCATGAACATGCATCCTCACTGTGAGAAGATGATATTTTGAACACTGAAGGAAATTTAAGGCTCCAGAGTCAAGGGGAAGTCACCCAAGGAAATCGCTTGAGGTAAATCACTTCTATGGTTATGATTTTTTTTTTTGGTGTATGAAATTTGAAATTGTCCATTAGAGGAGAAATCGCCCTTGCAAACATACTTGAAGAATCAGGAAGGAAAACACCATTTGGAATGCATTAGCTGGTCCAAATAAGCTTTGAAAATGTTAAGGCCTAGAGAATATTGAGCATTGGTGATGATTTCTACTTAGTGCTGAATCTATGTAATTATCAAGTGGACTAGGGGATTTCCTTTTGGAAAATCGATCCCAGTTATGGCATCTCATTCCACTATAATCTTGAGATATCCAATCCATATAAGTATAGTTGAGGTTTGATTTTACTTGTACACTTCCATAAAGAGATGTACTTCTATGTGCTCTTCCCTTGATATATGTCTTATGTAGTTTTAAAAACGAATATGATATAGAGCATAAATGTCGATCTCTTGTAAGGAAAATGATTATGAGTATTAATATATGCAAAGGTATATCACTATGTTTGTGTGGATATATCTTGTAATGAAAGTGAATATAATTATTAAAATATGTAAAGGTACATCACTATGTTAGTGTGGATAAATTGTGTAATAAAAGTGAATATGATTATTGAAATATGTAAAGGTATATCACTATATTAGCATGGATGTATTATGTATTGTAGCCTGCATTTGAGTATATCTGTAAAGAATGCAGTGATGCTTGTGCTTTTAAATAAATCATTTCTTGTGTTTATAAATTCTATGTTTAAATACTTTGGATCTAATTGTTGATGGATATATGATATTTTATTGATGCGTTTTGCGTTGGTGTATGCGTTTGTATGTATAAACAGTTCTGGACATATGAATGCATGTGAACCTATGTGTGCATTAGAAATGAGTTCTTAACATGTATAGATCCATAGATACCTCACTTGAGTTTCATCGATCTAAGACTTTGTGCTTTGGTTGTCCTTTTGGAGTTGTATTTATATGTTATTCATTTTATTACTGGAAGTACTTTAGATCTGGTCTTGTCATAGAGTACGCTCTGTATAGGTCAACCTCTACATGTGTTTGGTTGGTTAGGTAAGAGACTTTGATTGGAAATGACCTTTGTATTTGATTGCATTTGATGGGGAATTTGGTTTATTCTTTTGATGGAGTAATTATTTCATTTGATGAAGGTTTAGTTGGATAGGTAAAAGCCTTGGTTGTTTGCCACTAGATTTTTAGCATTCAATACAACTCCGAGAAAACCTTGAAAATGATTATGTTATTAGTTATTTATTGAAGTGAGTCCTTGACTACCACATATATGTTTGGATGTAATAAAATATGATATGAACGAACTGAGTATCTTTTCTTGTTAACATTAATTGGGATTTAGTTTTGCGTGGTTTCACTCAATATCGATCCTTTCCATTAAAGACATGTTTTTTGTATAATGAGTATGTGACACTTGTATGGAGGAACAAATTCTAGGTGGAACGTCCTAACCATTTGGATGGTATGCCCAGTTTTTCCTTGTTAATGAATTGTTCCATTCTATTCATTATTAAAATACTCAAAAGTAGTTTAAAGTAGTTTGGATTATACATTGCTAGTTTATTTGTAAATGATTTATTTCATTTGAATTGGCGAGTATTCTCGGTGAAAGAGATTGGCAGTGGATGTGCCACAAAAATATAAATATTCTCTTGATAAAATAATATAAAGACTAACAAGCTTTGGTGGACATAGCCTCATGGATGGGGTGAACCACGTATATGATGTCTCTCTCTTTTTTCTATGTTTTATGTTTGTAAATGCTCATTTTCATGATGGTATGTAATGTATGGATAATGCACAATAAATGCTTATGATACATTATCTTTATTGGTATGATGGTCTATGAAAATCATTCGCAAGCATACAGTTAAAGGTATATATTTTATGGAGGAAAGCTGTTTGGATAGTTAAATGACTCAATACCCTTTGTTTAACATTTTGATTTCAATATCTAGATTTATAGGTAAGTAATTAATAATTTTAAGATCTTATTACCATGGCATTAGATTAGGGTAAAGTGTTAGTAATGTTTACAATGAGAGAAAGATGAAGTACGACCAAAGAGTTAAGATAAAATAATGAGAACTTGTGATGTTAGTCTTTTAATGTATGTATTAGTTTTTGCAATTATGTGATTTCACACTCTAAAGATATTAACATGGTTGACTTGTTGGTTATAGTAAAAGCAAAAAATTTACCCCCATTTTCTCAGAATTTACATTGAGGAATTTCAAGTATGTTACATTTGAGATTATATTTGCGATTTTGAGGGGTTGAAGATTATATCGACAATTTCATTTGAAGTCTCCTTTTGGTAATAAGATTTTGGGTTTTTTTCAAAATAATTTGGATTTTTCTTGTCTCTAAATTTAACCAGCATGGATCCATCTTAAAGGTGGATCTACCAAGCGCTGAGAGGGATCAAATCTCTCAAGGTGCAAACTCTTTCCTGTTAGATTTTTAACATTAAGCTAGCATTATATTAGGATCTTTTAACTGAGAGAATAACAAGCACAACAATCAAACGTAAGAGACAATGAACATAGTGTTTTTCCTCATGGAAACCATAAATGGAGAAAACCCCGCAACTTCCTCAGAGATAGAATCAACACCAAAAGTAAAACCCAAAACTGTAAGATGTTCTCTCGACAGCAGTAGCCTCTTTCTTTCTATCCCTATCAACTTATTCTCCCTCGGCTATGTGCTACAACTAAGTGTGAGTGAGTGTGTTATAAATAGAGAGGCTCTCTCTCTATTTATACTAATTCTCGACTTGACAATAACTCACTAGGGCCGACTTCACTAGGTGAGTCTAACAACCCTAGGGCCCCGTAACTACGGGGAATTTAACCCTTGAACAATAGGATGGTTACCCACATTGACTTGACATGACTTGTTTATATGATAGAAACTCCCGATCGGAACATCGGGGCATGACATGACTCAATTACATTACAAACACTTCCCGGAATAAACATCGGGGTATAATACATAAGAAATACAAGTGAATACATTCCAAAGTTACAATTACATCAACACTCCCTATTAACTAGGAAGGTATTCTCTCGACACAATTTATCAGCACATGTCTTCTTCTCTGTATCATCTGGATCATCATCAAGTCCTCGTCATCTTCAAGTCATCTTCATCTGGATTTGGATCATTACTCGATCTGGATCATCTCTGGTTCTGGAACATCTCTGTTGGATCATCATCACAGGTGCTATCTCTTGATTCTTCTCGTCATAGGAAGTTCTGCATAGCCAGCCCTTTTTCATGCTGGTTGTAGGCCTAGCCTCCATGTAGGTATTTTCCAGCACGTATATCTGACCCTAAGTCAGAATGGCCCACCCATCACTTATATCTGATCATGTAGGAACCAATCCCATAATCATATCGAAAAGGCACACCCAACACTTACATCTAACCATGTGGGAACACATCTCACAACCCTGTTAGAAAGGCCCAACACTCACATCTGACAACCAATGTCAGAAAGGCTCAGCACTTACATTCGACCATGCAAGGAACCAATCCTCCATGCTTAAAGGGCTTTGCACTTACATCTGACAACCAATGTTAGAAAGGCTCAGCACTTACATTCGACCATGCGAGGAACCAATCCTCCATGCCGAAAGGGCTCTGCACTTACATCTGATCATTGTAGGAACCAATCCTACAATTGCCTCAGAATGGCTCTGCACTCACATCTGATCATGTAGGAACCAATCCTACAGTCACATCAAAATGGCCCTCAGTCCCAGACTGATCTTTCCTAGTAACTGACCAGGTGCCTCCATTCCAAGAATGGCATTCATCTCTTATATCTGATCATGTAGGAACCAATCCTACAGTCACATCAAAATGGATTAGCACTCATATCTGACATGCAAAGAACCAATCCTCTCATCATGACAGAATGGCTCAACCCTTACATCTAACCATGGAAGGAACTAATCCTCTCACTATGTCAGAATGGCTCAAGGACTCATCACTTCCATTTGGAGGGAACCTCGATCTAGAGAACACCAAGCTTCTCCCTGAAGTACTCAAACTTTACTCTAGCCAATGGCTTTGTCAACACATCAGCTATTTGTTCATCTGTCACAACATACTGGAGCTTCACTGCTCCCCTCTGTACCATATCCCTGATATAGTGATACTTGATCTCGATATGCTTCAACTTGTCATGGAACACCGGGTTCTCTGACAACTTCACACAACTCTGGTTCTCACAATATATACAAGTAGCATCCAACTAGAGATCAAATAAATCAGATAGTAGCTTCCTCAGCCATACTTCCTCACAACTAGCTGAACAAGCTGCGACATACTCTTATTCAGTTGTACTCAGTGCCACACAGGATTGCTTCCTGCTAAACCAAGAAATCACACATGATCCCATACTGAAGCAACACCCTAAAGTTCTCTTCCTATCGATGGCACTTCCTACCCAATCTGAATCAACATAACCCTCCAGGTTAATCTTTTGATTCGCCTTATACTTGAGACCATAATCAACTGTACCCCTCAGGTATCTCAAAATATGCTTTGCAGCAATCAAGTGAATATGTCTCGGATCTGTCAAGAACTGGCTCAAGGTGTTCACAGCAAAGAAAATATGTGGTCTCATGTTCGTTAGGTACATCAAGGACCTAATTATCTGACGATACATCGTAGCATCAACCGCTTCTGATGAAGCATCACTCAATATCTTCAGGTTTGATGCCATAAGTGTGGTCATGGCCTTGCAATCCATCATCCTGAACCTCTTCAGGATCTCTACTGCATACTTCCCTTGTCCGAGGGAGATTCCATCCGCATTCCGCCACACCTCCATGCCTAGAAAATAGTGCATCATACCCAAGTCCTTCATTTCAAACTCGGTAGCAAGCTTCCTCTTCGTATCAACAATCAACCCATCCATACCTATTACAAATAGATCATCTACATATAGTAGGAGCATCACTGGGTTTCCATCTTCAACCTTGTAGTAAAGGTTGGAATTTGCTTTACTTTTGGTAAAGCCCAAACTGGATAGAAAGTCATCAATTCTGCTGTACCATGTCCTGGGTTCCTATTTCAAACCGTACAAGGATTTCTTCAATCTACACACATGAGAATCCCTATCATGTGCCTCAAATCCGAGCTCTACATACACTTCCTCTTCCACTACACCATTCAAGAAAGTAGTCTTGACATCCATTTGGTGTATCTTCCATTTCATTACTACATCCAGAGAAAGTAATGATCTGATGGAAGTGTATCTGGCTACAAGTGCAAAGGTTTCTTCATAATATATTCCTTCTTTCTGTGAGAAGCCACAAGCCACGAATTTTGCTTTATATTTATCTATGCTTCCATCTGCAGCATGCTTGATCTTGTAGATCCATTCGGAATTTACAACCGAATTCCCTTCTGGTCTTGGGACAACAGCCCAAACATCATTCTTCATGATCGATTGATACTCTTTGATCATAGCATCCTTACATTCTTTCCGTTCTGCCGCTTCTTCATAGTTGGAAGGTTCTATATTGATAAAGTCACACAATAAATCTTATACATACTCGGAGCATGACCTGGTTCTCTTTCTTTCTATGTGATTCTCTTTTGGAGCCACATATCTTTCTGCACCTTGGATAGCTTCTCGTACCCAAGCAGTTTTCCTCTTATGAGGATTCTTCTTCTGAGGTGGATCTACAGGTTCTTGAGGTTCCTCAAATTCTCGATTTTCTTCTTGAGTTTCTTCGTTCATGGTTGTGTCATGAATTCTGGGTGCTTTTGTTTCTTCAGGATCTTCAGCAGGTCTCTTTCTAGATTTTTTGTAAGCCGAGTCTTCGTCAAATGTTATGTCCCTACTGATGTCGATCTTCTTGAATCCTGGGAAGTATATTCTGTAAGCTTTCGAGCTTTCAGAGTATCCCACAAATATACCCTTCTTTCCTAAAGGATCTAACTTTGTCCTTTTTTCTTATGGAATGTGTATGTATACTGGACAGTCGAATATTATGAGATGGTTGACTTCTAGATTCTTTCCGAAAAAAACTTCTTCAGGTGTCTTATTCTCGAGTACTTTGTGTGGAGTACGGTTCTGTACATACACCGTTGTTATGGCAGCTTCTGCCCATAAATGCATAGGAATATCTTGATCATGAAGCATTGCTCTTGCAGCTTCCATGATAGTTCTATTCTTCCTTTCTGCAACCCCATTTTGTTGTGGATTATATGGAGCGGATAACTCCCTCTTAATCCCTGAATCTTTGCATAACCCTTTGAATTCATTTGATGTGAATTCTCCGCTATTATCTGATCGAAAGGTCTTGATCTTCTTTTCTGTGTGGTTCTCGATCAAGGATTTGAATTCCTTGAACTTGCTAAAAACTTCATCTTTGTTCTTCATAAAGTATATCCATGTCTTCCTAGAATAATCATCAATAAAATAAACATAGTATACATACCCGCTTAAAGAACTGGATGACATTGGACCGCATACATCAGAGTGAATGATTTCCAAGATTCCTTTTGCTTTTCTTTCACTACTTGGAAATGTCTTCTTTGTGTTCTTTCCTTTCGCACATCCTTTGCAGACTCCTTCATGTTTTTCTTGAATTTCTGGAAGACCTTCAACAGCTTTGCTTGCAAGTGGTAGTGCTCTGTAGTGCACATGTGCAAGCCTTCTATGCCAAAGTTCATTTGGATGTATTGTGTCATGTACCAAAGCTTGTTCTAGATGGCCCTTCAATTTGTATAATCCTCCTTCTTGTTCTCCAATTACTATTGCATCACCAATAGTCTTTCCTCTTGGACACATGAGAACTTGGCCATCTACAAATGCAACCCTCATGCCTTTTGCATCTAGTGCCAATATGGAGAGAAGATTCTTCTTTAGTCCTGGTAGAAACAAGACATCCTTCATTTTCATAGAATTTCCAGAGTCTAGCTTGTACGAGGATTCACCACTACCTTTTATGGGATATTGGTAGTCATCCCCAAGTTTCACCTTATGGGGTGAATCATATTCGGATAGTTTCTCGAAACATTCCTTGAATCCTGTCATGTGTTTGGAAGCCCCATTGTCAATAAGCCAATCTTTGCTTCCATGAGTGATAGTTCCCATGAGAGTAGAGATCAGAACATATTCTTCATCACTTGAAGAGTATTCACTTTCTTGTTTTACTTTCTTCCTGGGAGGATCATCATCCTCAGCAGTGTGAGCATGATGTCTTCTTTTGGATTTCTTCTTCTTCTTGGATCCACTCTTATTCATAGGACAACTTCTAGCAAAGTGTCCTCTTTCATCACATGTATAACATCTGAGTTTGGATGGATCCCTTCTTACAAAATTATTTTTCTGATGAGAATGCTTACCTTAGTGATGATGATTTTCCCATCTGCCTTTCTTGGAGTGTACTGTGAGAGATTGATCATCACTTCCCATCTTTTCTTCTCGAGCTGCTATTCGAGCTTCTTCTTGTGGACATTCTTCCCACGGTCTACTAAACTTTATTAGCTTCTTCCCAGCACAGATTCCTTTGATGAAAGAATCCCATGACCTAGGGAGATCATTCAAGGTTGTCATCACAATTTTTGCATTCTCCACTTCTTCATCTACTGCTTCAAGTTATTCTTTGATCTGGGAGACCCTTGTGAAGTATGACTGGACGGTCTCCTCATTCTAGATCTTTACATTCTTCAACTGGTTCCTTAGAGTCATCTTCTGGTTTATGTTCTTCCCTTCAAACAGTTTGGTTAGGGCATCAAACATAGCTTTAGGTGTCTTGAGGGAGGACACCTGTGGTATGAGGTGATCCTTGATTGAATCATCAACAATCCTCTTTGACATAACCAACTTCTTTTTATGTAATTCCTTAGCCTCATCTTCCTTTGGAACTGAAACCTCCTCATTGATGTAGGAGTCCAACTCATTTTCTTCCAGGACCAGGGAGATCCTATACTTCCAAGCTCGAAAGTTATCAGCTCTCTCAAGATTTTCATCAAGCTTGGTATGGTGAGACATCTTAACTGAGAACCTCAAATGGAAATACAAAATATTTAGATCTTACCAAGTCAAAATGTCGGATCTAGATTTGGAGCTAAATTTCTACAATGTTGGTTCAGGAGCAAATTAGGGTTTGACTATCCTGGAATTCTGTCCAACCAAATGCTTTGATATTGATCTCTAAACTTCGATTTTGGGGAGTAGATCAATCCAAGCCTGGGCTCACTCAAAAATTCCACTTCTGTGGAAAGCCCTAATTTCCAGCAGTAGTGTCGGGTCCAAAACTGAAAAAGCTCAGAATCAAATTTTGCTTCGACAGAAATATGTGCCCTAGGGAGGAGAGTCATCCCAACCTTCTTTTGCTGAAAATATGTGGAGATAGGTCCAAAAAGTAGGAAGCCGTAGTTCCTACATCTGCACAGTGTCTTCTTCTCAGGTTAGCTCTGATACCATGTTAGATTTTTAACATTAATCTAGCATTATATTAGGATCTTTTAACTGAGAGAATAACAAGCACAGCAATCAAACACAAGAGACAATGAACACAGTGTTTTTCCTCGGGGAAACCATAAATAGAGAAAACCCCGCAACTTCCTTAGAGATAGAATCAACACCAAAAGTAAAACCTAAAACAGTAAGATGATCTCCCGGCAGCAATAGCCTCTTTCTTTCTAGCCCCAGCAACTTCTTGTCCCTTAGCTATGTGCAACAACTAAGTGTGAGTGAGTGTGTGATAAATAGAGAAGTTCTCTCTCTATTTATACTAATTCCTGAATCGACAATAACTCACTAGGGCCGACTTCACTAGGTGAGTCTAACAACCCTACGGCCCCGAAACTGCGGGGACTTTAACCCTTGAACAATAGGAGGGTTACCCACATTGTCTTGACATGACTTGTTTATATTATAGAAACTTCCGATCAGAACATCAGGGCATGACATGACTCAATTACATTACAAACACTTCCCGGAATAAACATCGGGGTACAATACATAAGAAATACAAGTGAATACATTCCGAAGTTACAATTACATCAACATTTCCCCTCTATCGAATCCAATACTCACCCATTTTGTCTTTAAAATCACATAATGTGTAGTTGAAAAGCATGTTGGTGTGGATTATCATGGTACAGAGTATGGCTGTACATTATTCCACATTGCCATGGATGATACAGAGAGGGGTATCACTTCATTATTTGATTGTGTAAGTAATATTTGTGGTAATTAATATCATATTAATATGACACTCTATTAATACTCTTATTACCCATGCAAATCAATTTGTTACCTACGAAAATTAGTTCCATATCCCCACAAATTAATTGTTGCAGTGGATGGCGCATGTATTTATACATATTCTTGTAGTCTCTAGAAGCGTCGGAAATGATAATATTGTTGCAGTGATTTGGCATTTCATGTCGAATCTGAGTTCGAACCTAACACTATGCCTGGGGGCACTCGCATTTCTTACCATGCGAAGAGGTTTGGGAGCACTAGTCACATTGCACCTTCCATCCCGGTGGTGGAAGCTATATCACATATTCCTCCTAGGTCTAGGGTTAGCGATCCTATTAGGATACTCGATCCGAGATGAGTGACTATAGGGAATAGTACGTACATAAATACACAGATCCCTTCGTCCTCTATCCCTAGTTCTTCGAATGTTCACCCTCCACCTTATTCACATGGTCCTTTGGGCCAGAATGTTGCTACGAGTTATGTCTGTACTGCGGTTACTAGACCGGTTGTGTCTCAGCTTCATGCACCGCCCGTTGTTTTGGGAGGTCATGTTCATATTTCTAGAGGTCACATTCCTACTTCCGAAATGTATATTCCTACTTTCAAAGAGTATATTCCTACTTACGGAGTGTCTCATGGGACATCTCATGCGATGACTTATGGACACTATTATGGGACGTATGGATAGGGTTCTTCACCTTATGGGGGTGGGTATCAAAAACCTGTTTACTCTCCAAATTACGGCTTTGTAGCTCCGAATAGTCAAGGTTCACCACACTATGGTGCTTCCATGCCACCCTATACAAGTCAAAAGGGAGGAGGGCACTATGGCCAAGGCCATGGTGGTAATCAGACCTATGTGAATCAGAACTATCAAGGAGCAGTCCATCGACCTCATCATCCTAGGTTCCCTTTCCTCGCAATGTTGAATCTTCCTGACTTGTCTAGATTGATGAACGATCCTGTAGCTCATGACCTAGCTTGGTCGGCTGTCCCTACTAAGCTTCCCTCGGACATACCCAAATTTGAGGGAAAACCGGGAGAGGATTTGAGCGAACATGTTACTACCTTTCACCTATGGTGCTCTTCGAATTCCTTACACCAGGAATCCATCCATTTAAGGTTGTTTCAATGCACCCTTACAGGGCCTACCGTAAAATGGTATATAGAGCTGCCTAGGGGGGCATTCGCTTTGTTCGATGACCTAGCGATGACTTTTCTTAACCACTTCTAGCTACCAGTGCGTTATGATGTTGGTACTGAACTCTTGTCAAAATTTCAACAGGATAAGGCCACACATATCTCAGATCATATCCAAGAGTGGCATAGACAGAAGAGGTTAATTAAAGCCTTTATACTACCGAAATTCCTCCTCGAATGGTTCCTTAAGTCGTTATTGCCGTATATAGCGAAGGATGTTTCTACATCCGAAGTGCAAAATGAGGAACAAGCCAATTTTAGGGCACAGGAACTGGATTTGATTTATGCTCAGTCCGTTTTGTTATATGAGATCATTCTCAATGCTCCACGTTCTAGTTTCGACCCCAAAGTTAAACCTGGACCACATGCCGATGGCATTGTTGGTTGTGCAAGTGTTAAACCTACGGATTTGGTTGCAAAACAAGTTAGTCAGTTGTCAATCAACCAATCTACTTCGGGACAATCCATGACTTCGTCTCAACCCGCCCAAACGGCGAGTGTGCTTTCAGTACAATCGTCGGACCAGAAGGGTAACCAGCATCCCGGACGGAATAAAAAGAAGGGTAAGAATAATCGTAAGGGTGGGAATCAGAATGAGAATGCTAATAATGACAAGAACGCCCGTAATGTTGGGGGGGACAAACAAGTGAAATGTAAGGTTAAATTCCCTTGCAAGTTGTGTAAGGACGATCACCTCACTTACTTGTGCCCTCGTATCAATGAAGCCTCGAGATTCTTGGCACAGGGCCCAACTGTGCTAACTAACCCTTTACCTCACAATAAAAATATGAACTTGAGGACCCATGATCAGTCTGGTGGTGATCAAGATCCGCCAAAGGGTAGTGGTTGTGGTTGCATTAACATGGTACATGCTGCAAAAGTTGTGACCCGTGCGAAGGACTATGGTTCATCACAACCCAGCCCAGGAAAGGAACCTGATCCACCAGGGACTCGTTTACGTATTGAGAAACCTGTGGATAAACCTGAAGCTGCACCTCGCATTCCTAAGGGATTCCTTAAGCCTTTGGGGCACAATCCTAATGCCCGAGCCGCCCAGAACTATTAAGTTGTCGAGGATTTGGGCCACACTCCTTGTGTGATGTCTGCATTGGTAGTGCTTCAGATTTGTCCTTCACAAAGGAAGGCTTTGCTTCCTTCCCTTGGTGTGAATGATGATGATTCTTCCTCCATGATTAAATTTGAAACCGTAGGACTTCAGCCTCGCTTGCTTTACTATGTGTCTCTTTTGATTCACGTAGAATGTCTTAACATGACCGTCAAGTGCACTATGATTGACGAAGGTGCTACCACTTCTGTGATGTCTTTATCATGTTGGAAGGGTTTAGGTTCCCCTAAGTTGTCTAAATCAGCGACCATGTCAACTGCGTTCGATGGGAGATCGTTTAGGCCGCATGGGATCCTTCCTTCCCTTAAGGTCCGTTTGGGAGGGAAGATCGTTGCGATAGAGGTTGAGGTGGTTGATGCGCCCCTTGACTACAATCTCTTGCTGGGTAGGAATTGGATGTACATTATGCAAGCCATAGCTTCTTCCCTATTTTGTGTTGTATGTTTTCCATTTAACGGGAAGATAGTCACGATTGATCAAACATCATTCAAGAATCTGTCAGTTACTACATCTTCGAGAGCTTCGATCCCGATCATTGAGCACTCTCAGCCGGCAACTGGGAGTGTGGGTGTAGGCATGTATCCATCCCTCGTGGGAAGCTTTAGTTGTCCTTCACCGATCCTTATGATAGGGTCTAGTTCCTGTGAGGCTTTGACATCTATGAGATCATTGTCTTTTCGCACGAGTCATATGGAAGATCCTTGGATTCTTCCTACACCGATTACTCCGAGTGAGCCTGTCACATCCCCGGTTTTGACCTCGTTTGCATGATGTATATAATGTAATTAATCGTGGTGAGGAGCTAAAGGCAAAAGCCCCACCATCGATTTGGTTTTGTATGTTTCGGTAATAGGGATAGTTGCTAATGGTATGTCGTGCTATAAGGCACATTATAATTCGGCATCATGTAAACACGCACATCAAATAAACTAAAACCACAACCAGCTACGGTAGTGCAACGTTGAAATGAAAAGGGCACGGTTCCAAAGGATAAGGGGTGGGGGATGTCAAACCTTGGTCTATGGGGGAAAAACCCATGTTTTACCACCTTTGTTTTGTTTGCCACCTTCTCTTGTTTCACCAACCTCTTCAATGTCTTGATTTTGTTTGTTGGGGGCAGTTATTGCAGGAGGAAACGTGGGCATGGGGAAGCGTCGGTTTTGGCAGGCTGCTGTCAGTTCGAATGGTACGCATGCCCAGCAGAGAACCTTCATTTTTCTCTCATGCCTGGTCTCCATTCTCCTTCGTTTTTTCCCCATTCTGGTTGTCGGTTCATCTTCCTCACGCGCAGAGCCGTTGTTGTTTCTCCTCACGCGCAGGAACTCTGCGTTGATTTCCTCATGCAGGGAGCGGATGCAATTGCCGCTGTCACCCAGGATTTTCGGGTGTAGGAGCCATTCACGCTCAGGGCCGTGTGTGCGGCTTGCTGTTGACTTCACCCATGTTTTGGGCTGTTGCTATTCTTCCCATGATTTTCGGATGAGGCTGTGAGTCTGATTTCTTCCTCAATTGGGGACTGCGTGTGTTTTGCCCATGTTTGCATGAGCTATGTCATTCTCCAGCGTTTGTGTGGAGGATTTGTGTGCTGTGGAATTCCAAATCCGTTGGCTAAGTCTCCCATGTCTATGCTGGGAGTTCTGTTTCCTTTTCCATGATCTGCGGGCTGCGTAATGTTGTCTTCATTCATTGTGAGTTTGGGCTGCTGTTATACCCTGGTTTGGGTTGCAGCTGAGTTGTTTTGGCCATGATAGGGCCAAGAACAACTCCGTGCTGTCTTGTGGGCTTGAGCTGTGCTCATATTTTGTTTGGGGCTATCCCTAGTGGTATTTTCCTTCATCACAGAGCTGTGAATGAAATTGTTTTGCTGTGAGTATGCAGTGGTTGTTCCCTTGGAATGTGTTGGCTTGGACAATCTGTTGAAGGCCTGTTAAACCCAGCTGCCTTGGTTTTCTTATTGTGTCCCTTGGCTATGTGGAAGCCTGCATTATTCCCTTAGTCCTTGAGGAATCATGCCCAGCTCGGGGGTGGCATCGTTGCTGAGAGATTGATGAGCACGCTGGCCTATGGTTGGGTGGAACGTTGCAGTGACGTAGCTGGTTGCAGGATTCTTCATCAAAAGATAAGTGCTGCTGGTTACTTCATCTCTGCAAATTATGTTGATGGCAAATGAATTATAATGAACATGATTAATGCTAGAATGTATGTCTGTTTCTGCTGTATAATTAAAGGATTATGCATCTGTGCATTCTTGTATGTTTGGCAATCTTGTTATGATGCTTGTTTAAGCTTCCAATTTCAGCATTGATCTCTTTTGATTATGTTCATGGGGTTGTTTGCCCGGTTGTATGTGGTGTTCGTCGCGTCCTCTTCACCAGTCTGAGGGATGGGGACGTGACAGAGCCCATCATGACGGACGTGTCATTGCCTGCAACTATGGTAGCTTATCAAGCTAATATAGAGAGTGTTGCAGAGCCCAATCCTTCCTCTTCGTGGATAGAGGAGGAGGATCCTTATGTGCTACCGGCATGGGCAGTGTAGTATTCTCATGTCCATGACTGCCTTTATAGTGTTTTCCCTTCATATGAAGTGATTATTGAGGCCATGTCAGGATTTGAGCCACCATGGGAGGAACTCCATCATATGTCTTACTTTCTTCCCGAGCTTGACCGCTTGGAGCATGAGGACTTGAAGGCGATTCTTAGTGAGAGAGTTGGTAGTCCTATGGTTCCATTAAGCTGTCCTGGTCCGATGGTTGATGGAAACATGGAAAACATATCTTCAATGATTCCTATCAATATCTCTCGTGATCCTGGCAGGATAGAGAATGTCTATATTGGGGCAAAATGTTCCCATGTTGAGATTCAAGAATACACCGAGTTGTTTAAGGAATTTCATGATATCTTTGCTTGGTCTTACAATGAAATGCAAGGTATCGACCCTCGTATTGTCGAACACGAGATTAAGACTTATCCCAACACTAAGCATGTTCGACAACGCTTGTGTGCGGTGAATCCTAGGAAAGCACCCGCGATTAAGGCAGAGATAGAGAAACTGTTAAAAGCCAGTTTTATCTATCATGTTCCCTTAATGGAGTGGGTTTCAAACCCCGTTCCGGTGGATAAGAAGCAGGGAGCGATCCGTATATGTACTAACTTCCGTGATTTGAATCGTGTCTGTCATAAGGACAATTTCCCCACACCATTTATTAATCAGATTTTGGATGAGTGTGTGGGTAGTGAGGTTTTTTCCTTTATGGACGGCTTTTCCAGATATAATCAAATACAATTTAAACCTGAGGACCAACATAAGACTGCATTTATTTGTCCTTGGGGAAATTTTTCATATCGGAAAATGCCTTTTGGCCTTAAGAACGCCGAAGCTACTTTTCAGCGGGCAATGACCTTGATCTTCCACGATCTCAAGTCGATTATCGAGGTATTTTTGGATGACCTTGTTGTTCATTCTGGTATGAGAATGCATCATCCCTATCACTTGAGATTGGTATTTGAAAGATGCCGCCATTATTTGGTTAGGTTAAATCCTCACAAGTGCATATTTTGTGTGAAGTTGGGTCGCTTGTTGGGATTCATCTTTTCTAAAGAGGGTATAAGAGTCAACCCTTTGAAGGTTGAGGCAATACTTTAGTTGTCTCCCCCGACAAAATATTCGTCATCTTCAATGTTTGCAAGGCATGGCAAACTTCTTACGGAGATTTGTTTTCAATTTTTCCAATTTGACTAGAGGCTTCATGCGTCTTTTGAAGAAGGACACCACCTTTTGTTGGGATGAGCGAGCCCAGGAGTCCTTTGATGTGCTCAAGCGAGCCCTAGCATCGGCCTCGGTGATTAGTCCCCCAGACTATAGCCGTGATTTTCTACTTTATGTGGTCGCATCCATGGAGACGATTGGTATGGTTTTGGTTCAAGAGGATGAGGAGCTCCAAGAGCATGTCATATACTATCTGAGCTGGAACCTTATTGATGCAGAGATTCGTTATTCTCATGTTGAGAAGCTTGCTTTAGCTACTGTACATGCGGTTCAATGGTTGAGACATTATATTCTCCTTCGCCAGACCTTGGTTGTAGCCCATGTCATTCCATTTCAATTCGTCCTCACTCGAAGGATGTTTGGGGAAAAATATAATAAATGGATTTTCATCTTACAAGAATTCGATCTCAAATTTGTTTCGGCAAAATCGAAGAAGTCGTTAATTTTTGCAGAGCTTATATCGGATTTCCCAAGCGAGGTCGAGGAGTTGGTTTGTAAAGATACGTTTGTCGATGAACACATCTTCTAAATCTCAACTTTAGACCCATGGTATGGGGATATCATTATATATTTACAAACATTGAAGGTCCCTACTCACCTCTCACGGGATGAACGACGACAATTACGTCACGTGTCTAAGAATTACCTTATTGTGGATAACACTTTGTACCGCCGTGGGGTAAATTCCATTTTACAACGTTGTTTAACTCATGAAGAGGATGAGGTAGTGCTAAATGGTTGCCATGGAGGGGCATGTGGTGGTCATTTATCTGGGCTTTCTACAACCCAAAAAATCTTAAGAGCAGGTTATTTCTAGTCGTCGATCTTTAAGGATTGTGTAGATGCGGTCAAGAGGTGCCACCCTTGCCAAGTGTTTGCACGTAATATGCACTCGAAACCTGCCTCGTTACATCCCATCATCACCATCGATCCCTTAACTAAGTGGGGGCTTGATTTTATGGATTGCAACCCAGCTTCAGCTGGGGAGCATCATCATATCATAGTGGTTGTTGATTACTTCACGAAATGGGATGAGGCTATGCCTATAGTTAAATCCAATGGTGAGACATCCGTGCACTTCATATTCAACCAGATTATTACTCAGTTCAGAATTTCAAAAAAGCTTGTCACTGACCATGGCTTGCACTTTTAGAATCGTATGATGGAAGAGTTGGCATCAAAGTTAGGGTAGAAGCAAGGGCATTCCTCCTCTTACTACCCTCAAGCGAATGGACAGGTAGAAGCAATGAATAAATCACTCAAATCCATTCTCCAATGAACCATCGCATAGAGCAAGAATAATTGACACATCATGTTATATCCTGCTTTGTGGGCGTATAGAACCGCTGTTAAGACTGCCCAGGTTTTTCTACATATCAACTTGTACATGGAGTGGAGTCGATATTGCCGGTTGAATGTGAGATTCCTTCTTTAAAGCTAGCCATAGAACTCTTACCAGACACTTTACCATTGGAGGAGCGTTTGGTCCACCTTAAGCAACTTGATGAGAAGCGTTGAGATGCCTTGGTGGATCTAGAAGTAAATAAACGTCGCGTAAAGGTCCAGTACGATAAGTCTGTCCGTCCAAGGAGGTTTAGTGAGGGAGACTTGGTCCTTTTGTGGGATCAACCGAAATAACCCTTGGGGGAAGGAAAGTTTAACCCCATGTGGCATGGTCATTACGTTATCAAACGTGTGTTAGAGAAGGGCGCTTATGAGTTAGTGGATTATGAGGGAACGGCCTTGGCGGAGCCTAGAAATGGGCTCTATCTCAAGAAGTACTATGCATGATTTTTAGTCAAGGCTGCTTATTTTATATTATTGTACAGTTTTGCATAGTTATGTCTTTTTCTTATAGTGATCGGGTTTGTGATTAGTTTCTGTTTCTTTTGGCAGATGTCAATGGAATCTTCCACCTACATAGGATCCGCGGATGGTGTGAGCCGTCACACTCAACACTCAACCTCTGCTACTTAGGTGATTTATACTCCTATGGGTCAAGTACTGTCTTCAGGAGGCGTATGTTTGCGGCCATCTTCAAACAATGTGGCTGAATATAGTGCCATTATTGAGCTTCTACGGGATGCCATTTCACATGGCATTCTCTCTCTTGAGGTACGTCTTGATTCGGAGTTAGTAGTGTCATAGCTTAATGGTTTGTACCATGTTAGAGATCCAACGTTATTAAGAATATTCTTACGTGTGAGATTATTAGAACGGCAATTTGACAATATAACATACATACATATTCCAAGAATTAATAATCAAGTTGCTGACTCATATGCTAACTACGTGTTAGATTGGCATTTGTTTCATACACAATAAATTCATCACAAACACAAATTTTTACACATGTAAATAAATAAACCGATCACCATAAAAAAAATTATATAACATCCAAAATGTGGTAATATATAGTGTCATGATACAAAAATGGGGCTCTCGAGCCACCAATATATAATACACAGTAGTACAAAATGTATAGCTCCCAGGTATCTAAGCTTGTGGAGGAGCGGGGGGGTTGTGATCATGGAAGGTCACTACGGCTCTAGCTAGCCATCAGAATAATCACACCCATGCTCGTGGTACACCCACCACCTGGAGTTGCATAGCCTCAGGAAAGTCCTCGACTTGCGCCATGGGAACCTTGTGTGTCGGCCTCACAAAATTGGTATGAATGCTCTGGAGCATCCGCTCCACATCCACACCCGTGATATCATCTCCTCTTCCCCTCCGTCTGTGACGAGGGAAGCCTTCAGGCCACCATGGTCCCACATCTGCATACAAATGGTAGATGTCACTATGTATTGTCACCCAAAAATATATGTCTTTTGATTCCATATAATCAGAAAACACAAAAAAAATTAAATAACTCAAAAATTTAAAGAGAGGGTCGAGATTCGTTACCTATGTCACCATATGCCGATCCTGGTGGTAGCGGCATATCCGGGTCCCCCCAGAAATAAATCCCTGCATAGGGGTAGTCATCAATGGCAACTATTTGTTGTCACCACCATGGAAAGAACTCAGCTGGATAGGGGTTGGACACCCTACCTCCCACCATTATGCGCATCGCATCTACCCAACGTCATTGGGCCGGATCTCGAACCCCGTGAAGAGGAACGTCAACTCTGGGGCTCAATCATGGAACATGCTCGAAGAAAAATGTGCTCAATATGCTATTGAACCCAAAGTTTCGCACTCTACCCATCTTATACTCACTAAGTTGATGTTTCATGTTGCTCAGTAGTGTAGTGCTCCAATCATATACTGTGGGTCTCATGCACTCCACTGCATAAAACATCAGAGGCTGTGAGGCCTAGTGGAGTGAAGGGCCTGCTATCCTTCCCAATGTCAGTAGTATGGCCTTTAGGCCCAGTACCCGTATGGAGTTGGTTGGGATCTAACTCCCCACCTTCTCCATTCTAGATAGCAGTACACTGCAATGTACTCATCGATAGTCAGGCCACCTTCGAGCCCACCACGAGAACGAAGGTTCACTACTTCCCCCCGTCGGGAAAGTCCAGTAATGAAGTATATGTCCTCCACCTCTATGGTGAGGGACATCCCATCTATTTGGAAGGACTCAGAGTCTGGATCCCAATAATCCACCAGCATTTGCAATAGTCTTGGTTTGGCCCTCAAGCCACCAAGACACCAAAACTTGTAGAGTCCACATGTATGTAGCGCTTGTTGAGCCATTAGATCGGCCCTTACTGCCTCCTCTATATCACCATGTTCACGCTCTCTCCATTCTAGGACCATCCTGCATAAAAAATTGCAAGTTTGCAAATTAGATGACTTAAAAAATCTCATGCGTGGCCGCATACGCGACTGTTTGCTAAACAGCCGCGTATGTACGTGACTGTGAGGGCATTTTTTGCGTATATCTATCCCTATACGCGGAAAACCCCTTGATTTCCGCGTGGGCCGTAGCGCCTTTTTTAGAATGGCCTAGAAACCTCAAATGACCATGGAATTTGATAAAAATTGTATCAAAATGGAAGAGAAGAGCATGGGTAAGTACCTGGAAGAAACGGTAGTGGATTCCGCTAGCTGGATCTCCTAGAATTTGCTGTTGAAAATTTGAGCTCAATTGGGTAAAAATTTCAAATGTTTTATAATGTTTTGAATTTTTTACTATTTATAGAAATTTTTCAAATTTTTGAAAATTTTTACCCCCTTTCCTATAGTTTGGACTATTTCTAATCATTTTGGACTGTTTTTCACCTAATTCATGATGTAGGACACCTTTTTGAGTGTCGTTTCAGCCGTTGGATTGACCCGTTCGTGCCGATCTCAGGTATCATGTCTAAACTGGCATATAGGTTAGGTTTCATCACCGTTTGCATTTTGCATGACCTTATGACCGTTTCATTATAGCCTTAGGTACGAACCCACTCTGTTATGTCACAAAACCTTCTTGTTGTTTTAGAAGTGGCATGGTGTGAGTGGTAGAGCTTGACCTTACATGGGTTCACTAGTTAGCGCCTTATTTTCATTTGGTTCCCACGCTAAAATTTTGTCCTTTAGGGTGTGGGAGTCCGTTGTATAGTACTGCCATGAAATTTCACAAGAGCCTCATACTCCTCTTGATCTTTTTGCTGGCCTATTTCCCTCAGGACTCCCTTATGTCAAGTTGTAATTGCATTATCATGATCTTTTCCTGCCTTATTGAGCTTTATGTTGGCTTCCCTGACATTGTGTTTTAGCCATATAGCCCGAGCTTGTCTCATGTCTAGCCATGCAGAGACATTTTATATATCCTTTGCAGCTTGATTCCCTTTTTACCGGGAGGGGATTTCCCCCCAAGTGTCGATATCCTACACATGTGTCCTTGCATTGAGCATAGGTATGTTCCACTGCTTGGAACTAGTTTGTTTGCCCCTATGACACTCGTCTCCTCCTAGTTTGTAACTATAAAGCAGTTTTATTCTTTTCCAAGCTTTTTAAATATTTGAAAAAGTCCAAAAAAATAAAAAAACCAAAAATCCGGACAAGGAAAAATGTTATCTTTGGCAGCTGTCGAGTCATGTCGCCTGCACTGTATATCACATCCATTGGTTGGGTTTATAGTCTGACTTTAGGAGTTGTACTCGTTTATCTGAGTTTATCTCCACCGACTGGTTAAGCTTCCAGTCCCCATGGAGCCTCTGTCAATGCCTCCTGTGTCGCGGAGATTTCCCAGTTTGTATATCGAGTCTATGTTGCCTTTATTCAGTCACCATTCATCATTACGCTCTTGTTTGAAGGAAGTTGAAACCTGAGTCGACCATTCCTCAGTTATCTTGACTTTGCATGTCGGCCATCCCCGGTACAGTTACTGGTTTGTGCACCTTATGATCGAGTTCTTCCACATTATACAGCTTTGCTGAGTACCTCGTGTTGGATGATGGGGGATGCCTTAATGCCCTCCTTCGAGAGGATTTCATCCCATCGACTTCAGATCATTTATTCTGGGATTGGAATCTAGAGTCATTTTTGAGTCCCTTGAGACTTGCAATCATCATTCGCAGGTTCTCTCACCATCGACAATATTTGGGAATACATCAATGTCCCCTAATCGATGGATCCTCTCAAGTGTTCGACCTCAACACATTTATTCACACTTGTTAGTTTGCACTCTAGTACCTTGATTCCCTTGGTAATCAGACAATGGACTACTATGTTCAACCTCGACACCTCTATTCACATAGTAGGACATGTACTCATAGCGATTTGTGTAGAAGACTTTCCATATTGGTGGCATCTCTTATATGCTACCTCCTTGATCGTGCCAGTGTTCATGAGATTTCAGCTCTCGTGAATTGATTCCAGTATATGTCAGACATTCCCAGCCATTATGGAGATCTTGATCCATTTTATATCTTCAGTCATTATGGAGATCATGGTCCTTTGTATATCTTCATCATGGAGATTCTGATCTATGTATATTGTACATGGTGATGACCACTTATGTGATATCTTGTATCATGCCTATTCATGGCCATTGTACTCTTATGTATCCGAGACTGCTATATGTATTTGTAGTTATGTGCAAAGTTCTATCATTGTACTAGGTTGATTGGGTGGCTAGTCTTCCATTTGGGATCCTTCATCACTCCACTTCTGGGATGGGCTTATAATGTATTTCAGCCATCGTATGACCCCTCTGACCTCACACATTTGGGGGCATCTGTTATAGCTGATTTTACCACTCCAAGTGAATCACACTTGTATGGCCTTCCCCTGTCCCTCTCCAGACTACTTAGACCCCTTGGACCATTTTTTGTCCTTTGATGTTTCCTTGACCATCCCTAAAAACATGTGAAAAATGATACACGCGACTTTTAAACCCTTAATCGTGTATATATGCGGGTTTGACCCTTAAAACCACGTACATCGGGATGTGTGCATAATCCAAATCCTTTTGGAGTTTTCTTTGACATGGATCCGACTCACTTGACTCCTGGCCTTCCCTATGCCTTGAGATCGCTCGGATTCAACCTTTCATTACCCCTTTGAAAAGCTATATAAGGAACTATATGGTACATTGAAGGCATATGAGAGAATTGAGAGCAAAGAAACTATATTCCATTGTTGTCAGAACTTGTGCTTGGGTCTGCATCCCTTTGTCCCTTGGAGCACTTTTGTGTTCTTCCCAAGCTTGCCTTTTTCTTGTGAGCTTGCTATCGAGAGATGGAGGATTGAGGTGTTGGAGGCCCAAGTAGGGGATTCAGTTTCTCCGATTTACAAACGTGCTGACAGAGGTTGTATCCATTGTAATCTCTAATTTTATATTAATAGAAATATCTTTTCCTATCCAATAATGTATGTTTGAATGAATATTTTATCCATAGATGTTTTCAAATGCTTATACATTGTTGATTATATATGCTAGAATAGATCTAACACCAATATATATAGTATGCTTGTATTGTTTACTTGTTGTTGAGGAGGTAATCTATCAATTAAAGCTGAAGTTGGAAATTTCAACGGGGATCTACTTCAACCGTCCAGAATAAGGTACGAGGTCTGATCATTTAGTGTTAGATATTTAATTTCTATTGCATATTGGAAATGATTGATTTCTAGAGTCAAGTTGTCTGTTGTGGTACCCCAAGCCATAGGAATTTCTCTCCTTAACAGTTATCAACTCCCTCAAGCTTTTCATCAAGCTTGGTATGATGAGACATCTTAACTGAGAACCTCAAATGGAAATACAAAAGATTTAGATCTTACCAGGTCAAGATGTCGGATCTGGATTTGGAGCTGAATTTCTGCAGTGTTGGTTCAGGAGCAAATTAGGGTTTGACTTTCCCAAAATTCTGTCTAACCAAATGCTTTGATCTTGATCTCTAAACTTCGATTTTGGGGAGGAGATCAATCCAAGCCTGGGCTCACTCAAAAATTCTACTTCTGTGGAAAGCCCTAATTTCCAGCAGTAGTGTCGGGTCCAAAACTGAAAAAGCTCAGAATCAGATTCTGCTTCGACAGAAAGATGTGCCCTAGGGAGGAGAGTCATCCCAACCTTCTTTTGCTGAAAATATGCAGAGAGAGATCCAAAAAGTATGAAGCCCTAGTTCCCGCAGCTGCACAGTGTCTTCTTCTCAAGTTAGCTCTGATACCATGTTAGATTTTTAACATTAAGCTAGCATTATATTAGTATCTTTTAACTGAGAGAATAACAAGCACAGCAATCAAACACAAGAGACAACGAACACAGTGTTTTTCCTCAGGGAAACCATAAATGGAGAAAACCCCGCAACTTCCTTAGAGATAGAATCAGCACCAAAAGTAAAACCCAAAATAGTAAGATGATCTCCCGACAACAATAGCCTCTTTCTTTCTAGCCCGAGCAACTTCTTCTCCCTTAACTATGTGCTACAACTGAGTGTGAGTGAGTGTGTGATAAATAGAGAGGCTCTCTCTCTATTTAAACTAATTCCCAACTCGACAATAACTCACTAGGGCCGACTTCACTAGGTGAGTCTAACAACCCTAGGGCCCCGGAACTGCGGGGACTTTAACCCTTGAACAATAGGAGGGTTACCCACATTGTCTTGACATGACTTGTTTATATTATAGAAACTCTCGATCAGCACATCGAGGCATGACATGACTCAATTACATTACAAACACTTCTCAGAATAAACATCGGGGTACAATACATAAGAAATACAAGTGAATACATTCTGAAGTTACAATTACATCAACATTTCCCCTCTATCGAATCCAATACTCACCCATTTTGTCTTTAAAATCACATAATGTGTATTTGAAAAGCATGTTGGTGTGGATTATCATGGTACAGAGTATGGCTGCACATTATTCCACACTGCTATGGATGATACACAGAGGGGTATCACTTCATTATTTGATTGTATAAGTAATATTTGTGGTAATTAATATCATATTAATATGACACTCTATTAATACTCTTATTACCCAAGCAAATCAATTTGTTACCTGCGCAAATTAGTTCCATATCCCCACAAATTAATTGTTGCAGTGGATGGCGCATGTATTTATGCATATTCTTGTAGTCTCTAGAAGTGTCGAAAATTATAATATTGTTGCAGTGATTAGGATAGAAGGTAATGTTTGTATTAGGTCATTAATTATCTGTATCCCCCAGGTATTAATCCATATTGTTGCGGTATGTGTATCCACCGAAAATGCTAATATTGTTGCAGTGAATTGACAAGTAATAATTGTATCAGATTATTAATAATCAATTATGTGGATAACTCAAGTACTATTTTCATTACATAGTTGGTTGATGTATTTTTCACTGGAACAAATAGAGACCTTATATATTATTTGCAGGTTTGCATTACATAGTTGGTTGATATATTTTTCATTGCAACAAATGGAGAACTGATATATTATTTGTAGTTTTTTTTTGTGCACCCAAATGGAGAATATGTTTAAAAGATTTAAACAACCCTAACTTTAGTTTCCACATGATAATAATGTTTAAATATGGTTATAATATTTGAATGTTTTAATATTTATGGTTTAATGTTTAAATATGGTTATAATATTTGAATGTTTTAATATTTATGGTTTTAAATATTAAGGGTTATTACAAGGGATTTAAGACAAAGGATTTAGATGAGATTTCATTATTTTTGTATATCATGGTGATGAGTGAATGATAAAAGTTTGAGTAGTTAGTGTGATAGAGTGTCTTGAATTTGAGAACTCTAAGTGAAGCATATTAATTATTGCACATGATTTATAATAAAAACGAATACTTTAAAATCAAAAAATATTTTTAAAAGTTTGAAAATTGACCACAATACTACTACCAATTGAATATATTTTGAAAAGATCCAAAACAATTATTAATGTGGTTTAGTTAGAATTGTGTTATCAAATTTAACATAAATGAGTTGATTTTTTTTTTAATTTAGCTTTAAACTGATATTTTTAATGCCATGTTAGTTTTTACAAAATTATAATGTGAAAATGATAAGAGCATAACCTTATTAATGATATATAATGATCAGAAAAAAAGAAAGTGGTAACAACTATGTGAAAAACAAACACTAGCTGGATTTATTGAAAAAGAAAACAACATTGTCTTGAAACAACATTAATTTTTTTTTACTATAGCGAATAGAATTAATAATAGATTTAAAAACAAATACTGTCTTCGTTAAAAACAAATATTATGAAACCATAGTTTGACCATTTGAAATATTCTTAAACCACATTATTATTATTATTACAGAACCATATTTAGTAAACGAATAATATGAAACAATATGACTTGCTAATATTAAACTTCGATTTTAAAATTTGATTTAATATTAATTTTTTAAAATTTGATTTAATATTAATTTTTTAAACTTAACACTTTAAAAGTTTTATGTTTTAAATGAAAGTTAAAACAAAGATTGGGGTTGATGTAAATTTCTTTTTGCCAAATAATTAATAAGAACATCAATGAATAGATTGTAATTGTAATAATACACATTTTGTTGAGGTTAATATTTTATTATTAATTAGGTTTAACTAAAATGATCACATTAATCATGAAGACAATGATAATAGTAATTGTGTTTACTACCGTGAGATTTCTTTATTTTTATTTGAGCCAACTATAAGCCAAGAAGGAGTTACACATCCCCCCAATGAAAACATATGGAGCATTTATTAAATCTAAAGAAGAATATTAGATTTAAAACCTTGATTTAATATTACTTTTTTAAACTTAACAATATAAGTCTTTTTTGTTTTAAACAAAAGTTAAAACAAAGATTGTGGTTGATGCAAACTTCATTTTGTTAAATAATTAATAAGAACATAAATGAATAGATTGTAATTGTAATGATAAAGATTTGACAATCATTAGAAAAAAATAATAATAATTGTGTTTAATGTCGTGAGATTTCTTTATCAGAAAGAAAGTTTATACAATTTTTTTAAAAGAAAAAGTTTATGTGATTTAGTTAGTTTAAAATGAAAGATTAAGCATGTTGAGGATATGTGAACCTCAACATACTTCATATATGAATTTATAATTGGATTTATTATTTTTTATTATGTTTTGATATAAGTGGACTAATTTTTTGGCATATTCAAATTAATTTTTTTTTTTTTAATTTGAGCCGATTATAAGGGTGGAAGGAGTTACACAACCCCCTCCTACTGGGTCTTCTCAATGAAGCATTTATTAAATTTAAAGAAGAAAATTAGATTTAAAACCTTGATTTAATATTAATTTTTTAAACTAAACAATATAAGTCTTTTATGTTTTAAGCGAAAGTTAAAACGAAGATTGTGGTTGATACAAACTTCATTTTGTTAAATAATTAATAAGAACATAAATGAATAGATTGTAATTGTAATGATAAAGATTTGGCAATCATTAGAAAAAAAATAATTGTGTTTAATATCGTGAGTTTTCTTTAGAAAGTTTATGCATTTTCTTTAAAAGAAAAAGTTTTTTGTGATTTAGTTATTTTAAAATGAAAGCTTAAACATGTTGAGGAAATGTGAACCTCAACATGCTTCATATATGAATTTATAATTGTCTTTATTTTTTTTATTATGTTTTGATATTTATTTTATTTTTATCAAACGAACTAATTTTTTGGCATATTCAATTTTTTTTTTTTTTTTTAAATTTGGGCCAACTATAAACTGATTATAAGCATGGAAGGAGTTACACACCCCCCTACTGGGTTGGAGAATGTGCCTCTCTACGCAATAACATAGAATGGGGAATAAAAGGGCATGCCATATAAACTTGATCACTCCCAAAATGGAAATCTCCATATATAAACTTGATCACACCCAAAATGGAAATCTCCATATATAAACGTGATCACATCCAAAATGGAAATCTCCATGATGAATATCATATGATATACATGGAAGTTAAAAAAATGAAACTTGGAAATGCAAATGATAATAATATAGACATGAATTTGCATCTTAATGTTGTTAGAAATGATGTTGAAGAGCAAATTAAACAAATAAAAAATACTTCATAACAAGAAATGGAAAGGCATTTGGATCTTAATGTTGATAGAGATGGCATTGAAGAAAGAATTGAACAACTAGAAATTCACCTAACTATAGGTATGTATATATCGTAATATGTACACCATGAAAATCATATTTACAATTCAAACAATCATGTGTGTGTGTGTGTATTGAATTCTACAGGTGCACCATCTAACATTACATAAAAATTGGTAGTTGCAATGGTATCAATATTGATGATGACATCTTAAAAAAAATTGACATCAATGACTGGGGGCCCCAAAAATTAAATCTTGATGTACGATATCGCGTTGAACATATTATTTACACTTATTTCAAAATGAATCAATTGTAGTAGTCAGTCCCTAGTAATCAAGTTGTTTCTTTGAAAGAAATTGTATCATCTTAGGATGGATGATAGTGACTCCATGATAGAGCACCTTAATTCCCTTAATACTCTGGTAAGTCAACATTCTATGTTGATATTAATATGGAGGAAAAAATAAGTGTATCACCTTGTTATGTTCCTTTCCGAGCTCTTAGGATTATTTGGTTGTAGAAATTGATAGTACCACTCAATTCACATTAAAGTTTGAGGATGTAGTTGCATCCTTGTTATTAGAGGAAATAAAGAGAAAATCCATGGAGGTTGTGGCCAAGGATGTTTTATTTGTAAGAGGTAATCCCCGAGAGAGGAAAAATAAGTCTTTTGGGGGGGAATATAAATATAGATGTAGATCTAATCTCCAGGACAATATATAAGGAAATGATGGAAATGTTGTAAAACTGGGCATTATAAGAAATATTGAAGCTCTAAGAATGTTGATGAAAGTGAGGGACTTGATGATGCTCCTTCCACAAAAGTGAAAAAATCCATGGAATAAGGAGGTGATGTTTACTTGGAATCTACAAGTATATATTCAAATCATGATGTATGGTTGTTCGACACAAATGTTTCACTTCATATGACTCATCACGGAGACTAGTTTTTTGAATATCAAAAGTATAATTGATGGGATGTTTTCCTAGGAGATGACTGTGACAAGAAAGATCATAGGACATGGAAGGATTAAGATACTAGTTAAATATTAAATACTTGGATCTCTCCCTAGAATTCTACATATTACAGATCTATCCAGAAACTCGATATATGTAAGCAATATGGATGATGCATGCATGCATACGGTATTTGAAAAGAAACACACATAATAAGGGGAGTTCATATTCAAACTCGTATAAGGTGTTGGTAAGCACTATTAATGATGGGTGTGACAAATGTTGTTCCCGAAGCTATCAATGAAGAAAGAATGACCCCAATTGTCCTTGCAATTTAATGGAATCAAAGAATTAGACATATTGGAGAGAAGATCCTTTGAGAATTTCATGGTAAAGGTATAATTGAAGGCATGTCTAATTTCTAATTGATATTTCCATTTTATGAAAATTGTATCTAGATGGTAAGAAAAATTGGGTAAGATTTCCATTTGGTGTTACACGAGCTAAATGAATATTGGATTTGATACATAGTGATGTGTTTGGATCTATATCTATTCCATCACTAGGTAAATTTGAGTACTATGCTTCATTCATGAATGATTTATGAAGTAACACATGGATATATTTCCTCCAAAATAAATACGAGGTTTTAGAATATGTAAATATTTTAAGTCTCTTATAGAGAACAAAATATCGAAGAAAATAAAGGTGTTGAAAATAGATACTAGTGGAGAGTTCCAAGGAAATGAGTTTGAAGAATTTTATTGGAAGTGTGGAACATCAAAGAAAAATAATACTCCATTCACACCTCATAGAAAGGAATTGTAGAAATAATGAATAAGACACCGATTGAGAATGAAAGAAGTATGCTCAATGGTGTAGGGTTATCGCAAGAATTATGGGTAGAGACAATGGATACTCCATATTACTTGGTAAATTGATCACCTACATTAGATTTGGTTGATAAAACTATGCATGATCATGGAGTGGTAAAAAAATCCCTTCTAAACATCTTAGGTTTTGGATGTGATGCATGTGCATGTTCAATAGGAAAATGGGATTAAGTTGGATAATACTGTTGAAAAATGTATCTTTATTTGTTATAAAGATGGTATAAAAGGCTATAAACTTTGGAACCCGATAACAAAGAATATTTTTTACAATTGTTATGTAGTTTTTAGAGAGGTTAAAACTATTCCCAAATAGGATTCCAACCAAGGGAATAATAAATAGAGACAACAGAATTTGATTTGGAAGGTGAAGAATATAACTCAACAAAAGAACACGAACTATGAGAGGAAGAACCTTAGACTCTAGTATTTAGGAGGTCACTTTGGCAAAGAAGTCAACCTAAAAGGTATACCTCACCTTATATTTGTTCTAGTTTTGTTCTATCTATTACTAGTGATGATCCTAGAATTGTTAGGGAGGAAATGGATTCATAGGATAGTAAAATCTTGACGAAATCCATGGCTATTAGCTGAAGAAATGGATGCATTGGATAAAAATGAGCCTTGGGATATAGTTGAGTTGTTGGTTGGAAGAAAAACTATTGGTAGTAAATGGGTGTTTAAGAAGAAGTTGAATGTAGAAGGTAAGGTAGAGAAGTGCAAAGATCTCCCAGTAGAAAATGGATATTCCCAAGTAGAAGTAATTGATTTTTATAACATTTTCCCTCCCGTTTCTATATTAACTTCTATTAGATTTATTTTGTGTATTGCTACTGCTTATAATGTTGAATTAAATCCTATGGATGTGAAGACAACATTAACCTCTATATTTGATACAAATTTCAATGTGAGACCAACATTAATTTTGTTGTAATCTTATCAAAATAAGAAATATTCCAATGTAATATCTATTTCATCCTAAATATGACAAAATATGAATTTGTGATATTTCATTGGAATTCCTAATCGCATTACCCACACAAAAAAAATGGTTGTACATTAGACCCATTATCTTAATATTTTGATACAATGTCAAAACAACATTGCAATGGTGTTAGACATTAGTCGATCAAAAAAATGCGTCATCTCTAGTATAGTAAGCTAGTTGATTTTGTGTCAGAATTTCGATGTGGTCAAGAATTTTTTAATTATATGATTCAACTCTAAATCCTATATAACAATTAGAATACATTGGATCTGCAATGATATTGGCATTATAGTTAAATTAAACAACCCAAATCAAATCACCAAGTAAGCCTCCTATCATAGCCACAACGCAGCGTGTCTTAGGACGTTGCTCGTTGGCGCTATGCAGCACTACCCGAGATGCTTCTTGAGGGCATAACCAACTCAAGGAGTTTCGACATACTACGCCTAACCAAAATGCGGAATATGTTTTACCATTAACACTTATCACATTATCATTATGGTGCACTTTAACACAATGCAAGCACAACAAAAAATAACACAAGTGTACGGGTGGGGTTTTCAAAACCAGTGAACCCCGTTATCTTTATTAATATGGAAGAGTTACATCAATGGAGTTACCAAACCAGTAGAGCTCTGATGTAGATAAACCAGCAGCACGCCTATTACAACATATATAGATAAACCAGCAGCACGCCTCTTGGAATACCCTTCTAACTTCTTCTAACTTTCACAAGGTATTCTTCCACTCCCAACTCTTCTCTCGATCCGGTAACCCTTTCCACTTAACGAAGTAATCCAACCTCGATTATTTTCCATGCTTATTGAACCAATGTCCCATGATGACTTCCACTTCTCAATATGTTCTGTCAATGATCATTGCAGGAGCACATGTTAGAACGTTTCATTCTGGTTCTTCTTTATATGTGCGACATCTTCACAACTTACTCACATGAAAAAATGGGTGTTACACTCGAAGGTGCTTGGGAGCTTACGTATGTAGGACACCTTGCCCATCCTCTCAACAATCTTGAACGGGTAATCTTACTTCCACACCAAATATCTTGTCAGGCCCTTCGGAGGAACAAACTGTTCACGCCCAAGTTTGAAGAGGACACTTTCTCCAACTTGGAACTCTTCATCTTTGTGTTTCATATCCACCCACTTTTTCATTAATTTGGATACACTTTCCAATGAGCCTTAGCTAACTTCAGCTTGTCTTCCCATTATTTGATGAACTAAATCGTAGTCAGGCTGGAACCAATTTCCCTTATCGCAATAACTTGTGGCGTCAATGGTTTATACTCGGTTGCTAACTCAAACATACTGTAACATGTTGTTGAGCTCATGTGCATGTTATAGATAAAATGTGTTTGATCTAACAACTCCATCCAGTTTTTCTTATCAACGTGCACAAAGTGTGTCAAGTAAATATCCAAACCTACGTTAACTCTCTCTATCTAACCGTCTTCTTCTGAATGGAATCCTAAACATGTGAGAAACTACGTTCTGATTATATTGAACAATGCTGGAAAAACTTTCCTGGTGAACTGAGCATCTCTGTCAAGAACTATGTTGAGTGGAAATCCCCAATACTTAACCACATTCCTGAAAAACTACTTTGGAACGTCTGTTGATTCAGATGGACACTTCATTGGTACGAAGGTCGCATACTTTGAGGAATTTTCTACCACCACGAAAATATCGTTATTTCCTTGAGAAAGCGACAATTATGTAATGAATTCCATGGAGATGCTTACCCAAGGCCTCTCTGGAATGACAACGGTTGTAATAGCCCCTCTTTATTCTTTGTACTGGACTTGTCTTGTTGGAAAAGGAGACAGGTGCGTATGTACTCCTCAACATCCCATCGTAGATGCTCCCAAAATAAACTCTTCTCGATCAATGATCGCATCCTATGTTGCCCCGGGTGGCCTACCCACGTTGAGTCGTGACACTCTCGTAGAAAGTATTTTCAAAGATGAGCTTCTTTCGGCACATACAACTGTCTGTCAAAGAAAAGTAGTCCAACCTTCACCTAAAATATGTCCTCCTTTTTGTCTTTGGCATGTGCCATGATGCTTCTAGTAGTCAGGTCCCCCAACAAGTTTTTATGAATATTCTATCGCAAGTTTGACACAACTTGAACCATAGGATCATACAACCGCTCTAAGGAAGCAAGTTGATATTTCCTTCTGAAAGCGTCCATAGCTGCATTCATCCTTCCCAGTCGATATTCCAAGATCATGTCAAACTTTGCTAGGAAATCCTATCATCTTGTTTGCTTTGGAGACAGCTTGGGCTCAGTAGCAAACTAGCTAGTAGCCACATTATCTCTCTTCACCATGAAGGGCTTACTGAGTAGGTAATTCCACCAAACCCTCAAGTAATGCACCACTGATGTCATTTCCTTTTCATGAACCGAGTACCTCCTCTCTCAATCCTGGAGTTCCGAATTTCATATGCCGCTAAATGACCTTCTTGCATTAAAATGCCTCTGATAGCGAAGTCACGTGCATCCTTCTGCACTTCAAATTCTTTCTTGAAGTCAAGAAACCGCAGCACCAGAGCGGTTGCAATTATGCGTTTAAGCTCGTCAAACACATCTTAGCACTTTTCTGGCTACTTCCATGCCTTGTTCTTTTTTCAGCAACTCTGTGAGAGGCGCAACCACTTTGGAGTAGCTCTCCATGAACCTATGGTAGTAGTTCGCCAAGCCGAGGAAGCTACGCACTTCCTACACCGTCCATAGCTCTTCCTAGTCCTGCATTGTGGCAACCTTTATGTCATCCATGTGGACCTACCCACGTCCAATTTTATGGCCTAGGAACAAAATCTCCTCCTGCTTGAACGTACACTTGGATGTATTCAAGTACAACTTGTTCTCCGACGATGCTTCAAAAACCTTTTCTAAGTGTCGCTTGTGCTCTTCCATCATTTCGATGTAGACAATGATGTCATCTAGGTACACCACAACCGATATGTCCAAAAATGACTGCAACACATCATTCATCAATGCGCAAAATGTTGTATGGGTGTTGCACAGCCCAAACAACATAACAAGGAACTCAAAGCTTTCATACCAATTTATGCACGTTATCTTGTGCTCGTCACCTTCTAAAATTCTAACTTGGTAGTAACCCTATCTCAAATCCAGTTTTGATAACACCCTTGCCTTAGCTAACTTGTCAAAACAGTTAGTCGCCAATGGAAGTGGATACCGGTTCTTGATGGTTTTCTTGTTCAACATTTTGCAGTCCAAGCACATCCGCAACTCTAGCATATCCTTTTTCTTTTGAAACAGCACTGGGGCACCATATGGAAATAGTCAAGGCCTTATGAAACCAACATCTGTGAGCTTGGTTAGTTGTCGTTTCATCTCCTCCAACTTTAGTTTCGATAGTCTATATGGAGCCTTTGCTACAGGATTAGAGACTGGATCTAGCTCAATCTAATGATCAAATTCTCTTCCCATGGGCAATACCTTTAGTAAATCTTTGGGAATCAAGTCTGCATAGGTAGCCAGAATGTCGGAGAGGATAGGAGGCATAGGCGTTCCCACACTTTCTATATCAGACTCGTCCTACAATGTTGCAACATGCATCTGCGACCCTAACCGTTGAGCCACTTTCTTAACCCTTAGCATATAAATGAACTTTTAATGTTTACCTGCTTTTCTAGTGAAGGTGTGCACCACACTTGGCTTTCTCCCACTTAGGATCACCATTTTTTCCGCAAACGGTAGAAGCACCGCTTGATGTCTTTGCAAGAAATATTGTCCAAGGATCATCTCGAAGTCATAGAGAGGCATCACGGTAAAGTATTCCCTCCTCGTCCAGCAACCCAACTAAACGTGTACTCCAGAAGAAACTCCAGTCATAGCTTTAGCCGATGAGCTCACTGCCTTTACGTTAACGTCGCAACTCTTCTTCTTCATATCTATCTCGTCTGCAACTTATTTCCTTACAAAGTTGGGAGAAGCGCCTGTTTCAACTAGGGCTCTCACATGTCTCCCTTTCACCATGAAATCCACAAAACTTAGCGCATTCTGGCCACTCCTCATGGCACTGAGGTGATGGAAATGACCCCTCACCTCGCAGCACATTCCTTTTGTTATCGCGTCGAGACCACACCTTGTTGCATCTCTCTCTGCTATCATGCGCTCTGTTGTGCGCTTTGTTGCAATGCTCCTTGTTGTCATGCATTCTATCACCATGCTCTCTACTGCCACACACTCAGTTGAAGCATCCCCAAGTCTACATACTTGGGCTCTCGTGGATCCCTAGCTCCGTCTCCAATGAGCTTTCATCGCGTCCACCCGCAACTGTGCTGGTAGCACATCCTTCCATTATGTTATGTCTTCCACCATCGATGCCAAAGACAGGCTCTCATCACCGATGATCCTTGCCTCTCATGCCAAGGAGTGAAACCAATGTTCTTTCACCTGTTGTCTCGACCAGGGTAATGTCTAGGGGCGAAATTTCTCTAATTGACTAGTTTTTGGGTTTTTTTCAAAAAATAAATTCACTATTTGGTCATTTTTAGTCTCTAATGTCGCCTATATTTAAATAAATTATGTTTTTTTTATCATAATATTCGCCAAAATTTACACATTTCAATGTTAATTGTATGTTTCATATTTAATATTTGCCTACCTATCTATAAACATGTTTTTTCAATCCAAAACAATCGCCTAGAATACTATTCTTAAGTATAATATTAGAATCCTTAGAAAATACCCTGGTCTCGACACCTTCGGAGGCTCTTCCATAAGGAGCATCCACGCTTTCTGGTTCCTTTGTCGCATCTTCTGCATAACACTTCTTCTCATCATCTCAGTGGTGTGGAGCGCTTTAAGAATTTTTTCTTATACCATCTGTCACAGCCATAACGCAGCACGTCTTAGGACGTGGCTCTCTAGCGCTATGTGACACTGACTGTGACACTTCTTGAGGGCGTGGCCAACTCAAGGCATTCTGGTAAACTGTTCCTAACCAACCTGCAGAATATATTTTACCCTTAACACTAATCACATTAGCCTTCTAGTGCACTTTAACGCAATGCAAGCACAACAGAAAATAGCACAAGTGTATGGGAAGGGTTTCCAAAACCAGCAAACCTCGTTATATTTATTAATATGGAAGAGTTACATCAATGGAGTTTCCAAACCGGTAGAGCTCCAGCATGGCTAAACCTTTAGCACACTTGTTACAGCATTTACAAAGAAAATAGTTGTCTTCTACTTGTGTACGCCCAATGCTCTAACCCCCAAAATAAGAGCTCTTTGTGTGTCAGCGAACTTACTCCTTCGTATCTTCTTGGCTCCTTGCCTTGGGAGTTTTATACTAGGAGTGTGTGACTTTTATACTAGGAGTGTGTGACCCTTAAGTGGGCGTGTGTCCACCTACTGTGTTCACAAAGGACGCCCAACGCCACCTCCATGATCTTTTCGCCCATTTTCGTCGACGCATCTGTTTGAACCGGCGTGCATTTTGGTTGCACATGTCTTAGCGCGTCCACCTTGGGGTGGGACTAGCACCCATCGCTTTTTCCATGCACGGTGCTTTCCTTTTCACGCATGCACCTATCGAGGACACTCCCATCATGTTTCTTGCCAAGGTGATTGTTGAAGTGGTGATTGTTGATTCCTTCGACCAATCTTTGTTGGGAGCACGCCCCACCTTGCCAACGCATCCCTTGTCGTGCATGCTTTAAGTTTTCTTTTTTTCAGATGGAAAGATCCACGGGAAACTCGACAATACTTCCCCACATTCGTGGATGGTAGAGGTGGTAAAACGCCAGCCATCCTAGCAGAAGGCCTAATCCCAAAGGACTCAAGGCTCGAACCCGTAACCTCCCCCGTGAACCCGTGACCTCCCCAAACTTTTTATGGTATTTTGGCCATGCCTTATGAATGTGTACAAACATTTCCCTTTTAGGAGTTTTCTTTCATTGAGGTGATGAGACCTTGGTGCAAAGTGGTAACGTCGAACATACCAAGAATTGAATTACACTTAATGTTATAGTATCAACAACTAGACGTTGCAATTTTAAAGAATTTTAGAAGTTAACAATTAATTTTATTTATTTTGAAATTTTGATTAATAAAATCATTTCTACAAATATTTATGTTTTATTAAAAATATTTTAAACCAATAAAAAATATTAAATATTGTATTTTAAAATTTTCAAAATTTATTTTAATTTTTCAAAATATTATATTTAATATTAAAATTTTACAAAACTTTATAAAATTTTAAAAAAAATTATATGTAAAAAAACAAATTAATAATAAACAATGTACTTACTCAAAACAATTAGTATATCCATGCATGGAATAATAAATAAGATATAATATAATCAAACTTGTATACATATTGTAATATCACACGAGAGCTTATTTTGCTGAAGTGAAAATGATGATTTTTTTTTTTTTTCAGGAAGAAAAAATCAGTCCTTGTTATTCTTTATTAAGAATCAAAGGGCCTTGGTAACAGCCACCCAAAAGGGAAAACATCAACAAAGATACATCAAGACGGTAATGGATCACGTCCATTTGCAGCCGGAGGGAATGGAGTGCAATAACAAGAGTTCCCATAAAAAATCTGCCTCATCATGTAAGTGATCTTCCTTTATCATTCCTATCTATCGGGAAACATAGGACCAGAGCTGCGGTCCAAAAGAGACACTCAGTCAACATACAGTACATGTCCAAAATGAAGGGTAGATATCCCCAAAACACGCTCAAAGGAGCTGGAAAGAGTCACTAGTGACCAAATGGTCATTAAAAAATTCAAAAAAACACCCAAAACCGAGAGAGTATGTGAGTGCTTGTTTTGAAAGACGGTCTGCAATCCCATTGTATTCCCAATAGATGTGAATGATAGTGAGATCTTTGAAGCTTTTTAGAAGCTTTTGTGATTCCCTACACCAGTGAAGGAGCTCTGGTGGGGAGAGTGCAGAAATACCTTTAGCCCAGTTGATAATGACCTGCGAGTCACCGTAAATGCGAGCTAAAGGGATTCCCATCATTTGGGATGAGTGCAGAACTGCCCAAAGTCCAAGAAGTTCTGCTTTTGTATTGGATCCATGTCCAACCCCCAGCGCAAATTCAAGACGGTGATTCTCATTGAGATACAAACAAAAACCAATGCCCGCTGCTGAAGAAGTAGATGCTCCATCGAAGTAATCACATGGGAAAATCATGAGTGGTCTAGGCCCGATCTATCTGACTGATTTTATTTCCCTTCCCTTTGTGACAGGCCGAGAGGAAGAAATATGTGCATCATTTATAATCTGGTGCATAACACACAAAATATTTACCTTATTACCATCGTATACAGCTCTGTTACGAGCTTTCCAAACAGCCCAAATCGCAAAATGAGGGATGTAAAACAGAGCCGAGCTACGATGATAGGAGGCGACCCAATCTTCAAAAAAAACTGAAATAGAATCTGCAACAGGAGGAATACTCAGCTGCAACTGATCACATACAGCCCCCAATATACATCTCCATATCGGACAGCTAGTGAAAATGTGGTGGACAGTTTCATCATTTGCAAAACACAAGGAGCAAATACCAGGACCAAGTTTCCCTCTCTTCTGTAAATTGTCCCAGGTGAGAATTTTATTTCTCAGTACTAACCATGTAAAACATCCAATCTTCCTTGGAAGGAGACTCAACCAAAGTGAGATGTACAGTCGGCTGCCCGGATCAGGTTGATATGAATTGATAATACATTCGTAGACTTTATCAGCAGAGATAAAACCATTAATTTTATTATAATCCCAAATCAGCGAGTCATAATCAGTAGATAATCGAATGCCATTCAGATCCAGGCACCTGATAAAAGAATTCCAAATAATTTTCCAATCACCTTCCAGATATAATTCTTCAGCAGTAAACCAGTAGTGATGAGCATCTGGTAAAGAATTTTGTGCCTGTGCAAGTGTGATAATTCCAAGGTCCTCCAGATATGTTCTCAGTTCTTCAGGAAAATGAAAAGAAGCAGGATTGCCAATCACAGGATCTGTACCAATCAGTATATCATTACCATTCCCCACTTGCCAAGAAAGATGGGATCCCATCCAGGGCAGAGTTTGAATAAACCCCCTCCAGATAGCTGAAACACCCCTAGTATTGAACTTTTTCTCCCAGAGCCAAGAGATGACAGTGGACTACCTCAGGTATTTTGTGATAAGAACTCGATGCCAAAGACTATCACTGAAGAGGACTCTCCAAAAAGTCTTAAGATGGAGAGCAATGTTGAACCAATGAAGATTTTTTATTCCCCATCCATCAAATTTCTTTGGCCAAGATAATTCCGACCAGCTAACAAGGTGGTATTTATGAGTTTTCCTTGAAGATCCCCATAAGAAAGCAAAAGTAATGCTTCTGAGTTTATGCAAGATGGAAACTGGTAATGGAGCAAAACCCATCCAATAGACAGGGATGCTAAAGAGAACAGATTGCACAAGAACCAGCCTGCCTCCCAATGAGAGCAGCTTGTGAGTCCACAGACTGATTTTCTTTTTGAATTTTTGTACAAGCCAAAGCCAATCCTTGGATCTGTACCCCAGGGGTTTGATGTAGAACCCAAGATACTTGAAGCCCATAGTGATGGGGAGCAATTTGTAAGGGACAACTCTGGTAAGTTTGATGAGTTCAGGTGATTTTGAACAATGCCTCAACGCTACTTTACATGAAGACAATACATTGATTGTGTTACATCTATAATTAGCCATCTATAGTTTGCATCTCAAAGCATATGGGTTGGCATTAATCAATTGTTTGAAAATAATAATATCGTTTATTTATATCATGAGATTGTGTTTATATTATTCTTAAATGTCACTTCAAGATGAGGTGTTATGAAGAGGAAGTGTATCTAATGCCCACAATCTGTTGATTATTGTTGACCTTGAATGCTTGGTATTATTATTACATAATGATTTTGCGTATCATCAAGTATAGTCAAGATTAGCATAGTTCGTTCATTTTCTAGATGTGGTTGGGTAAGTATATAGTTGACAATTGAAGTTATATATTAATAAACATGACAATTACATAGTGAAAACTTTGTATGTGTGTGTGTGTGTTATGATCTGGTGATTAAATGGGAAAATGAATTTAAATTAGAAATCAAGGCCCTAAGATTCCAAGGTGCCCTGTTATGCCAGCCATGGATTACGATATCCCCTAGGGGTATTTTGATAGAGGTAGTCAAGTCCCCCCCCCCCAGTGTGGAGTGGGGGTTGTTATGTTCCTCAACCAACCCCACTACTTTCACATCAGATATAAATTATCGACCTTATGGGATCTCCTCTATTCCGTTGATATTTAGAATATTAAGAAACTCCATGTGATGGGTGACCCCAATTGATTGCGCAAACAGAAGGATCAACGTGGAGGTGGATCAATTGAAACATTTAATCCATGAAATTCAGTCCTCTATTCAATATTTTCAACGGACGTCCTTCTTACATATCTTTAGGGAAATGAATTTTCAAGTTGACTCCCTTTCCAAGAAGTTGCTCCTTCTAAATTAAGAATCCTTTGTGTTTTATAATTTTTTGATGGGAGGGTGCGGAAGGAAATGTGGTTCAATTTTAGATCTTGATCCTTTCACTCGATCTATCTTGTTTTTGTGTGTTTGTTTGATGTATAAGATGCATATGTGTTCAATTTTGATGGAAAAAATTCAATATGTGTATCTCATCAGTCATTTTGATTTGTTGGATTAGACTATGGTTATACACATTTGGATAGGTCAGATGATTTGGTCAGACAAGCATATTTCTTTATGATTAGTCCTCGGGGACAATTTATGTATATTCTTCATGGAACATAAAGATTATTATCCTCCTATAGAATTTGTTGTGTTCTAAGATCTTATGTGCTCCCTTACCAAGCAACCTTTCAAGTTGGCTCCATCTAAATTCATGAAAAATATGGGCATATTCTAGAAGTGAATATTACCCTAACTACATCTCAACTCAAATTCCTTGGACTTGTGGAGTGAGGTCTCATCAACGAATTCATTGCTTATGGCCATCCCCTAAATCCATGGATCTATGCGTGAGAAAAAACTACATGGAAATGATACAAGGAACCCTAGTGTATTATTTTTGTGGTGAAAATTTTAATTCTTTCTTATTTGAAGAAAGAAAGAAAGAAAATTATTTTCAGGAATGGCCCATATTTCATGGGACCTTAAGGTATGTATCAACAAATGGATACTTGATTTTAATATAGAAATTGATGTCCCAATGTCATTCCCATTTTGATTTGTCTACCCTATATTCTAATTCACTATTGGAGTGATAACTCTCGAGGAGCCATTGGTAACTCTTTAGGAAAGCTCATAGATAAGTTTGCACTTAAAGCAACAACGATATTGCATGTGCAAGGATATGTATAGAGGTCGATTTGGAAAAGAATTTTCATGAGGAGATCGCTCTTTACCTCAATAATTGGACTCACCTGCAAAACTAGATGATGGACCACTACCATTTAAATGCAAATCCTATAGTGAATACTAGGTCATTTCGCTAATAAATACAAGTCAATAACCCCAAGTGAAGCCCCCCTAAGGGAAAGAAGAAGAATCACAACAAATTAAGAAAAAAGAAAGTGACAATTATCTCAAATCCTTCATGCCCATGTTCTTCCTTTGTCTTGAACCTATGAGGTCCATCTTCCTCCTTCAGCCCGAAATAAAAACTACTCCTTCCAAAAATAAATTTTCATTTTCTTCGATGTTGATTCAAATCAATAAACACCTCCAATGATCTCCACACAACCCTGAGTCGACCCTCCCTCCCCTAAATCAAAGATGTCCCTCCTTACTTTGGTTTAATATCATATTTCTAAGTTGCCTCAAGATATCCCCAAATCGATGAAATTTTAGATCTAGAGGAAGACAAACAAGAAACTTAAGATCAAGTATCTTAGAATCCTCTCTCCCAACCTATTGGATTCCTCACGTAGAGAAAATTACTTTAAAAAACAGGATAACAAGATGATGATTCAAAGGGATAAATATTACCAAAAAGGATAGGAAGAATAATCCTTAAGGAAAAGCGGGAAGAAGTAGCATCAAAGGAAAAGTTTCCAAGGGTTTAAACCTCCATTGAACATTTCATTGGCACTAAAATAATGTCAAGCAGAATCCTAGAATGTAGATGTTTCCTAAGATTACATGTGTTGTATCGAACTCTCTAAATTTGAAATAATGAAAGAAAGCTCCTAGACAAATAGGGGATTGGGCATCAATGCAAAGAACAAGCATTAAGGGACCTTATCAGATCAAAAAATTTGTTTGTAGTTCTAATCTAGGAGATGAAACTAGAATCATCTGAAATGTTAACAATATGTTAGAACAATGGAAGCCAAGCAAAGGAATAGCGAATAGTGCGAACCTCATAAGGCATTTGTAATTTTTGCGACAATCAACTTTTGAGATGATGAATTCAAGATGTACCCAACAATAGGTGATGTTAAATCTTACTCATCTCACTTTTGGAAAAAGAATTCAAATATTTATTTTTTATATCTCGATTCAACACAAAAAGAAAGTAGGATGTTGGAAATCACTACAAGAAATGAAGGACTTAGAGTATGCAAAGAATATCATAGTAAAAGGAGACTTCATGTCACGTCCCCATGCCTCCGACCGGCAAGGAGGACGCGACTTCAATGCTTTAAACACCCGGGCTAACCGCCCCATGAACATGTACAGGCTTAAATAAAATTCATAAACAGAATGCTTAAACATGCATAGATGCAATTATCTACCAAGCACAGCGGAAAACAACATTCATTCAACAAGCATTCTGTCAACATGTTCATTTCATTTTCATTAACAGAAATTATAGAATTGCAGAGGTAAAATACACAAGAACACTTATCTTATGAAAGCTTTACTCCGCAACCAGCTACGTCGCTGCAACGTTCCACCCAACCATAGGCCAGCGTGCTCCTTAATCTCTCAGCAACGCTGCCACCCCCGAGCTGGGCATAATTCTCCAAGGAATAAGGGAACTAGCAGGCTTACACATAGCCAGGGATGTACAAAACACACAGCCAAGCCAACAGAGTTAGGTTTATCAGGCCATTAAGGAGTTGGAGAAGGCAGATTGCTAAGCTGGTGAGCTCATTACAGAGCCAATGACACCTACACCAGAACTAGCCTGACCTCTAAGACACCCATCCACACCCAACACAAGGAATCAGTCCCTTCTCTGCTACACAGTCCCTTAGGCCCTGCATTCCCTTCCAGTGCTATTCAGGGGTGATGGAGAAGAAGGCCAACCCTCTAGCTCTGTCTGTGTGGTTCCAGCCACCAGGTTTATCAAGCAAATAAGCCAACATCCCTGCTCCTCTCACAGTCCGAAGACCAACCATTGCACACAAGCAACTAAGTCAGCTGTCACAGCCTAAACTAAAAACGAATTCCTGAGTCATTCTTGGCCCTATCGTGGCCAAAATGACTCTCACTCGAATTTACAACAGCCCCCAAACGTAACAGTAAATACATTCACAACATGGGGAAAACTACAGCCCCGAATCTATCAGTGAGCACAACTCACAACAGGGAAAAACGACCCAAATAGTCTGTGAGACAGCCAAAAACGTGAATGGCCCTTCACAGTCAGTCGTGGATGCAAGATCACGGCTCTCAGCTCGCCATATGCGCCCAAAACAGAAGAGTACCTGTGCGTGGGTAAACAATCCGACCCAGCAAGGAAAGGAATAGACAATGGAGGCCATGCATGAGGAAAAACAACTCCCTTTTTGTCCGTGGATGCACAAACAACAAGAAGGACGCGAATTTGCAGTTCGTGGGTGTTTAGCAACTTGTGGAGTCAAGGAAATGTCTGCGTGAGACCAAAAACGCCAAGAACATGTGCGTGAGGATGAACGGCAATGGGGAGGACGCGAATTGCAAGTCCTGAGCATTTTTGCAACTCGTGGGGAGGAAGAAGAGTCTGCCTGAAGGATGAGGATGAATTGAATGAAGGGCATAGGCTAGGACTGACAGTCCTACCACCCCACACCCCAAAACAATAACTGCCATAACTCCTCCCAGCTGCCAACAGAAATTATTAACTGAAGTGGTTGGGATAAGACAAAGGAAGAAGACACATGGGTTTTTCCCTAAATGGCCCAAGGTTTAACAATTTTCCCCCACACCTTATCCTTGAGAAAATCATGCCCCTTTCGATTTAGTTGCCGCGACCGTAGTTGGTTGTGTTTATTTCAATTAATTGTAGATGCATATTTACATGATGACCAATATAATATATGCCGCATGCCCCGATATACCATCGGTGACAATTTGAATCCAAAACATAGCATTACCGATCAATGGTGGGGCCTTGGCCTTTAGCTCCACACCATGATCATTACAATATATACATCATATACATCTAATGTAACGGGGTCAAAACCGGGACATTACACTTCAACTTGGTTTTTCTAGCTAAGAAAAAGATAGCGGGGAACATTGTTTCAGATTTATTCAAGGAACACATGAAGGATTTAATGGTCGAGCTAGACTAAACAGATTTGCAATTTATAGTGACTTCATCCTCCACAATATTTTGAGCTCAACAACTTCCCTAGGGCTTATGAGGCTTGGGCACCACTCTTTCATTATAAAATATTGATTTAAGATGATGCATTCTAATACCATGTATGATTTGGCTTAATCTATTGGATTTTATCTGGGTGATAGTGTAAATTTTTAATGGATTCACTTTTAATTTCAATGTTTTCAATGCATACAGTCAACCTAATGATATTTTATGGGATATTATCTTGCTATCATTAACGTCAATGCAAAAATCCAAGATCAAGTTATTGTGTAGGAGAATCTTATTCTCAACTTTCAATCACCAAATGCTTGGCAACATATCGTAAAAGTATAAGCTCATGTGATGTTTCAATCCATAATTTAAAAACTTCAAAACTCCTAGTAAGTGCACCAGGTTGCATGTGTTCAAAACATCAAGGGTTTTTAGTGAACATGCCAATGTGCTAAACTATAATATTGGGAGACATGATGACCATGAAAATTTGCATCATTATAAAAGTCATAACCATGCAACCAATTCCTAGTCTTCCCACCTTGACATACCCGTGTCAATGGCACACATTATGAAATTGAATCTCTAGAATTGGAAGTAAAACATGTTAAGACTCATGCTAAGAGATCTACCAAATATATATGGTTATGCAAGAAGGGATTAACTTGGAAAAGGCTACACAACAATACGAGAATTTAAGGCTATGCAAACACCCACCTTTGACCAATTTAGGAAAGAAAAAAGAGGATAATGCGTGTTTGATCAAAAGTAATGAAAATTATACACCCTATCAAACACATACGAATCTGATAAATATAATTCCTCTTTTGAAATAGTAAAGCTTGATGAAATTGTGCAATCTGATACATAAGAGAAAAAAATCATTCAATTTCAACAATTACACATTATGTGCCTTCATATGAGCATTCCAATCCTACAAGAACCAAGTATCCAAGTGATGGCTAAGCATGACCAAAACATAAAACATCCCAAAGATGAATCATTCATTCATTCATTGTAAGTACTATAACAACAACAAGATAGATTTATATAATGTTGCTCATCAATCATTGAGTTACAATCTTGGCGTTCATTCATGTAATAATTTCTTTAATGATTTTGTGGAAACGAGGATGGAATCTTCATGGGATTCAAAGTCTTCATACCACCCTATATTCTTCACCAAGAACAAGATGCTTATTACCACAACGTTAGCGACAACACATCACTCACTTTACAAGCCTTTCATGCCTATGTTTCACTCTAACATTTTGATAATAATGGCCATTAGTGCTTTCATGTTTTATTAAATAAAGTTAGTTTTCTACTCGTTGATGTAGTTAATTGGCCCTCTTGGCCATTATCTTATACACCTGTGTTTTCATTTAATTTAGATTTGTTTTCAGCACAAGTATTTGTTCTTGATTTCTTTTAGTTATGTAAGTTACTTGTATATAGTTTGAAGTGTGTTGTTTTTTTGTGTGTCTCTAAACATGTGGATGCATCAAACATATCTCATTCACAGTTTAATACAATTTTTTTTATCATTTTTTGTTTAACAAACTGAAAAGTGGTATGCAATTTTCTTGTAAAATATTGTTGATTTAAAATGGATCAATATATATTTTGTCACTTACTTGGAGTTTTTGGGGTCAAAATATTGGGTAAATTGGCTTGTAGGGCCCATTTTATGTGCAAGTTTCATTATGTAGATTTGGAGTCTGAAACTTTTAGGAGTTTGTTTGAGGATCTAAATGATATGTTTAGGGGAAAAATGTTCATTTCTGTTGCAAATTAACTACACGTGATTCTACACTCTGAGACCTTTCCAACGGTCCAAAAATGGCCTCAAACGGAGTTTGTATGCAGAAGTTATGGCACTCGCAAGTTGACCTATCCAGTTGACCACCATGGTAAATTAGTGGATTCCATGTCAGCTCTCATTTCTCACACATGTAGAGCTAGTCACGTGTGGACCTTCAAACACATTCTATAAGGACCAAAACCCTGACCCTAATTAGGGTTTGGGGCATGCAAAAACCCTAAAATTAACCCTAGACAACTATCAGGCTATGTTAAATACTGGGTCGTCAGGAGAAGAAGGGGGTTCCACTCTTTTGATGCATTGTATTTTTCCATACTTGAGTGAATAGCACATGAGTGGATGCTAGAGCATAACAGAGAAGATAGGAGATCTTGTAATAAGATATTGGCCCGCATTTTTTGTTCGGTTTTTCCCCATAGCAGGTTTTCCCAAAGTATATATCGTGTTATTGTGTATATAGTGTACTTATTATCTCTAGTTATTCTTGTTTCAATTCCAATTATTTGGCATTCAAACAAAATAAGCTAATAAAATAATAACTAAGTTGTAAGATTTGTTGTGACTTAACTAATCAAATAGAATATCCATAATAGTTTTTAGATCATTGGTCCCATTGTTTACACAATTCCATAGATCGACCAAGTTTCTTCGTAAATCACAACCCGTTATTATACAACACAAGTGAATCAACATACCAATGTGTTAGTAATGCTTAAATGAGCAAAAGGAGATTCTCTAGATAAATAATCAACATGGTTATTCCTTTGATATAAATGATTCTCCAACGTCCACAACTTTTCATATTTACCACTTAGTAGATATCACCTTTGTGTTTTCTTAACGAATGTTGCGTAATACTTAATGAGTTTTGCATTGGTTTTGACTTGCTATTATACACAAGATTAAATACCCGCCTTGAAGGATGAACAGTTTCCTTTTCTTTCAAACGTTGTTAGTCTCCTAATTTTTCATGCCTTGGTTAAGAAAATTATTATTTTCTAAAAACAAGAACCATGCCTTGGTTAAGAAAAATATTATTTTCTAAAAACAAGAACCATGCCTTGGTTAAGAAAAATATTATTTTCTAAAAACAAGAACCAGCAATACATAGGGTACAATCCTAAAGGATTACGTGTGCAATTGCCTGATTATGAACCTAAGGTAATGAGGATCCATTTCCGAATCAGAAGCATCTCACGAAGACTAGCCTCTTGTAAGAGATACATGATATGATTTTTTTACGATATTTCCTATGTTGAAATTGGTTGAAGATAGGAAGGACTAGGCTAATTCAGAGGATATAACTTTGAAGAAAAGATGTAGTCTATTTCCTTGGAAAATCTGACACCCTAAACCAGAGATCGTTCCACAACAAGGCCACACCATCTTCATTGGCAGTCCACATTTCCAAGCTAAATTTGTCAAATTTAAATTATTGAAATGTTAGAGAATGGTTGCCTCAGCCAGCAAGTGTTATGTTGCATTTATACAACTTGTTGCCTTAAAATCTTTCATGTTAGTTAGCCTATAACTCAATGGATCTTAACCTTAGCTTATACTCCATAAGTGTAAGGGGAATGCAGAACAAAGTAAGGGGAATGCAGAACAAAGCAAAGTGGGAATGGAAAGAAATTGTAATGAGAATCATTGATATCTCAATCCTCGCAAGAGGATATGATGTTGAATTCTTAACCATCTAGAAGACAGGTCCACAAAGAGCAAGCATTAGAAATTGAACAAGCAAAAATAGAAATTTAATTTTCAGATACTCTGGTGTCTTTTCATCTGAATGTCACTGCAAGGTTTTACTTGAAAATCTTTCATCCCCTAAAGGCAACTTGCATTTTCAATTAATATCTTCTTAACTCTTGGATTGTGACTAACTATGCATTATTATCCCTTTTGGCTCACTTTGGAAACATCGGTTTGATGTCTTGATTTCCATTAAATAGCAAATAGTGATTGCTTCTGGAAGCGCAAATCATAGGATCATGTTTATTCTCTGAAATTGCCAATTAGAGAATTTTTTACGTAAAAAATGGGCCTCAAAACAAAGAAAATGTACTATAAAAATACCAGTCAACTTTTAAAGGATGACACCATCCTCGATGGTTGAGGTGACATTATTTGAGTTAAAATGTTATTTGTCACATTTTCAATGGTGGATGAGAACCTATAGTTAACGTTGGTAGTTCTCTAAGTACTTTTGAAATCATAAAGTAAAGTACTCATTTCACACTTACACCCACTTTAGATCTAAGTTTCATAGTATTTGTTACAATACAAACCTGTATAACCTCATAACTTGTCAAAACTATAATGAGCTTGGAAAGCTTTTTGAACACAGGAACAAGATTTTAAAGTAAATCAAGTATTATCCTTCTTAAGGTCCGATAAACCAAAGTTGCTCTCAATGGACGTTAATCATCATCATCATCAATATAATTGACCTTTCATATTTAAAAAAAACAATATATGTACCTAGAAAAATATCCATATACCTTTATACTACATAAGTTTGAAAAAAAATTTATTTATACTTTTAAATTAAGATACGACACTTGCAATTAAAAATCTTATATATTTTCGAATATTTAAAAATTAATAAAATATTAAAAAACTTTTATATTTTACATCAAATAAAAGAGTTTATATATTATAAAATTTGTTCGAGCAAATCATTAACCAGACATACAAGCCAAAATATGTCTCAACGAAATTGAACTCGAGTAGATGGAATGAAATCCATTTAACCTCACCAATATACCATTGTATCCTTAACATAATATTTAATTTTAATATTTATCATAACATTTAATTTTAATATTTATAATATAAATCATATAATATTTAATTTTAAAAGTCCAGAAAACATGTTCACGTGAGTTTTAAAATAGTTTATTGTCATCCTCGTATCAGATTAACATATCTCATACCATATTAACATATAATATCAAGTGATGAAGTATTAATGCGAATTTGGTATTGAGCATATGGTTTCAACATAAAATATCACATAATATCAAATGAAGAAGTATTCATGTGAATTTGGTATAAAGTATAAAGTATATGGTTTTAACATAAAATATCATGAGTTTGGTATAGAAGATTATGTGATTTTGATGATGATGATGATGATTAACGTATATTGAGACAATTTTGGTNATATATATATATATTATAGGTAAGTTTTTAAAAATTATGTTTTGAATTTTTTTTATTTTTGGTCACATTAATGTAATTTTGTTTATTAATTTTATTTCTATTCAACTTTTCAATTTAATGTAGCCATGGTTTACATAGATTATAGTGTAAAATGTAACTTGCTAATATACATTTCCCACAAAATGACAAACTCATAATATTTTATTATTTCTCTTGGAAGGCCCATTTTAGACCTCAAAAACTCTCTAATATGGTCAGAAGACATAAAGCCAAGAAAAAGGCAAATGCAACATCATTGGTTGGATGAGGAACACTCTTACTGAGTTGGTCATGGTCATCCGCACATCCAATTTGAAAAATAGATCTAGGGTGTTGTAGGGACCCACTCAAACTCACACTAAGAATGTTGATGTTGAAAAGGGTGAAAATTTGAATTTCCATGGGTCAAAGATAAAGGGGCTTACCAAATAGCTAGGCACTGAAAGGATCAGGTCAAATCCCAATAGAAGAAAAATATCCCAGTAAGTGTTGCAAAGCCACTACTTCCCCCATTCAATGTTCAACCATGAACAACTAAATAAGTGGCAAAGTTGGCAAAGGAAGTCTAGTTAGTAAACGAATACACAAATAACTATGTTAGGGCTATAGGCACTCGCTAGTAGCAGGGTAATTTTTGTGATGTCATGGTGACTCCATCAGAGATATGGACACTCACGAGAAGTGGAGCAACAAATGAGGGATATCAAAAGATGACTCATGAAAATATTTTAATTTCCAAATTTATAAATCGTTGGGACCCACTAGACTACAACTTAGATGATTGATCCATTCGCTATAGAAATGAACTTCATTATAACATCTATTCAGTGCAATGGGTGAGGTTTCTTAAAATGGATGCGCATGTATGATCATTGACTATCTCACAAGACAAGTTCACAGGGACCCATGACCTACGAAACACCTTAGTGATTGGAAAAGCAAGATGATGTCTTTACACTTCAAAGTTCACACAAAATTGTAACAACAAATATTATGGATTCGCCGAGTGTGTTTCCATTTATTGAGCCTTCGACAACCCCCCAAGTCATGTAATCTAGGGCCTCACTTTCAATTTTTTGATCAAGGATCAATGGCCCAAATGCACTCTCCCTCATCCATAAGCCATCAATTTCAACTTGGCTATGACACATTCTCAGTGAGTATATTGTTTCAAATGATTTCATCATTCCTTCCCCTTGATCTATCGCATCATGTTACATGATTGTAAGTGATTAAGAAAACCCTCAATTATATGATGCTTTGCTAGTTGAACTTCCAAGCCCTAGGGAATTTAGAGTCTTGAGTGAAAGATTTAGGTTTAACATTCCAAACTTATGTTGGTCTTAAAGTTTCATCATGACCCTCGATATTATCCTTTTCCAAATCATTTAGGGTGGCCTTGAAGCAAAGTGAATAAGCAACTAGAAACTTTTGAGATAATCTCCTAGTAGGATTTTTCCTTGAAGTTTTTGCTCAAAAAAACAATTTAATGATTAGTTTTGCTCACAAAAGTTATTTTTACATTGATGTATCATCGAAGAAATGTTTTTTCCACTGATACATCAACAAGGAAAACTTTTATCCTCCGAAATGTCAGCCAAAAAATGGCAATTTTGGGTTGAAATGTTGGTTAGAAATGTGTGTTTTGGGTTGAAATGACAAGTTTGGGACAAAATGTCGACTAGAAATGTCCATTCTGGGCCAACACTACAAAAGGTGACCTCATGCTTTCGGTCATAAGTTTTGACACGGATCTCTATTTTAGGTGTTCTTTATACCATTGGAAATTTCTTGAAGATATATACAACTTTGATATTAGAATATTTTTTATAGGACCTACTAAAATGTTTTGAAATTGTGAAGAAAAATAAAGGCACATTGTTGGTGGCCAAGAGGGACCAAGTTGAGTTATGGGATGGCCCATAGACTTGATAGCACAAATAAAATAAAAAAAGGTCATTGGACTCGGGGAAGTAAAATTTAAAACCTTATTAAGTTGTTTTTATCAACTTTCAGATTCATTGTGTTAAGAATCCTACAATTGACATGTTGGACCTACGATACACATCCATCATTAGGACAAGAGAAAGATAGAGATAGAACGATCAAGAGCTCAAGAGAGTGAAGGGGGACATGGATTCCATATTTGCATCCAATATTCCTGAGTTCTTGATTGTTCTATCTTTCTCATTCTCTTGTCTTGATGATGGATCTCATATCACAAGTCTGAAACATCGACTATAATTTTCTTGGTTTTGGCTGAGAATCCGCAGTAGAAGTTCATGGCATCTTGTGGAGAGTCTGTGTTGTGTGAGAGATTAGTTTCTACATTTCAAGCCATCCTTAGCTCATCTTCAGGACAATAGTGATTCATGAGAGGATCTTTTAACCTCCAATTCCTATAGATATAGAACAGTTCTTCAGTGTGGCCGACTTTAGGGTTTTTAGTTTTAAGTTGAAAATTAAACTTGTTTTTTAATTAAAATGTCCAAATGCTTTTAATTTTAGTTATATTGTAGTTTATTCCATTTTCATTATAATTATCCTATGTTTAATAAATTTTAATGTTTAATAATTTCAAATTTTTAATTAATTTCATTAATTACCATTAATTTTACTACCCTATGTCTAATTGATTTTAAGTACCTTGTCATATTAATTTAATAATGTTTGATTTAATATCATATGCATTATTAATTTTTATTTATCGTATTATTTACTTAAACCTTATAATTTTCATAATTTTTTTAATCTTATTATCCTATGTTATATTATAATTTATCTAGATAAATTAAAGTTCTTGTAGAGGCATAATTTTTATAATTTATATTAGTTAATATATTTATGTTAAATTATTAGTTTCCATATTTTTATATTAATTTTAGTGTTTTATAATCAATTTAAGTATAGTTTTTAAGTTGTTCAACTTTTAGGTTTTATGTTAGCTTTTATAAGTTTGAGTTTATTAATTTTGATTATTAATTACTATCCTAATATTTATTAATTAATTTAGTGCTTATTGGTTGGATTTAATATAGTAAGGTTTAGAAGTCACGATCTGTTGATGGTCAGGTCACCATCCTTGTTCAGGCAATTAGGTTTTTTTACGATTTCAATAGCCTCCATAATATTTTTTAAGGACCAATTATCTACTCGAGCAAGAACTTTCATGTCTTTTATTATGATCGAGTGTTTAGTGCCATGAGAGTGTTCTGCCAATATAGATTTATGTGTTCTATCTAGACGGATGTCAACACAATGTTCTTTAATCCTGGTTCGAATGGGCCTCCCCGTTTCACCAATATAATATTTCCCGCATTCACACGGAATCATATAAAACCCCTTTTTTAGGGCTGGATCTATGAGGTCTTTAACCGATCTCAAGAGATTTCTGATGTTATTAAGGGGCGAGAACATAGAGTCAATGCTTTTCTTCTTCAAGTGTTTGTTAATTTGTATGTTACTCCTTGTATGTATGGAAGAAAATCCTTGTGTTCCCCCAACTTTTCCTTTTGGTAATATTTGGGTTTTTCATCGTTGGAAAAAGCTCTCTTGATTTGAGTTGAGTTGTATCCATTACTTAGAAAAGCATTATGTAAATTTTCTTTCTCAGCTTCTATGTGCTCTCTATCCAAAATCCTTATGGCCCTGGTGATCAGTGTGTTTAGGACTCCCATTTTTTGTTGTGGATGATGATGAGAGAGAGCGTGGAGATATTGCCACGGGGGCTTTACTTGTTGACCAATATCCTATCACGTTAGTTCATATTGCAGGTTTTAAAATAATTAAAAATTGAACCAATATATTGCAAGTATTGGGGGGGATGAGGGGTTTAAGGTGGGGGTGGGTAGGGTGGTTTATAAGGATTGAGGTATAAAAATGGGTGGGGAGGAGGTTTTAAGTATTGGGAGAGGGTTTCAACAAAAAGAGTTTGGGTCAATATCTCTGGAAATTAAGGGTATTCTTTAATATCCCACGATCGCACGTGCTATGTGAGATGTTCACTAAGTGAATTCCCCGTGGATATTGCTCAGTGTGGGTTTTCTTTTTGTAGAATTTATGGGATACGCCCCCGTCTTGCTTTCTAATGACCAATGTATCAAGAAAGGGAAGGAAATTTCTCTCCTCCATCTCCATTGTAAATTTTATGGAGTTGGATTGTTTGTTAAGATGGTCCACAAATTTGACCATATGATCTCCTCTCTACCAGATGCCCAAATTAGGAATGTATCATCCACAAACCTCGACCACCACTTCGATTTTGAATGTGTCGTGTTCAAATTTTTCCATGAAAAATTTGGCTATAATCGATGAGGGAGGACAACCCATGTTAACCCCACAAGTTTGTTCGTAAAGTTCTCCTTGAAAGCTAAAAAAGGTGGATCTAAGACATAAGCCTACTAGCTCAGTTGTTTCTTAACACAATGAATCCAAAAGCTGATAAGAACAATATTGCACATTATGGAAGCCTTCAACAACCTTATTAAATTTTCAATCAACTTCCATTGGGGGAATTCAAATTGCTAAAGTATGATTCTATTTTCATATATATGTAACTTTGTATCCTAATTTGATTTTACCTAGGTTTTGGTGTTAAGATGGATTGATGGACACTAAAGGGAAAAAAACAAAGATATAAATGTTGGGCACCATGGAAAAGGGATCCCCACCAATATACAACCAAATGAAAGAGGTGAAGGCTTGTAGTAGTACCAGAAAAGGATGACATTTTTCTTATTATGAAAACTCATGTTCATGGAAAATGATTGTGAACACTTGAATATTTTCCCAGAGGCATGTTGAATAAGTTAAGTGAGTAATTATAAAACAAATCCTGGACAAGTTTTATGCAAAATAAATGTAAATATGATGATCATAATAAAAATACAAATGTATGAGAGACTTGAAATGTCATGGAGGAAGACCAAGAGTCGCCTATAAGGTCAAAGGCCATTGGAAAACCAAGAGCCATTCTTTTTCTCTATAAAATGTAATCTTGGCCTTATTTTAAAGAGGGAGGAGCTTTTGCTTTGGCATAGCTTTTGCTTCTAAACTTTTTGTAAAACTCTTTTTCCAAAGCTCTAATAAGAAGAAACCATTTTTGGCTTAACTATTTTAGAGACGAAATTCAACTTTGGGACCTAAATGCATGGAATCTATTCGTGTTAAGTGGTTGCATTTCATTATTGATATGAGAGTGTTTTACTATATTGTAGATTGTTATGTTATAGAAGTACCATTTTTTCTATAATTTATCTCTAGAATACTTACACTATAGCCATGGGTGTATTACTATAATCAATTGTTCATTTCTCAAAAGTGTTATGGTGTGCATTTGCGTGTGTAGTAATTGTTTATGAAAGATTATTTATTTGTTGAGTTAAATAATCTCCCATGTTTATGTTCTTGCGTGTGTAGTAATTGTTTATGAAAGATTATTTATTTGTTGAGTTAAATAATCTAAGAGGTTGTAGGATCGTGCCCTTTCTTAAATATTTTGAATGTGTATGAGTTAGATTGTTAGAAAAACTCAATCAATATACATATTCATTAATTTCAGCTAGAAGATAGTAATAACCTATTGGTTTGACGCATTATCACAGCATGAGTGGGCCTAATGGTTAAGAGCATGTGTTTCCTCTTAGGAGGTCACGGGTTCAAATCTAGAGGGGGGTAGTGTATGTACACCTCTGTAGACTTTAGCAGCTAAATCGTTGCGTAGAGGGGGGTCCCTTGTCCCACAAACAAGGGGGTCTCATACACCAATTTGGTGTCTCGCTTGGCGGTGACCTTAAAAATAGATTATTATTATTATTATTATAACCTATTGGTAGGTGCACATGAAAAAAATTCCATATTCTCATGGGTTTCAAACCCGTCACCCGACGCGTTATCATTTGTTCCCACCTTCCGTTAATATGGAAATTTAAGAACATGATATGATTGCATGATGTAGATCGAATGAAAAATCTAATAAATGCTCGTGGTAGTCATTGTTACATATGCATATCAATATCGAGAAGGAATGATGGATAAAAGGAGAAGAAAACCCTTATGTGGAGATATTGTGAATTCACTTGCCAAAAAAAACAAGGACTTTCATTATTCCATGACATATATAGATGGTATTCTGAAAGGACTCAAGAGGAAAATATTTCATTTGGGATCTGGACAATTAGTATTGTTAAGGATGGTGAGCCTGTAGTTATATATCTGAGATAACTTATAGCTCTTTATGTCAAGAACTTCGATAACATGCATTGACTTACTTTAATTAAGGAAGACAGTAAGACTCCCATTTCTCTTCATTCTAGTTTTTTCAGCAAAACATTGCATCTGCCAAAGCCTGACAAGACCCTTAAACTCTCTCAGGTTCATTTTTATCTAGATTCCCATGGAGGTGGGGTCAACCTGTTGAAGGATTTCTTGGCCTAGCCCCTATTTGATCGTCAAACCCTAATCAAATTTATATATGTATGTTATCCAAGCCTTATAAGGATTTTGCATAGCTCTTTTCATGTTTGGTTGGGTAGGATTCAACTTCTCACGTTCCTAAATATGTATTGTATTTATTTTATATTTCTATGCACAAGGGAGTTACATTTGATTGGGGGTATATAATTTCAAATGAGATTTTCCATTAGCTTTCAAATTTTACTCAGACCCGAATATTTTGCATGACTTCTTATTTCGTGTTTAGTTTATTTTAGTGCAATGATCTGGAAGATTTCCTTGCAAAGGTAATTGTGAATTTTCAAGTGGACCCAGGTCAGTTATTGTATCATGCTTTGTGGAGGCATAAGGAACCTACTCATGTTTATCAATTCCAAGACATATTTATTAGGACTTTCAAACATCTTCTCACGGGAACTGGCCCAACTTAATTTCCAAGCTGACAAGAGATTTTCTTGTTGGGAAGGGGTTATACATTGTTGAGTACAAGTTCACTTTCATCAGACTATTTGGTTTTGAAAGATAGACATTCTTGCTTCCTTCTTATGTAAGTGTATTTTTTTTGTAATAGAGTTATGTAGGCAATGCAATCATTGGTTTGGCTTATTTGAGAGGAAAAGGAAGTGACCGCTCATTCCTACACCCTTATGGTGTCATACATAGTAATGAATAATTCATCCTCTATGGAAAACATGGGTTGAGAGTTTGCTTCTTTCCATATTAAGCAAGATCAATCCATTAAAGGTTTTGACCCAGAGGGAATCTTTACATCACATGTTATCAATTGGTTGCACCACTTCCCCCATTGACCCAGGCATACATATCAGTGTGATTTCCTGGCCAAGGGACATTCTTCTCCAAGATGGAACTAGTTGTAAAAGACATAAACATAGAGAAAGGTTTGCTAACAGTGTTAGCATGAGTTCTATTTTCCACTCACAGAATATTCCCTTACCAAATCCTCAAGTTGGTGAAAGTGTCTCCGTAGGAACAGACAATTATGGGGGCGGTGGTGGTGGTAGAAATGGTGAATAACCCCCTCATAACCAATTGAAAAATACGCATGCTACACCCTCTGTACCCAAAATGAAATGTTTTATAAGTAATAATATCTCTCAGGAGCTCAAGAATTTGGAAGCCGTCCATAATTGTGTGGAAGTTGATAATACTGATTAACTGCCCATTTGGGCCACTATTCAATTGGATGAGGATAAACTCATAGTTCATCATTTGACCTATGAAGGAATATATGTTATTTAAGAGGAGTTGGTCAACCTTCATTGTGAAAACTATGATAAGGAGAATAAAAATATCCAAATAAAAAGGGTTGATGTCAAAAATAAAAATGGTCACCAAGCAATGGAACATGGAGATTGAGATGAAAGGACTCAAAGCTTCTAAAATCCTAGGATTTCACCAAGATATGGGTGAATCATTTTCCCACTCAATTAATCAATACGATATTGAGAATGTCCAATTAAATAAAAGGGTGTTTGCACTGGAAGTTGCTCTTAACCCTTAACCACTTTCTTCATAGCCACTTTCTATAGTTTCTAGATATAGTTTTCAAGGAGAGACATCAAGGGAAGAATCTAAAGGGATGAAATTTGTTGAGTTTTCTACCTCCATCAGACGTTATATAGCAGAAAATATAAATAGATGGCTCAATTTGATTTGGGACTCTTGGGAGATTGTTGTAAACTCGGGCATATTAACAAGAAGGATTCGATCTCTTGAGGATTATTTGCAAAAGAACCTTCAAACCGATAAGATTTTTTATAAAATGTTGTAAGTACATTCGAAACCAAAGTATCGAGCATGATATAAGCTACAACAAAAGAATGGTGGGTCATGGTATTTATGAATATTATTGAATTAATTAGACAAATTCAAGGACCCACGATGTTTTCTAATTGATGGTAATATTTAAAGACTAGATGGAAAATGAATGAGGCAATCTCAGAGTCTTGTGTGGAAATGAGTTCGATAACCTCTTAAGGTTCTCTAAGGAATAAATTTTATTTTATTTAGTTAATTACGTAAATGAAAATGATGATTGAGAAAACGATGTTAATCAACAACATTCCAAGATACCAAATATTGAGAAGGAATTGTTTTCAACAATGGTTAAGCAAGATGTAACCGTGGCACCACTATGAGAGTATATTGAAGAATGGTTAAAGGGAGATTCAGAAGTTGATACTGAAATGTCCCAATAGCCAATATTGGAAGGATGGCTACGACAGTCAGTGTTAAAGCCAACCACCTAGTTGAGGATGTCATCACAACGCAGAGGGCATCTTTTCATCAAGAGTTCACACCACCCTTTTTATAAGTAAAGGTATTTTTTCAAACACTCCTCTTTGTTCATCTTCTCTTTCCCTGTATTGATATTATCCATCCCTATCATTCGATTATGTATGTTGGGTTCATTTCTGACTGTCTCCTTTTTTTCTTCCAACTGGTTCCTCAGCCTAATAATTATAGGGTCCATGGGAGCCCAATTCGAGTCTGCTATGACAAACACCCTTTAATTACATGTTTATGTACCATAAATAATTATGTAGAGTGAGTGAACACTCATTTTATTTGATCATAAATGTTGACTATGTAATTATTCTTTAAAATTTAAAGAGGTATTTGGAATCTCAATGTTTTTTTTTATTTCAAACTTTTTTTGTTAAAGCAAGGAATCTCGAGGATGAGTTTTCATGCATCTTTCCCTTTTGATATGAATGTGATAAATCATTTTGTGTTCTATGAAAATGGACCTATTTTTCTCCTCGAATGTGTTTGATGAATTTTTGTTTCAGTCATCTTTTCCCTATACTTGTAAAATGTATGGAATGGTTGTGGTGGAACTGAAAACAATTCAGTTATATCTTGTATTCATCTAAAGTTTATGTAAACCTATGCTTTACAGTTCTCAGTCCACTCTCAACCATTTTGCACAAAAAAGAATACAATTTCTTGAACAAGTATACTTGTTATTTGAGTGAAATACAGAGGAGTGTCACCTTAATAAAAATGAAGAGGATATATCAAATTTCATTTGAGACCATCCTAGGAGGTTGAATTTTCCTTGAAAGAGGAAAAAGATTAAAAAAAAATCACTAAATGGGTACAATAGTTGATGATTGAGGGGCCTCGGGTAGTTATTTATGAACTCAAGAAGCACATTGTTGGCACTCAAAGTGTTCATGGGTGCTTAGAATAAACAATGGCATTGCACATTAGTGTTGGGCATGTAAGCAAGATCCTTCCCCTAGAATAATATATAAATTGAAACTTCCTCAAAGGGTCAAGACCAAACGTAGTTTCTTTTACATAGATCATGTAAATTTCCATAGTTAGTCTTCCCTATGTGAAGATGTAAAGTTAAATAGTACTAGGTGGAAGTGGAAAATATTTAAATAGCAAAAGGGCATTGGAGAAGAAATTAACAATATTATATCAACCCTACATTGGATCACTCTACCACCATGACAGAGCATGTCCTTCAAGCTTCAAAGAGGAAAAAACAATAGTTTGTTTCTTGGTGACCTGGTGTACATTGAAGTACACCTCCATCTATTGAAATCATCAATTCAGTTTGATGATCTCAACTTCTCCCACACAGGGCTTAATATCCACCTTTTATTTTGAAAAAAAATGGTACATACAATTTGTTATAGTTGTATTCTCTCATTTTTATACCTGTTTTGTACTCAAACTTTGGTCCTCTCTCTTCTTTATTTGGATCCTCTGTACTAACCGTGTATTCCAAAGTTAATTTTATACCATTTATTTCCAATACTTATGTTACCATCAAAGTGAGTATGGTTATGCTATGCTCTAGCCAGTCCAACTTAACCCTAGATATCCTTCTTCATCTTCTTCATGATGATCTGTTGTCATATTGGTCCTCTCAAGGCCTAACAACAGTTCGTTTCCACTTATTATATAGTCATTGTAGGTGTTTAACATATAGGTCTCTCCCAAGTCTACTCAAACTTAGGCTCTACTAACATATGCCATCTACAAATGATAGGCTCATAACCTGTCCATTTCTCCAACATAGATTCCCAAAATGAAGGTCTGGTCTCTCCAATCCCAACAAATGTTGTCAATACTACAAGAAAAAAGTACAGTAGACTCTCAATAGCTTGAACTTTAAATGGCTCGTTACACAATTTTAAACTCAATCTCTCACTCAATAAACCTTCACTTTCTTGTCAATGATATTCATACACACACACAAGATTTTAATTAGAAACTATATTTTTTCTATGTGTATCCATGTCCATGTAAGCATACATGTCTATCATTCCTTTTCCAAAAGCACATGGCTATTAAACTCATTAACATATATATGAAGTGTAATTAAATAGAGCATAAAAGGAATATGGTTACATGACTAACAATGATAAGTGATTCATCTTACTCACTATCCTATATTAATTCTACTAAATCCCAACAAAAATGAGGTTCACATTTATCAAATGTTTTAATCAATCGATATATTACACTTCGTTCAAAAATGTACCTTCAAATCTTGTTCATGGTCCTAAGGATAGGCAAATTTCCCAACAAATCATTTCAATAATCAACCAACGAGGTCAATTGATCAAAGGGGGTGCATAAGGTTTGGATAATAGACAACATGTTTAGCAATTAGTTGCATGGCCCTCATACAATCCAGAACACAAAACAAAACCCAACAATTAGTTGTACAACCCATGTATGGCCCAAATGAGAGGGTTGGTGCTCATAAATAGTGGATTCATAAATCCAATGAAGGGATACGCTCCGAAAGGAGGAAAAATTTCCAAGAGCTAAGATAAATTTTCCTAGCAAATTAATTGTCAATACAAACCAATTTAACAACTCTCTAAGGAAATGTAACAACTCTAAGATGGAAACCATTGATCTTTGAGCTTCGAAATGCATTCAATGGTGGTAGTAACATAGTTTTTATAATATCTATTAGACAAGGAAAACTAACTAATGCAATGAACCTACAATATTCATTAAAAATATTTGGTTCTCACCATTAACACCGACTAGATCCATCGGAATCACAAAGTATCTTCATCAAAATACATATGCAAGCTAATACAGGACAATAACAACACACATAGAAAAATGATTGCACATGCAGACGATATTTACCTTGGAAACCAAAAAGTGAAAACCAACATTCAATTGGCTTCAACTTTGCTCTTTATTTCTTATTAATATGTGAGTTACAACACCCTCTTGCTCTTTGGTTCATCTTCCTTTCAAGCATGGGAAATTGGGAAAAATTTTCTCCAATCCTCAACCAAAGAATCCTTATTCATTTGTGGGAAAAGGATAGATAGGAGAATGGTTTATATGGGGGAAGATTGAAAGATAAGTGTCCCTAACCATTCATCTTCCCCATGTTTCAAGAAATTATGTAACCGATGCGGACACCGCTTGTTCCTTTACCCTGCAAGACACAAGTGTAGAACAAAAGAGAAAAATAGCATATCCTTCCCCTAGATAATCAATTTGATCAACATGAAACCAAAATCATACCTCAAATTTAAGTCCTTTCATCCTTGTTCCAAATGTCCTTCTTGCAAACTTCAGTACCTGCAAAAAATATGAAAAGACAAAAGCATAAAGTGAGAGCATCATGACAAAACAACCATCTATTTTAGTGATAAAGGATTCTAACAACATTTAACTTATATTAACACACATTAAATACGGCCCAAAGGGGAACACTTTTGTATTAATAATAAGAGAGTAGAGTTACAACGATAAAGCCTTGATGTTACTAGCTTTATCCTCTACAACAGATCTACAATCCTTCACACTTACAACAATCTCTTCACATACAAGCTCACTTTATCTTGCCTCTAAACCAGATCTCAATCCAACAGCATAAGGATGCTTTCTTTGGCCTCCCCTCACTTACTCCATGAAGGCTTCATTTATAGGCCAAATATGATGAGATTCACTTGGGGAATGGATAGTAAGTGATCCCAATAGGTGAGGAAGGCGAATTCCACCTCTCTCTAGCTAGTAGGAACCAACTCCATGGATTCTTTCGCAAGGAAGCTTCTAGAATGTTATTTTTTCATGATTTGGGTTTATCGGAGCACTTGGCTTCAGGTGAAGAAGCGTCGGCACCTTTTTCTCAATAAGGAGAACCACTGATGGTGCCTACTGCTGAAAGATAAACAAGATTCAACGTACTTTGCTCCATTGGACAGAGCACCAACGACACTCTTTCATAACTAGGGAAAAGCGTCGACCTTCCTAAGGATGGAAAAAAGTTTCCAAAGAAATCTCAGGCTAGTCTTTTTGAAAGGAAAACAGGAAACTGTGGAATTTTCAGGTGCAACACCCCAATCCCATTGAGATCCTCCTATTTTGTATTTTCTTAACCTGAGGATAGGCAATTATGCTGATGAAGCCTAACTACTTAGGGTCTTCATTCAAATCCCCAACCGATACGAGTCTAACCATGTGAATAGATGTCTTGACGTCGAACATGGTAGAAACCACTTGATTACCAGTCATTGATGTAAACTTCTAACAAGTACGAGGGAGATCACCATTAATGTCAATAATTCCCAAGGTATCTTAGTACATTCTCCCAAGTGTGAATAGATGTTTTGAAGTCGAACACTTGATAGAATCTTTCAATCAGAGGTTATTGATGAAAACCTACTGTTGAAAGCGAGGAAACCTTCCATTGAGGCATGCATGCTTCAAGGTACTTGACTAGGTTTCTAATTCTAATTGTCTGATGATGAGCTGAAGTAGACAGGAATAGATTCGTCAAAGGAGGGCCATGATGATTCCCCCACCAGAGACATGGAAAATGGAACAAAATTTGATTTGAAGTGATGAAACTGGCTCAGACATGACTGACTTTAAGAATAGGTAAAGTTACTGATGAGTTATTTTTTGAAAGAGACATCCTTTGAACAATTTATGGCATGACAAGTGACTTGGTGGAATTGACTTGACGAGACTGAAACCAGGTGTAATGCAAGGAATATGATGGATCATTCTTTGAATTAACTCAAAGGAGTCAGGTGACTCACAAAAGTGGATCAACTCGGAGACAAGTTGAATACCCAACTGTTCAGATATGCAAATGCAGACAAGTTCCATGTTCAAAGGTGGATTGTAGACTGCCATAAATACAAATGAAAAACATTCCCCTTTCCCTTAATTTCCCCATATTGAAGGATGAGTGCCTCTTTTTTCATTTTTATGAGTCCAAAGAGGGTAACAAACACTCATTGTACCTCATCAAATGATGAGTCCATTCTCACATATTTTACGAACCTGATAAAGGAGGGGTTCGTTCCTATATAGGGTCTTTCCCCGTTTGATTTTATGAGTCCGATGAAAGTGAAATCAGTATCATTCATGTTTAGAGAGTCTGAACGAAGACGCAAGAAGACTCCAAAAGGTCCTTTTTCATAAATAGCCCTAATCAATCCGAAAAAGTGATAACCAACCACTGATTAGTCAATCGTTTTGATACTTTTACAAGCGTGAACGTAACAAGTTCACTTGGTAATCTTTTTGTGTTTTTAAGGAGACTGAAAAGAGCTTAAATATAACTGTGTAACGGGATTTATTTTTCATAAGCCATTTTTTACGAGTCTGAAAAAGAAGCAAAAGTGGACTCGACACTCTTTTACTGGTTGTTTAACGAGCATGTGAAAAGTGTAAAAACTGCTCGGTACCTTTTCATTTCCACTCTAAGATTGAAAAGAAAAAAAGAGTTTAAATCATAGCCACGAGCCATATAGATTTGACCTGGAATCTTAAAGCCACATTAAAGCCAACTCCATTATAAACTATACAAAACAAATAATAAAAACCCACATTATTAAAGTAATTTTGGAATTAAAAAAAATCTAATTAAATAATAATAATAATAAAAGACCAAAAATTGCTATACATAGGAGGGAATAGTAAAGAGTTCTTACCGTTGTTATTTTACCATTTGAATAAATTGGAGTTGGAGCAAAAAGAGGAGAGATTCTCTTGGTGATTGCAAGTGCCACGGTCCACCGTTTCTCAAACCGCTTGGAGGAGGTAAGTGCTAAGACCATTCTTTTCATTCCCATGGTGATGTTTTTTGTTTTTTACCAGAGATGGGGGTTTTGGGGGCCTTTTGGAAGCCCAAAACTCGCGCTAGGCAGTGTCATTTTTTCCAACCGTGAGCACGATGGCGCTCTATCACTCTATGACAAGTGCGTCATATGCGCTCTGCCCACAACCGATAGGAGCACCTAAACTCGGTGCTTTGTAGTGCTAAGACAGATTCACCATAGGCACTCTGTATGCACCCAACAGAGGCATCGAGCGCTCTTTCTAAGCTGGAAAAAAGAGCCACAGCTAGGGTTTTTCCAAAAATTATCCCCCTCATCCATCAAAATCAATTTTTTGTGTTTCCTCCATCCATGGTCCGAGTTCGAATTTCTATGTCTTGCAGGTGCAAAACAATATCCACGACATGGTAATATAGAAAGAGTGTGAGCATGAAACAACAGATTTCCAAGCTGTCAGTTATCCGACCACTATAGAGGCCCTGTTGAGCTACGGGTTACTTAAATACTTTAGGGTGCCAGACATGAAAGCCTATATACATCTCTTGGAGTATATCGTTGTCATATACCCCAATTTTGCAAAAACAATTTTATATTATTTGAGGACAATATGTTAAATTTTATGCTAAGTTGTAATTGATGACTCAGTAGGGTCAAGGATATTTAATGTAAATTCTGAATATTTTATTTATAAATAAATAAAGGAGGACACAATAGCTTAGGAGAGCTGTTAAAAGAGTGTTTACTGGTCAAATTAGTGAAGGAGACTGGGTGGAGAGCAAACTGACATGTGGCAGCATCCTCAAACCACTTCCAAATGTTGCAAGTGGAAACTCCCTACATTTGTGGTCATGATTCCCCAAGAAAGTGGAATCAAAGCAGGTGGCTCAATTAATGAAAACTGACCCAAAAGACCTAGGCAATCTTTATAAAAATTCCCATTGAAGAGAGCTGAGGCTGCTCATTCTAGAGAAGTGATCATTCAGGTTGAATGAATGTACTTCAGATAAATTCAATGGAAGGTAAATTTGGAAAGTGTTTGAGGGGATAATTGCTGATTGATCTAGTGCAGCTTTTAAGCAGAAGATTATACTGCTGAGAGCAGAGTGTTTTATTGAGATATTGAACTAGTCAGTCGACAGAGGGTTCTACTGTTTGCATTCTCCACCAGTTCTCAGCCAAGAAGACCAGGAACAGGCTCAGGGTTCCTAAGGAAGCATTGTTTGACCGCTCTCCAGGAGATTGGTTGGGAGGAACGGCGTCCTGAAGTTGTTCTCGGCTGTCCTCAACAGGTTCTATGTTATTTTATTTTACTGTGTTAGTTATATAAATCGTAGTTTAACTGCTATATGAATGTTAACAGTTCAGTTTGTGAAATGTTAGATTTGGTATTCTTATTAGATTGTTATAGAAATGAAATGGATTTAGAGAATAATATGTTAGAATGGAAATAAATTTCTAAACTGTGTTTTTTCACACCTGGAAACTAGGTCGTACTCTAGCACAAATAGAATGCTTAAGTAGATAAGAGAATGAAAATAGTAGGTAGGATTTTGTATCTGTAGATAGCAAAGTAAATTTGTTTCAAAGTTTTAAATATTAGGAAAAATAGTTTTATGATTTATTTGTGTTTACTGTTTTTACTTAGTATAACTAAATAAAATGCAGGAAAAGAAGTAGTAACTACACTAGAGTTACAGTAAGAGTATACTGATACAAATAGAAGTTTTAGAAGATAACAGTTATTAACCACACAATACATCTTATAAACTAATTACTAAATTCCAAACCATTACTTAAAAATAAACCAGATTAGGTTTATTTATATAAACCCTTATTCTGTGAAAAAAAATAAACAGAGTTTCAAGGTAACCATCTATTCTTTACAGAGTTCTGAATAACTACAATTTACAGAATAGTAATTAAAAACAAGTGTAGATGTAAGCATTAAATAAAATTAAAACTAAGAATTTCCTATTTGGAAACTATTTTATAATTTAATAAACAGGCTTATAATCTGAGCAAGATAAACCCGAGGGTCGAAACCCTAGCATTTCATTTATATTTTATAAATTAATTTATATAAGTTTTAACCATATATATTGATAACTGTGTAAATAAAGTATACAAGAAGACTTTAAGCTATGCATTAGACTGATTACAGTCTTATCTCTAAGACTTTATAATACATTTATAAACTCATTTATTTTAAATATTACATAAGCAGGTTAATAAATACCCAAAACACCTGTAATGGCAAAATGGAAGCAAACAAGAAACATTACTCAAAAAAATAATTAATTTAATTTAAGAATACATTTATACAAGGGTTTTCATTTCCAGTAAAACCTAAATAATTTATTCTGACTGATAAGAATTAAATTTATAAATTTACATTACGACTATTCCACAATCTTTATCTTAATATTATTTACTATATTATAATCATAGCATAAACAGTAAATCTCTTCACTGTCAGTAAAGAAAGGAAGTAAAAACCTATTTAACAGTATCATTGTTTATAGGTTAATGAAATCATAACAAGACAAAACAGAGTTCAAATATATTAAAGACTTTAATTATAAAACCAACTGTAATACATTGTCAAGCCATAAGGCTGAATCCCAAACTTAAAAACTAAATACATGTCACGGCTCGAAGGTCGGTTTTACCCAACATAACAGAAAGGGTTTGCACTTAAAATTGGAAAGCAACACTACATTACAATCTCTTAACTAACGAGAAACCGAACAAGCTTCCAAACACTATATTTTCTCCTTCACAACCCTCATTGCAAGTAGGGTAAAACCCAGTTTGAAAAACAGGGCTTACCGGTTGTGCCACAAGTCCACTGAATCTGGCCTTTGTTGTCATTCCACTGAAGCTTGGAGTTGATATGAGTTCTTGTAACAAACATATCACCGGGCGTTAGCATATGGCTCAGCTTTAAAACTTAAAAACCCTAACTTTGTTTTATCTTAACAAATATTTTTCGAATTGAAGAAGTCGAGTTTGTCATTACCCGCCAGAAGGAGAGAATTCGAGCATCGAAGTAGCTATCACCAGCTTCAACAAGTTTACATAGAGGAGTAAAGCAATCTCTACGCCGACCTAGAGTGGAGATAGAGTTATCAAGTTTAACTTCACAGGCCGTGACAAGCTGCAAGAGAGACAACACTGAAACCTTAAACAGGCTATGAGCCAAACACTTAAACAAGTAACCACTTGCGCATTGAAGTTCTCAATCATGAAGACTCATGACAAATTCTGAGTTTTGAGACTACAACAACGATAAACACAAGCTACAGAGCAAGCAAGCAGAGGAACAGCCTCCCATTGCCGCCGTGGAAAACACACAGAGAAGCCCACGGGCCAGCGAAACCCTCGGAGACAAATGACCGGTGAATAGGGTTTCCAATCTGTTAAATCATCAGTGCATGGATGAGAACAGACCACGTGGTATCCAAATCTTTTAACCATGCATGGGTCTAGACTATAGTCAATCTGCATTCCAAATTATTCATTTCATTATTGCAAAAATCAACAAATCAACTATGTAATCGATGGTGGAAGGTATATATATATATATATTCAATGATTACAACGTAAAAACTATATCATTGTAATCGCTGGGGTCAAGGTTCGTGTCAATTATTAACAATGATATGTATAACGTTGACCAAAGTATAACATTTCAAAAATAACAATTTGTATGTATACTTTACAATCGACTTTAAATTAGTTACAAGCCATATCATTTGCATTCGGGATTAATATTAGTTACAATTGCTAATAACTTATATCCATCCTTGGACTATGGAGAAAAAGTATTAAACCTTATCAAGCAAACAATCATGGGGGTTAACTTTAATATAAGTTTTTACATTAGTGTTTTGAGGATTAACTTATTAATGATAGTAATAATGATTCCTATCAGTGTTTTACAAAACAGTTTATGATTGTTTATGTATCCTTGGTTCCAGTATAGCATGAAGAATCTTTGTCATTTTGTCTCACTTGATGAATACCTTAGTTTAGAAGTTCTAAGTAATGTAATCTACCATAGTAAATATTATCAACTACAACTTATTATCAGTGAGGCAACATGACAATAGTAGTTTTATTTATGGAATATACCATGAACAAGGTTTGTAATTATAGAAATTAACAGGTAGTAAGATCTCTACAGGATGCAAGTGGCAATCAGATTGGTACATTATAAAATAATAAGGTAATGTATATAGATACATTAATACATGCATCATAGCAATGATTCACATACTAAAGTTCAAAACTCGATGATTAGTAGTTTCACATGCAAACAACAGCTCAATATTTTCCATGTCTAGTAATATAGAGACGAGATAGAAACATGTATTCTATTGAAAATCTTTACCTTCGAAATTGATAGGATTACTTCCATGAATAAAAGACCGTACAGATAAATGCAACATTTACATTATAAGCATGATAAAATAGAAGTAAATGTAAAACAAGGGCTCTAAGTTTACTGTAAGTATCTTTTGCGTTGCTAAAGGGGATAAAAGATGACGATATTTATATTTATACTTTGAATACTATTTTGGAAACAAAAACTATAGAGGACAAATTACTTTACCTCATCAGAGCTCGCTTGAGAATAATCATTTTATTCACTATCATATTAACATGCAAACAAAATTACTTCTTGCTACTTATGAATTAAACTCCTACTTGATCGATCGTTACCTGTTGAACCTGTAAGAACTAGTAGTCCATCTGCATTAGCATAAATGCTAAGTAAGCCCAAGTTTTCAAAGAGAGATTTCACCTACTTGCCAAAAAGTAAACTTATTAGTAAAACTGAAAGAAATCTGATTGCAGGTCAATCTTTTATACTTTACGAAAATTGAATGTTTTATTAGTTATCGTAATAAGAAATCGAGTAATACTAAAGGTTAGACTGTTTCATTTTCCGCTATCCACTAGCAGTTAGCAAACTGTGTATTCAGACATTTTATGTTATCTTAAAAATTTTAAATTTTTATGAAATTTTGCGGTTATGACAATCATCGACATGTGGGACCTTGAGCAACAAAATTTTTTGGTCGAGACCCACACCCTGAGCATTGACATTGAGGACATATATTTCTTGACTGGGTTGTCTCAGAGAGGGAGACAGGTGGTTCTATCCGGCCCACGGGGTGGTGAGTTTTCTTTAGATGATATGATTGACAGTTACTGTGCGCTAGGGACACATTCCCAATCTGGGAAGCTCCCTATCAAATAGATAGTGGATCGTCCTTTGAGGATAGTGGTTTATACCATCGGGAAATTTGTCGATACTAGATTCACTCACCTTACTACTAGGGCACACATGCTATATTTCCCAAAGTGTATGACACCTACAGTATTCAACTGGTGTGAGGGCATGCTAGTCAGCCTAAAGGATCAACCAAACAAGATAAATTGGGGGTAGCTCAAATATTTTGGCTATGGATCTGTGGTAGTTTCTTTCATCCTGCAGAGGGTGCCTCACATGAGACCCTAGGTGGCTGTGAGTAGACTAGATCCTGAGGATCCTAGGATTCTTAGATGGGTTTATTTTATGGCCCGTCACGGTGGTGGGGTTTCCAGTATTTTCTATGGATCAGCCTTATTTTGTTGGTTGAGATGCCAGTGTAATGTCCCTTTTTTAATTTTTTACCAAAATGCCCAATTTTCCAATTTTCACAATTTTTGCTCTTGACTAGCCTCATTGTCTTGGTCTCCAAATTGGCTCAATTGCTCCCAAATATTCAGAGAAGGTGTATGAATGACATAATAACTTAATTATTATGTTCATGGATGTATTGTATCCCTCCAATCACTTTTGCAAGTTTGTACTAAATTCTGAACAAGATAGATGATTTTATTAGCAATTTTGGGGCTCAAATCCCCCTCGAATAATTGTCGGAATGGCTTCCCAAATGTGAAGAAACCC
>LPNX010336611.1:124899-272442 GCA_001517045.1 Pseudotsuga menziesii | reverse complement strand
TATATAAACTAGTTTTGAACCCTTGGAGAAATGAGATGCAATTTAATCCAATGGTTATGGAATTCGACCCAATGGCCAAAAAATATCAGTTAATGAATATGAAACCTCAAATATGCTTCATTGAAATTCCATTCATGCACGAATAATCAATATTTTACACATCCATTCAAATCTAATATTATAAGAGTTTGCAACAAAGAAGTGGAAAATGGCATTGTTTCTTTATTACTGATCAATAATACATAAAATATCTTGTCCTTTCAAACTGATAATTTTTTGAACAGAGATATCAGAGTATTTAAATCATAATACAAAATTATGGAGCAATAGGATCTCCCTCAAAAAGATAAATGGCTCACCAAGTGCGCCTCACTCCACCGGGCTGAAATATGGTGAAAGAATGTGAGATGGGAGGGGGACGAGCTGAATCGTGAAGTGTACACGACATGCTGTAGTTGAACCTATATAATATAACTCCATTGAAGTTCCTTGAATTAATACCTAAGTGGCCTCTCCAATCACTAATTAGGATGGGAATTTTTCACCCTCTAAATTGGCTCAAGCATGAACTAGTCACTCACTAGCTCTCTCTCTTCACAACGACAAATTTCATAACTGATCAAAAATCCCCTTCTCATGGCTGGTCCCTGTATTTTATAAACATTAATGGTCTCCTCATATTCCAAATACATCCATAAACCAAATCCAAGTCGAATTGGTGTGGCTTCTCATGCTTCCATGTGGCCTCTCTCTTCACCTTCCATCTTCTCCCAAATTGAGTAGGAACCCATTGGGCTTCTCCAAATCACATGAGAGCTCGATTGGATGCTCTATTTCGACATGATATGTCAGAGATGTCATATGTAATCATTTAGATCCGACTTGTTTCATAACTATCATAGAATCTCCATCATTGATGTCATAGATGTCATAAGTGTAAGGGGAATCTAGCCAAGTGTCCATGAAACTCCCCATTTGGCTCTTCCTTGCTCATGTAAGTTACACTTCATCCAAACTTAGACCTATGAAGTATCTGCACAAGTATATTGACCTTATAATCCATCCAAAACATTAGGATTTTCATATATTTGAGATTGCAAGAGGTGGATTCCATTTAGCATAGGAATTCTAGCTTGAGTGGGCCCCATAGTCTCCATATGTCTCCATTTTTCCTAGCCATTTCATTCTTCACTTACATTCATTTAATTGACCTTATTAAATAAATATTTTATTCCTTCTAATGTCTAAACATCATTTATTATCTCCCTTATTAACTTCCCAATGTTTCCACCCAACCTAGGGAACTAGTAGGATTGATGGAATTTTCCCACTATGCAATTATTTTAAAATGGGGATATTACAGTCCTCCCCACCCAATATTGCTTGTCCTTAAGAAATTTCAGATTTGGATGCTGCAAAAAATTATCCTCTTCCCATGTGGCATCTTCACTCGGTAGATCCTTCCATTGCACCAAGTATTCTTTGATTGTCCTGCTCCTCAATCTTCTCTCCCTTGTCTTCAAAAACTTTTCCGGAATAAGTGTGAGTTTTCCTTCACATTCCAAAGGAGGGAGTGTATATGAAATGACAATTTTCCGACCAATATATTTCGTGAGACAAGAAATATGAAATACATTATGAATTTTACTCCCTTCCAGAAGTTCCAACTCATATGCTACTTCTCCAGTTTTCTGGATCACCTTGTAGGGCCCATAGTATCTTGCCTTTAACTTTTCTCCTCCATTATTTTTGAGAGATGCTTTTTTGTATGGATGCAACCTCAAATGCACTAAATCATCAACCTGGAAAGTCCTTTCCTCTCTGTGTTTATCTACATATTGTTTTTGTTGATTTTGGGCAACCTGCAAATTGTCTTTTAAAAGCTTTAAAATTTCTTAGCTTTCTTCCACCCAATCTTTAGCTTTTGGAGCTCTACTATCACCAAATACCATATCAGAAAATGTAAGTGCACCATAACCATATAATGCTCTAAAAGGAGACATTCCTATTGACATGTGAAAGGTGGTGGTGTAGCAAAACTCACCCAAATGTAGCCATTTTGTCCAAGATTTCTATTGTTCTCCCACATAGTTTCGAAGGTACCCTTCCAACCATTTGTTCACCCTTTTTGTTTTTCCATCAGTTTTAGGATGGTATATTGTACTTGGATTCAACTGAGTGCCCACCAATCTGAAAATTTCTTGCCAAAAAGCACTCATGAATCTACCATCTCTATCACTCACAATGCTTTCATGCAATCTAAAGATTTCTTTGAAACAAAGGTCAGCCCCTTATGCAGAAATAAAAGAGGATGTAACACCAAATAAATGAGCAAACTTAGTCAATCTATCCACTACCACATATATGCAATCCTTTCCCAAATATTTTGGCAAACTGGTGATGAAATCCATCGATATACTGTCCCATTTTTGCTCCGGAATGGGAAAAGGTTGTAGTAACCCAACTGGATATGTGAGTTCTGATTTTTTTTCTGACATACCTTACATTCATTCACATACTTTTGAACATATTCCTTCAGCCCCTTCCAATAGAACCTTTTCCTTAGTTGCCTATAGGTTTTGAACATCCTCGGATGGCCTGCTAGTGGGGAATCATGTGCTTCCCGCAAAACTTTGTACTTAAGCTATGAATCTTGAAACAAAATTCTTCCCTTATAGTATATCAGCCCCTCTAAAATTATGTAGTTATCATCTCCCATGAGTCCATCTAATACATCACAAGCAAACTTATCTTTGGCATATTCAACTAGTAGCATTTCCTTCCAATATTTAGCAATGGCCGTGAGAGAAAAATAAGGTTTTTGAGATAATGCATATGCTACAATGTTATTATTTCCTTTCACATATTCAATATCAAAATCATAATCTTGGATCTTGCTTACCCACTTTTGTTTCCTTTCATTTAGATCCTTTTGGGTAAGGAAGTGTCTTAGACTATTGTGGTTTGTTCTCACCACAAAATTGTTGCCTACCAATTATTGTTGGAATTTGGCCAAGGAATGCATGATGGCCAGCATCTCTTTGTCATATATGGAGTAAAGCTTTTCATGAGGCTGCAACTTTCTTCTCTCAAAGGATATAGGGTGTTGACCTTGCTTTAGGACAACCCCTACTCCTCCACCTGAGGTATCACATTCAACAACGAAAGGCTTAGAAAAATCAGGTAATGCAAGTATGGGACAACTACTCATTACCTATTTCATCTTTTGGAAGGTCTTGTCAGCCTCTTAATTCCACTTGAAAGAATCCTTCTTAGTCAACTCAATGAGTGGAGAAGTCGGCTTGAAGAATCCTTTCACAAACTTCTTGTAGTATGTACATATTCCAATGAAACCTCTTAATTCTGTGATGTTTTTTGGTGATGGCCATTCTAAGATGGCCCTGATATTTTCTGTGTGAACTTTAACTCCATATTTCCCAATAATGTGCCCAATATATAATAGTTCTTTCATCCCAAATTCACATTTATACATCTTAGCATACAAAGATTGTTCTTGCAAAGTTTTCAACACCACCTCTAGGTGTTGCAAGTGCTCTTCCCAAGTTTTACTGTAAATGAGAATATCATCAAAGAAGACTAAAACAAACCTTCTAATATGCTTGCAAAATATTATATTCATACATGCTTGAAATGTGGCTGGAGCATTAGTCAACCCAAATGGCATAACAAGAAACTCAAAGTGACCACAATGACATCGAAAAGCAGTCTTTTGCACATCTTCCTCCTTCATCCGAATTTGGTGATAACCAGATCTAAGGTCAATCTTTGAAAAGTACATAGATCCAAATATCTCATCCATGATCTCATAAATCCTAGGAATAGGATATCTATTCTTGATGTTCTTCTTGTTTAGAGCTCTAAAGTCTATACACATCCTCAAAGTTCCATCTGTTTTCTTTACCAATACTACTAAAGAAGCATAAGGGCTAGAGATTGGTCTAATGAGTCCCAACTCTAAGAGTTCTTGAATGGAATTCTCAATATCATCTCTAAAATTCTTAGGATTTCTATAAGGTGTTATCTGAATGGGTGAAGTACCCCCCTCCAAAACAATGTTATGCTCAACCCCCCTATCAGGTGGTCTACCATGTGGAAGATCTCTGAAAACTTTTTCATATTTGTGCAGAAGTGTCTCTATCTCTTTTGGGTTTTTAACAAATCTAATTTTTGGCTTGGGAGAGGTGACATAACATTCAGCAGTCCATTCTACATCACCAGGCCTCAATATAGATCTCATACTTTTGCAATTTACTACCTGTTTTGGGTAAGTGTTCTGCCCTCTCACAACCCTTAGTGCACCTGTTGAATCTTGAAATTTCATTTCAGGAATTTGATAATTTACTAAATTCTCTCCTATAGAATACAGCCATTGCACTCCCAAGACTATATTAGTATCATCAACATCAACCACATAAAAACTATCAACAAAATTACAGTTACCTATGGTGACTTGCAGCTTTGGAATCTAGGTGTTGCATTGCATTGTGTTGTGACTTGGGATGACAACTATGAAGCCATCAAATGGTTCACTTGGTATTTTTCTTTTCTCCACCATCTATGCATCAATGAAATTATGTGTAGCTCCTCCATCTACCAAAATTGAATTTGTTTGTCCCAATACCACACCCTTGCATCGAATAGTGTGATAGTGAGGCACTGCTGAAAGTATTGCCATTCTTGCTTTGTCCGGTGAGGGATGATTTTATTCTTGTTTTTATTCTTCAGATGCTGTCTCATATGTCTCCTCCTGATCTGAAATGTTCTCTTATTCATCCATACCCTCCTCATACTCATCATTATCAGAAAATACTTATATGCATTGATATTTTCCTTTAGCACATTTATGCCCCGATGTCCATGGTTGGAAGCATGTAAAGCACAATCTTTTCCTTCAAAGTTCATCCATGTTTTGTACTTCTTTTTTATTCTTTTCATATGTATCTATTTTCCAACTCTTCTTATTAGGTGCATCCTTTTTCCAAGGCTTTCTTTCAAATCTGGAGTTAGGCTTGGGAGGAAATCTTGTTCTAGGGAGCACATTTTGAGGGTCTCTAGTCAAGCTCATTGCATAATTTAAGTTAGTATGCGTGTGGGATTTGAACAAACCTTTTAATAGATCTTCCATAGATACATCTGCCACCTTAACTGATAATCTTTGGAATTCCAACATATACTCAATAGGAGTCCCTACCTACTTCAATAGTGCTAGTTCTCTGAAAGACAATTCTGGATCTTTTTGCTCAAACCTTTCTAATACCCTGTCAACAAATTCCCCATATGTTTAGACCTTATAATTACCCAAGGTTTTCAGGCCATGGAACCACCATTCATTGGCATCTCCCTCCAAGTGCACAATAGCTATTTTTAAATCATCTTCTTCCACCATTGGATTCAGCTGGAAATACACATCCAATTTCTGCACCCAAGTGTTAGCAGAGCTTCGCGATGAACCATCAAAAGTAGGAAGTGGAAATTTATTTATGGCACAATTCAATTATTTATTTTGGTATAGATACTTATTTCCCTCCTTCTTTCTAAATTTGTTTGCCATAGTGAAGTATTGTTCAAACGTTATACTCCTCCTACACTCTTCATCCAATTTAGCCCAATATTTTGTTATTGTATCAATATCAAATTGAATGTTAGTATCTTCTTTGGGAGTAAGAAATTTAGGTGTATTAGGACTTGGTGTGCTCTATAATTCATGGGGTCTATTATGAGGTCTTGTTTGTGAGAAAATGTGCTCACCCATTGTCTTCTTTTCTGTTGATTTTGAACTACCATTGTCTCTTGTTATCCCTTTGCTTCCCATTTGACTAGCCATCAATTCGAATCCTTTTGTTATCTGTTGGGACATGACTACTATATTTTGGTTCATTTATTCAAACAAAGGTCTTATAAGTTGTATATACTCCATTTTCTCCTTATTTTGGTCTTCTCCCTCGTGAGCCATAGTTTTAGTCCAAGGTGTCCTTTTTTTTCCCAATTCTTCTTCTACAAGTCGAGCACCTTCCAATTCAGATTCTAAGGATGATAGTTTATTAATTTGAATCCTATTTAACACCAATAGGTGCCAATACCATTATCTGATACCACTTGTAATGTCCCTTTTTTAAATTTTTACTAAAATGCCCAATTTTCCAATTTTTCACAATTTTTGCTCTTGACTAGTCTTGATGTCTTGGTCTCCAAATTGGCCCAATCGCTCCCAAATATTCAGAGAAGGTGTATGAATGATATAAAAAATTAATTATTATGTTCATGTATTTATTATTTCCCTCCAATCACTTCTTCAAGTTTGTGCTAAATTCTGAACAAGATAGATGATTTTATTAGCAATTTTGGGGCTCAAATCCCCCCCGGGTAATTGTCGGAATGGCTTCCCAAATGTGCAGAAACCCACTAGAATTATAAAATTCAGGAAGGGTGTGTGTATAGGAAATAAAAAGGGGCTCATACTCTTAAACAATCTAACTCCCATGGTTATTATCACTTACTTCAATCAGATATATAAAAACTAGTTTTGAACCCTTGGGGAAATGAGATGCAATTTAATCCAATGGTTATGGAATTAGACCCAATGGCCACAAAATCTAAGTTAATGAATATGAAACCTAAAATTTGATTCATTTAAATTCCATTCATGCATGAATAATCAATATTTTACACAGCCATTCAAATATACCAATATTATAAGAGTTTGTAACAAAGAAGTGGGAAATGGCATTATTTCTTTATTACTGATCAATAATACATAAAATATATTGGCCTTTAGACCTGATAACTTTATTAACAGAGAGAGAATATTATTTAAATCAGAATACAAAATTCTGGAGCAAGAGGAGCTCCCTCAAAAAGATAAATGGCTCACCAAGTGCGCCTCACTCCACCGGGCTGAAATATGGTGAAAGAATGTGAGATGGGAGGGGGAATGAGCTGAATCCTGAAGTGTCCACGAGTTTATGTAGCTGCACCTGTGTATTATAACTCCATTGAAGCTCCTTGAAATACCTGAGTGGCCTCTCCAATCACCAATTAGGATGGGAATCTTTCACCCTCGAAATTGGCTCAAGCACTAACTAGTCACTCACTAGCTCTCTCTCTTAACAACAACAAATTTCACAGCTGATTAAAAATCCACCTCTCATTGATTCTCCCTATATTTTATAAACATTTATGGTCTCCTCAGCTTTCAAATACATCCATAAACCAAATCCAAGTCGAATTGGTGCGGCTGATCATGCTATGCCATGTTTCCTCTCTCTTCACCTTCCATCTTCTCCCAAATTGAGTGGAAACCCATTGGGCTTCTCCAAATCACATGAGAGCTCTATTGGATGATCTATTTAGACCTGATATGTCAGATATTTTAGAAGGCATCCTTCATATCTAACTTGTGTCATAACTTTCATAGAATCTCCATCATTGGTGTCATAGATGTCATAAGTGTAAGGGGAATCTAGCCAAGTGTCCATGAAACTCCCCATTTGGCTCTTCCTTTCTCATGTAAGTTACACTTCATCCCAAATTCTACATATGAATTATATGGACAAGTATATTGACCTTATAATCCATCCAAAACATTATGCTTTCCATAGATTTGATATTGCAAGAGGTGGATGCCATTTAACATAGGAATTCTAGATTAAGTGGGCCCTGTAGTCTCCATATGTCTCTAGTTTTCCTAGTCATTTAATTATTCACTTGCATTCATTTGATTGACCTTATTAAATAAATATTTTATTCCTTCTAATGTCTAAACATCATTTATTAGCTCCCTTATTAACTTCCCAATGTTTCCACCCAACCTAGGGAACTAGTAGGATTGATGGAATTTTCCCACTATGCAATTATTTTAAAATGGGGACATTACAGCCAGATATTCATGATCGAGGATTATGCCTATGAGGGGGCAGACTTCCATGAGGAACCAGAGCTTCCACTACCCAAGGGAGAGGAGTGGGATGAGCGAGGTAAGAAAGACACTATCCACCATGTTTTAATTTTTCAATTTTATTTTGTAATGTTGAGACAAGTGAAAGTGGTTTGTGGAGACATTGGACCCGTCCATCCAACTAGGATGTCGCCTATTGAGAGGCAGGAAGGAGTTAGAGATATGGTGATCCATCGCTCCGAGGCAGATGAGGAGCTTGGAGATATTGAGGAGAACCTGCAGCGTTTGACTGTAGGGATTCCTGATGTCACCACTGATGACCTACCCAGGCGTTATCAGTGTCATACTATGGGAGTCTCTAGATGGTTTTCCAAGCTACTCCACAGAGTGGCTCAGACCATTATATGCTACCATGAGCACCATCATGATGACTAGTCTATGGTGATTCTATAATAAGAGCTACTTGAGGTGGTGACAAGCAATGATACCCAAGTGGGGTTTTTCTTGAAGGATTGGGAAGAGGAGAAATACTTCTCCTACTTGACTTTTCTACATTTTAAAAAATTCTATGCATTTGCACCATTTTCACAAATGCTTGATAGATTCTCGAAAAAACTCTTCATTTGACGAAGCATTCTCAAGGCGTCTCCTTAAAGGGAAAAGTCTAGATGGATCCGGTTCAGTTGTAGTGGTCCCATAATTAGCAATAGACAGTCCTAGAGAGATTCTCCAAAAAGTAGCATTTTGACCGTATTCTGTGTCTACATCTTCATCAGGTGGGTGGTTGAATGTCCAATTGGATGAGCCAACTTGACCCTCCATCAGATGTCGAAAGGGTGGGTCAACCGCAAGAGGCAGTTGGACCAAAGGATTATTATCATAAACAGAGAAATCTTCTCTAGTTTCAGTAGCTACAGTATTTTCTACGAGCATCACCAGAAGCTGGTCATTCCATGGTTTCACCTTCTTGTCCTTCCACAGTAGGAGGAGATTTAGGTGGTAAACCCTACAATCTATGAGAATGCCTCGTCAATTGCTCAGCCAGGGTGGTGGCTGAAGTTTTCTACCCTAGGTCAAAAAAGAAGGAAACACACACAAACAAACCTACGTAGACTAAAGGCTGCAAGCAGACTTAAATTATAGTATGGGCTGAAGATAGTCGATCTCTCACTAGGATTTTCAGGTTGTCTCAACTCATGATATACCGTAGGGTCCAACAGTGAAATGTGACAAGGAGGATTGGGGCCGTCCCTTGCTTGAACACCCGATTACCTAGATGACACGTGCGTAGTAGCTCCCCAAGTGTTGTTCTCGGAGTATTTCTCCAACAATATGGCTAAAGGGTTTTTCTCAGATGGTTAAGGAATCCTAGTAGGGTCTCTCGATATACGCAAGGTACGTGGGAGCTCAAATCTGTATTAGTGATGTCTAATGCACAATTGTTTGAAAGGGGCCCTCCGATATACAATCGAGTACGTGAAGTACCTTTCGATATACCTCAGGGGTATGTGAAAGGTTGTTCTATATACCGATGGTACATTGAGGAACAGCGCAGACCCCGAAATGCAGTGCAGGCATGAAACGACAACTCATATTATTAAAGACGCCAGAACAAGTCTCTACCCTATCACTCAAGTTTCTATAAAATTTTATCCTAAAGCTACCTTTTATTTTATCTGAATGATTAGTAAATGTTTGTGAGGTGTTTTCTCCAAAATGCAAATTTTAATCTATATTTGATGCACTTCTTTTTCCTTCAATGAGAACTATCTAGAGTAGGGAAAATATTGTTTCTTTTTATTTCAAAAACACTCCAATTCAATGCCACTTTCGACAATTCAATTGCAAGACCTAACAAGTAATTCCAAAAAGAATTCTTCAAACACACTTTTTTCAGCAATAAGAATTTTAGTTCTCTGAATCAAGAAAAGAAAACCAAACCTCTAATGTTTTTATCAAACTCAACTCTACTCAATCACACCAAAAAATATTCACTTGCCTAAATTATTCATACGAACCAAAAATGGACTTTTCAAAGCAAAAACAAGGCAAGATAACTAGTTTCTTTTTGTATTTCCAAATGTGATTTTGAAACATAATGACACAAAGTATTTTAAAGCAAACTAACTTAATGAGAGGCTAATATTTCCTTTTTCCAACTAAGCCTTTCAGAGAGAAAACCACACCAATCAAAGAATCCAAGACTGATTTTCACACAATTCCTTTCACTATGACTTTTTCACTAATAAAGAAGGCGAATGTTTTGAAACCGAGCTCAAGGAAATGAGAATCAGATTGTCAAAACCACCAGACTCAATCAATCACAAAACTCAAGCAAATCACACTAGAATTTTTTAGAGGAATAAACACATATATAAAAACAATAAAAATGCAGGCAGTTCAAAGGACCTACCTCAGTGCACAGATGCAAGCTGGTCCAGAGCGTTCTAGGGGTATCAGCACTTCTTGTCCACTGAAACGGGGCACCGTTAATGCTCTGTGTAAACTGCAAAAAGGCATTGTCGGTGCTGAACACCAAGAGGAAAAATGCACCTATGAGGTAACGTCGCTCTGTTAGACAAAGCTAGGTGCGCCAGCGGATCTAAAGATGAAAAAAGTAAAGATCTGCAGAAGAAACCAAAAAAATGGGATGAGTTGGACTGAAAGGAGTAAAAACAACTTCCAAACAGAGGCAATTAAAAGAACAGTAAGATAGATCTCTTACCTTATTAGCTGAAATGATCTAAGGAAGAGAATGTAAACTTCATAAGTGAGAAAGTTACCAACAGTTGTAGATCTAATTGGATCTACCCCAGAATCTGACTCGATTAAGCTATCCATATTATGGTCGCCAATTTTGTTTCAAGGAATTATGAAACCGGTGCGAACACCACTTGTTCCTCTACCTTGTAAGACACAAGTGTAGAAAAAAAGAGCACAGCAGTGTATCCTTCCCCTAGATAATCATTTTGATCAACATGAAACCAAAATCATACCTCATATTTAATTCCTTTCATCCTTGTTCCAAAAGTCCTTCTTGTAAACTTTAGTACCTGCAAAAGAGATTAAAATACAAAAGCACAAATTGAGAGCATCATGACAAATCAATCATCTATGTTAGTGATCAAGGAGTCTAACAACATTTAACTAATATTAACTCACATTAAATACGGGAAAGGGGAACACTTTTGTATTAATAATAAGAGAGTAAAGTTACAACCATAAAGACTTGATGTTGCTATCTTTATCCTCTACAACATATCTACAATCCTTCACACTTACAACAATCTCTTCACATACAAGCTCACTCTATCTTGCCTCCAAACCAGATCTCAATCCAACAGCATAAGGATGCTTTCTTTGGCCTCCCCTCACTCACTCCATGAAAGTTTCATTTTCTAGGCCAATTATGATGAGATTCACTTGGGGAATGGATAGGAAGTGATCCCAACATTTGAGGAAGGAAAATTCCACCTCTCCCTAGCTAGTAGGAACCAACTCCATGGAGGCTTTCACAAGGAAGCTTCTAGAATGTTATTTTTTCATCCTTTGGGTTTATCGGAGCACTTGGCTTCAGGTGAAGAAGCGTCAGCACCTTTTTATCAACAAGGAGAACTACTGACGGTGCCTACTGCCAAAGGATAAACAAGATTCGATGTACTTTGCTACACTGGACAGAGCACTGACAACGATCTATCATAACTAGGGAAAAGTGTCGACCTTCCTAAGGATGGAAAAAAGTTTCCAAAGAATCTCAGGCTAGGCTTTCTGAAAGGAAAACAGGAAACTGTGGAATTTTCAGGTGCAACACCCCAAACCCATTGAGATCCTCCTATTTTGTATTTTCTTAATTTCTCGTTTTAGTAATAGTCTCATGTTTTAATTTTTAAGATACATACAATTTTCTTTTTATTCAACTATATTTTTTTAACTATGATATTTCCCATGATGACTTTGGAGTATCATATTAATGTAGGGGTGACCACTAGTCACAATGACATGGGGCCCTTCACACCATCAACCCTACCTCCTACCTCATCCATAGCCTTGAACCATGCATATGCCAATTATCGTAAACACTGAGCCTGAAGCCAATTGTTGTCATTCAAATGCAATCAGATCAACATTCAAAGAGAAAAAGTATTATTTGAATTCTTCTTTATAGAGAAATTCTAATTAAAAAATGTCATCATCTCCCATTAATGTGAGTGTTTTTATATGCTCTAGTTGATCTAACATAACCATAGGATATTCTTATTCAACTTCTTCATAGTGACCTCTTGTCATTATTGGTCCACTACTCCTCTCAAGGCCTAAAAATGGTTATTGTCTACTTCCTATATAGTCTCTGCAAGTGTTTACCATATAGGTATCTATTGAATGTACATCATCAGGAGTCATTCTTTGGACTTGTGATTCATATCAAGTTCTATATCTATATCCTCATGTGTTGAGGTGGGATGCTAGTACTAAAGTCTTATTAGTAATATCAAAATTGTGGACTTATGAATTATATCAAGTCGAGACTTATGACTTATATCAAGTCAAGTATTCTCATAGACGATACCAAATGATATGGACCTCTAGTTATGGAGATGAGCTTGTGAGTTATATCAATCTGAACTTGTGAGTAATATCAAGTTATAATCATAATATGTTGAGGTGGCACTATTTACTTGGTAAAGCGGTTATACTATGTGATGTATTACTAACCATGGTCATTCAAGATGGATAAAATTATTAAGTCTCCTCTAGAGACTGATCACCTCTAAAGTGAATCACTTTAGCATATTGACTATATCGTATGGGGTAATATATATGATCATCAGTATGTCTGACAATTCTTCTGAGTATAATATGTAAATATGGATAAATAACTAATATACATGTGGACGATGCAGTAAATGATAATTGATAAAGATATAAGCATAGAGATAGAGAGAGAGAGAGAATTCAAATTGCCTAAAGATAGCTAAGTATGTTGTGGTTGTAAATATTTAGTTAAATATGAATGCCCTCATCAGTGCCTCATTGAAAGATTATGAGTTTCAGTTAAATAAAGAATCTTTTTGTGATCCATGCAAAGTTAAACATAGTAAATAAGATGATTTGCATGGATGGAACTAAGATTGAAGCATCGAGAACACTAAGAGTGAAGCACTGATGACATTAAGGGTAAATCACTGATGATAGTTAAGTTATCATATTAACTAAGTGATTAGCTTTTTGTTAAATATTAAGTTCAGTTCAAAGTCAGATAACATTCAGTTAAAGGCTAAACTTGGAAGGTCGGGTGCATGGTAAAGAATCCAAGGCTCTGACTTGGCACTAGTGTTGGCAAGGCACACATTTTTTCATGGAGAAGAATCCTATGGGCTGACTTGGCAGCATTGAAGGAAAATTTGAATTTGTAGTGCATGGATGGCCAATTCTCATGCATCAATTCGCTATGGTTTGCATGGCATGAGTTTTGACTTGTTATTAATGTGTTGGGAACTTGGAAAGTTCATTATAGTTGTTGTAGATGATTTATCTTCTCTATTGATCTATGTTCTCTCTTATCGGGAAATCTGTTAATGTGTTGTAAACCATTCTTTGCAAGCCTGTCTATTATACTCAAACATTTTTTGGGTTTTTGCTCCTTCGTATTTGGAGTGTTTTCTCTGGGTACATCTTGTATCATATGGTTGAATGATTTACGTGGATGATTTGTTTATGAGATTCATATGTGTAGTCATTGTTTGATAAAAGTTTTAAAGTTCAAGTATCTCCATATTTCCTCAAAACATTAACATGGTATCAGATCATAGGGAGTGAAGGATCTTAGTTTTGTGCAGCAAACTAAAGCCCATGTGATCTTGAAGAGTTGAGAAAAGTTTAAAAGATCCATGAAATCGATCTCCATCCGACCGGAAGACCTCCTTGAAGTGGTGGAGGATCCTACATCCAAGCAGGGTGCATTAGCTTCAAGTAGAACCAAGCCTACTAGTTATGGAGTGGTAACAGAAGAAGATGATATTCTTCAAACCACTTGATGGTCTCCCATCCGCATGGAAGACATTCTTGGCTACAGTAAACAGCTGAGAAGAGTATCCAAAATTCAAAAGGTTATGGCATGATTGCATTTAAGAATAGGGGTGCATCCAAAGCAAGATAGTGTGCACCAAGGAGGAGAATCTTGTCCTCACGACAAGAATGGAGAAAATGAAGGAAACCTTTTACTCCAAAGAAGTGATTTCATTCAAAGAAGAAGGATTTCAATAAAGAGTTTGAAAAATCAAAGCTTTGGTGCTTCCATTGTCAAAAGAAGGGCCACTTTGCACAAGAGTTCGATGCAAGGAAGAAGAATGAAGAAAGGCTTCATGAATCCATTGTTGTAGAAGGAGGTGAAAATTCTTAGAAGAAATCATACAAGGAAAAGGATGATCGAAAGGAGTATTTCATTTAGAGAGGAAGATAATTTACTCTTGTGTAGCATATGATCCTTATTCTCTATGTAGAGACTCGCTACCTCGTGCATGCACTCAAATTTGCAAGTAGATCAAGTCCAAGAGACTCCAGGAATCTCTGCAAGGAAGCAAAGATCAAGAGGGATCCCACAAAACAATAAAAGATAAGATATTGTATATTTAATAATATGTTGTTATAAAAATCAGATTTTATTTTTTGAAATGTGTTTTATTACAGTCATATAGAAATCTGAATTCTTGATATTTGGAATCGTGCTATAACATGATGAGAATATACATCATTGTCTATCTTTTATTAGAATGGTATAGATTCCATGAAGTCCATAATATGAGATATGATATAGGAATGATATTGAACTGATATAGACTTATATAGGACTGATATAAGGTTGAAATTTTCATATGAAATTAGGGTTGCAGGATTGTTCATGAGATATGAACATAGGGCTTCATGATTGTTTCATGAAACTTGAATATGGGGTTGCATATTTCTTTCATAAGATATGAATATGGGACTGATGTGGGACTAATATAGGACTGATATATGTCGTATATAAGTATAATATAAGGCTACAAATCAGTACATGAGATTAGAATGGGTTATGTTAAAACAATTGGTTAATATATGTACATAACCGTGTAAATCATCAATAGTATATTGAAAGTATTCATGTGAATAAAATCCATGAGTATGAAATGGTTCTAACCATTGTAATACTTTTTCTTTTAGGAAAATCCATATTCCTTGACCTACAAGCAAAGAATGACATGGATGTGGAGTCATTCTCATGGCTGATCTGGAAATGGAGCAGATCGAGAAGTTCCTATGTTTATATGGGATGAAGTCAAAATAGAAGCCCTAATACTATTCTGGAAGATGTCAAGATTCTTGAAGATATTTAAAAAATATTATTTACATCCATGTGTAAAGAAGAGATTCAGACATAGATGAGCATGAGTCTTTGTGATGGAGGACCCAAAATATGATTCTCACATCCTAATGGTGAGAGGGAGAAGTTGGATTCGCTAGCTCCTTAAGAACTAGTAAAATTGGTTGATGTACCTCCTGTTAAAGAGGAGACCTGCATGATACTCATATTCAGAAGGAAGCTAAGAACACGTATTCAAGAATATTGTTATGATTCTTGAGATTAGAGATGTGGCAGTCACCAAATAAATATTTTCCTTAGTTAAGGAAAATATGCAGTAGAATATCCTGAAGAGTTTCAAGATGATGGATTGTAATTCCATGGCCACACATAAGAAGATAAATTTGAAGTTGATTCAGATTTGGAGGATCTCAATTGTTAGTTGAGATGTACCTGGTTAGCACCAAGATCAGATATATCTTTTGCAGACAATACATTGATATGTGCAATAAAGCAAGAGTTGAGGTACCTACTTGGTACGAGTGAATGTGATTTGAGATATGTCTCGAACAATAAATTAAAGTTTCAATGATTATGACTAGTATAGTGATCGAGAAAGATCATATCAGAGATGTTGCTCCAGATAGAGCATATTGTAAAGTAGTAAAACTTCAAGAGGTTCCTAGTCATGTGTATCTAAGAAATGGTGCAAGAAGGATAAGTATAAATCTTGAGCACTATCGAGAAAACATTCACTCATGGAGACTGATTCATATGGCTAGTAGTGAATGGTCCAGGAACGGTATTTTTTAGATGGTCATCAAGAGTGATTCATATCTCTTTATTAGACAAGAGTGAGCATATCTCTTGTGAGTAACAGAAGTGAGTCATATCGTCTATAAGAGTGAGTCATATCTCTTGAGTAGACAAGAGTGTAATATATCTTGTGAATGTCAATAATGAGTCATATCTCCTGAGTAGACAAGAGTGAGTCATATCTCTTGTCGATGTCAAGAGTGAATCGTATCTCTTGAGTGGATAAGAGGGAGTTATATCTCTTATGGAGATCAGTACATATCCACATATGAGTAGCATTTCCAGCACACCTACTAACCTTTACCCATGACAAGTTTGGTATAGTACAAGAATACTCCTCTAAGTTGAAGAGGGAGTATTGATGTTTCTTCATAGGCAACAAAAAATAAAGTCCCCACCAGTTAGTCATGGAATTTAACTTAGGAACCTAGGGGTTATGATATCTTGTGGAGAGAATTGACATGAGCAAAGACATGGTCAAAGTCTCAGGGACTATCGAATACTCGAGAAGATTTATAGTCAGGACTGTTAGAGAAAATTTAAACCTCTTGGAGAGGCAGTTGGAGTGTTGTGGTATAAAGAGAAGAATATGAAATCATTGTGAAAGTGATTAGGCCTTGAAGAATGTCACAGAAAATGGAAATCTCACAGAGAACTTCTCCAAATAATAGAATATTCTTGAAGTCAACAAAGTTGAAGATTGAAATAAAAGATGAGACCTTTTTTATTTATACTACACATTTGATACGTTTTGTTGTATATGATGGATTTGAAATCCATTATGTTTATTTTAGAGAAACCGCATTCTGGATCAAATCCAGATGGCGATAACATGAATAAAAATTTGGTTGGTATCTTAAGGTAACTAGAAGACCTATTGTATTTTATGCTTGTTACTAAGAATATGTTTGAGTACCTTTGAGATACATTATAATAGGTTATTTTTTCGTAATTGATACATGGTAGACCTATTGTGTTATCCATCTATTGTTTTAGCCTGATATAAGTGATGTAAATTGCAACTAGTACTACAAAAGCTAAGTGTATTATGGATAGTACTACAAAACCAAGATGTATGTCAGAGAGTACTACAGAAGAAAATGTGTTTTGTAGATAGCACTACCTGCTAGGAGTAGTGTAAATGCTACTTATTGGGGTGAAATACTTGATCCTACAAATAGTAGGTGTTGTGATCAAGATTTTAGGGACTTGATGTTTCATGTTATGTTGAAACACATTAAGATGAAGTATCACTTCATTGGAGTCATGGTCATGTAAAGTGAAATTTTGGTACATAGCTACTGATGAGTAGATTGCAAATGTGTAGACAAAGCCGTTGTCAGTGATGAAGTTTAGATACTTCTAAGATAAGCTTGATGTAGCATAAAATGTCTGGTAAAGCAGAGAATGTGTCCCTCGATGAGAGGGAGTGTTGAATGTACAACATCAAGAATCATTCTCCGAATTTGTGAGTCATATCAAGTCATATATCTATATCCTCATGTGTTGAGGTGGGATGCTAGTACTGAAGTCTTGTGAGTAATATCAGGACTGTGGACTTGTGAGTTATATCAAGTCAAGTATTCTCATAGACGGTATGTACCCTATGAGATGAATCTCCAATTATGGAGATGGGATTGTGAGTTATATAAAGTTGAACTTGTGAGTAATATCAAGTTATGATCCTCAAATGTTGAGGTGATATGCTTTACTTGGTAAATAGGTTATACTATGTGAGGTATTACTAACCATGGTCATTCGAGATAGATAAAAGCTATTAAGTCTCCTCTAGAGACTGATCAAATCTAGAGTGAATTACTTTAGCATATGATTATATGATCCAAGGTAATATATATGATCATTAGTATGTGTGACAATTCTTCCGAGTATAATATGATTAGATGGATAAATAATGAATACATATGTGGACCATGCAGTAAATGATAAATGATAAAGATATAAGCATAGAGAGAAAGAGAATTTGAGTTGCCTAAATATAATTAAGTATGTTGCATTTGTAAAGGTTTGGTTAAATATCAATGCCTCAATTAAAGCTTATGAGCTTCAGTTAAACAAAGAATCTCTTTGTGATCCATGCAAAGTTAAAAATAGTAAATAAGGTGATTTTCATGGATGGTAGTAAGAGTGAAGCACTTATGACACTAAGAGTGAAGCATTGATGACACTAAGGGTAAATCACTGATGACACTTAAGTTAGCTTCTTAACTAAGTGATCAAGTTTTATTTAAAGATTAAGCTCAGTTCAAAGTCAGATAGCATTCAGTTAAAATCTAAACTTGGAAGGTATGGCGCATGTCTTTGTGCATGGTGAAGAATTGAAGGCTCTAACTTGGCACTAGTGCTGGAATGGCGCTAATGTTTGCATGGAGAAGAATCCTATGAACTTACTTGGAACCATTAAAAAAAAATCGAATTTGTAGTGCATGGATGGTTCATTCTCATGCATCCATTCACTAGGGTTTGCATGACATGAGTTTTGGCTTGTTATTAAAGTGTTGGGCACTTGGCAAGTGTAACACCCCGGTTTTGACCCATGGTATTAAAATTGCACATGATGTATATATTGTATTTAAATCATGGTGAGGAGCTCAAGGCCAAGGCCTGCCATGTATTTGGTGTTTTGTGTATCTGCGATCAAGGTTGATGATGATGGTTCTTGTGCAGGTCAGAAACAGTATATATTTTGAAGTTATCATGTAAATATGCAATTTAATAAAATACCACAACTAGCTATGCACTGCAACGTAAGAGATGGGGGCATGATTTCATAAGAAATATGGAGGGGACTTATCCAAACCCCTGATACATAGGGTTAGACCAGATGTCAATGGGAGAACCCATAAACCCTCAGCTACCTTTTTGTCCTTTGCACTCAATCATTCAATTCTTCCAGAAGATCGGTTGAGAGAGTTAATGCCTTGGGCAGAGCAAGGCATGGTAGTCAGATTTCTTGTCTGAGCAAGCCTGCAGCCTGCAGTCTGGGGAAGCCGAATTCTTGCTTCTGAAGCATGTAAGCACGTGAATGTGTTCCCATCCTGTTATTTCTGGAGTCGCCTAGAATGTTTTTAGTCATTCCTCATTCCATTCTGTAGTCCATTCAAGGGATTCGATCCATTATTCCAAGTTCACTATCCTGAGTTGCAAGAGGAGTTGTTCAGTGTGGTTCAATGTTGTTCGTGGTGTTACAGTGTGGTTCATTATGATTCACCATCCCAGAGATGCAGCGTGAGCTAGCATAGTATTGCTACACATTTCTGTAGTGTTTCTCTATGTTACATAGTGGTATGGAACCCTGGTCCCTTGTGTACAAGTGGAACCATGCTTTCCTCTGAGCTACAGAATGGTATAGCACCTTGGTGGTCTGTGTTACCGAGTTGAACCAGTGTTGCGGTGTATCCTTATGGTTGTTTTGTTGTGTACCCTGGTTTGGGTCTGAATAGTATGCAAGACTTAGGAGTGGAAGAGACGTTGAATGGGCTTGTTAAACCTAGTGAAGAGAGGAACCTCGCGAAAAGATAAGGGTGGCTAGTGAATCTTCTGTGCACATCCTGAAGAGAACTGGAAGGGAAGGTATAGCCTGAGGGACTGTGTAGAAGAGAAGGGGATACTTCCTTGTATTGGGTGTGTAGGTATTGTGGATGTCAGGCCAGCTAGATCTTGTGTAGGTGTCCCTAGCTCTTGAATGAGCCACTAGCTTAGCCATTCTTCCTTTCCACTATCTTAGCATCCTGATAAACCCAAAGGTAGATTGGCTTAGATGACAGCCTGTTAAACCCAATTGGATATTGGATTGGTTGGGAATCCTATTAAACCCAATTGTAAATTGTCTTGGTTGAGCAGCCTGATAAACCCAACTATAGTTGGCTTGTTTGTGTCTTGTTGTGCATTTTCCATGTGTGATCCTTGGTTGGACAGCCTGATAAACCCAACTGTTAGTTGGCATGGTTGAGTAGCCTGATAAACCCAACAGTGTGATGGCTTGGCTGAGTATCCTGTTAAACCCATATGTTAGTTGGCTTGGCTAGTACTTAATGTGGATGTTGGCTTGACTGCTTGTAGTCTGTTAAACCCAATAGTTATTTGGCTTGGCTAAGAATCCTGATAAACCTAGCAGTGAGATGGCTTGGCTGAGTAGCCTGATAAACCCAACTTTTAGTTGGTTTGGCTTAGTAGCATGATAAACCCAGCAGTGTGATGGATTGGCTGAGTAGCCTGTTAAACCCATCTGTTATTTGGTTTGGCTGGTCCTTAATGTGAATGTTGGCTTGACTGCTTGCAGTTTGTTAAACCCAACAGTTAGTTGGCTTGGCTAAGAATCCTAATAAACCCAGCAGTGAGATGGCTTGGCTGAGTAGCCTGATAAACCCATCTGTTAGTTGGCTTGGCTGGTCCTTAATGTGAATGTTGGCTTGACTGCTTGTAGTATGGTAAACCCAACTATTGTTGGCTTGGCTAAGTAGCCTGATAAACCCATCAGTGTATTGGCTTGCTTTCCTATAGCCTGATAAACCCATTTATGTATTGGCTTGGTTAGATAGTCTGATAAACCAAACTGTAGGTTGTCTTGACTATGTTTGATATGGTTTGGCTATGTGTGAGCCTGTTGTTGACTAGTTCCTTGTGGAAATCATGCCTAGCTCGGGGGTGGCAGTTGTGTTGAGAGATTGATGAACACAGTCGGCCTATGGTTGGGTGGAACGTTGCAGTGACATAGCTAGTTGTGGGACAACTTCATCTTCAAGATAAGTATTCTCTGTTGTGTTATTTCCGCAATGTATTTGCTTATGAATGTGTTGATTATGTTGAATTCTTACTGAATATTTAAGTAGAATATATTGTTGTTAAAAGTCCCTGCATTTTGCATCTGTTTATGCCTTGTATTTCCACTGCATTTTTCTTAAGTTCATGGAGGCTAGAAGCCTAGTTACAGGGTAAAAAATGCATATAACTTAAGGTAAGATGTGTTTTTCCGCCCTCCAGAATCTTCCTGCAGAAGGTAGAAGTCGAAAGTCAGAAGCCTGGAGAAGCAGGAAAAGACAAGGCAGAATGTTGGATTCTGCACCCCGGAGTCTGCTTGCAGAAGGAGAAAGGTAGGAGGCAGAAAGAGAAATTGAAACATGGAAAAATGTTGGTTTCCCGCACCCCAGAATCCACCTATGGAAGGTGGAGGTGGAAAATAGATGAAATTTCTAAGGTAAAGAGTAGATTTTTGCACCCCAGAATCCGCCTGCGGAAGGTGGAAGGTGGGAGATAGAAATCGGAAAGCAAAAAGAGAGATGAGGCCAAGTGTTGGGTTTCTGCGATATGGAGTCCTCCCACGGAATGTGGAAGGCAGAAGGTGGAAGATGAACAAATAAAGGTGTCGATTTGTTAAGTTTATGATTCCCGAAGTCCGCAGCGAAAGGCAGAAGGGAGGAATGTAGAAGGAGGAATGTGGCTAAATGATTCCGTCGAATGCTAAGTTTCTGATTCCCGAAGTCCATAGCAGATGGTGGAAAGGAGGAATGCAGAAGGCGTAATGTGGATAAATGATTCCATCGTATCTTAAGTTTTTGATTCCTGAAGTATGCAGTGGAAGGCGGAAAGGCAAGAAATCATGATGGCATTTTGTAGAGTTCCGCCTGCTGCAAGCCACATTAAGGAATGCGGAAGGCAGAAAGGACAGGTTCAGTGCAGAAAAGGTTTTTCTGGTCACTGAATGAATCTGTGAGCTACGAAATGACTGTGAGAGTGATTTTTAAGCCTGGTAATGAATGTTAAAGGATTTTATATGACCCATGACTTTGTTAAAGAAAAAGAAATAATAAGTTTTAAAGTCTTTCGCATATCAGTCAGGTGTATGGGCATTCGGTTCATGTACATTGTGGTATCGGAACAGGATTAGTGACCGTGTTCTCCTCATAGGCGGGAGTGGACGCTACAATGTAAAATCAAATATATTGGTTACAACATTGGTCCTAGATGGACCAAGTGAATAGTTTTCAGAGCTATTGGTTGCAACATTGTAGCTACCACTGGGTCTTAATTCTAAAATTGTTATGCAACTAACACTATGTTTATTAACACATTTTACAGAGTCATAGCATATTTCGGAAAAGTTGGTTTTGGCTCAGCCATGAGAACCTGCAGCATGAACGATGCACAGGATCCCTATGAGTACGAGGCAAATGCTACGGGGGGAAACATTCGAGTTAAGAATGTTGAAACATAATCTAATGGAAGAAGATATCAAGAGACTCCACCAGATATTGCAGCCACCGTGAGAAGCCTAAGGGTGGGATTGCAAAGTTGCAGTGAAGACAATGAAAGAATGATTAAGGACCAGGAAGAGGAGAATCAGATGAATGTAGCCATGTTGCATAGTTTGACATACATCCAAAGGCAAATGAACTCTGGGCATCGGGCAATAAATATAAAAGGAAGTAGGAGAAGTGTTGGAAGAAGAAAAAGGTCTTATAGTGGATCATCTAACTCTGAAGGATCCATTGGGGGTTCAAGATCTTCATCTCACAGGAATAAGAGGAAGAGGCATTACCAGAACAGTTCACGCGATGAATTCAAGAAGACAAGGCCTCCCACCTTTAATGGTGAGGTAAAGACTAGTCAAGAAGCTGAAGCTTGGCTTCTTGGGATGAAAAAGTATTTCCAAGTCCAAGACTACTCAAGAAATATGAAGGCAAGGGTAGCCATATTCAATCTGAATGGAAGAGCATCCATATGGTGGGAGCACCTTAGGAAAGTGAAGAAGATTAATGATAGAAAGATCATGTGGAAGCAGTTCAAGAAGTATTTCAAGAAGAAGTACCTCTTTGATAAGTACTATGATGACAAGATTAAAGAGTTCCATGGGCTAAAATTGGGACAACTGACCATGGAAGAATATGCAAAGGAAATCTTGGATTTGTTGAGGTATGTCAGGTATATCAGAGATGATAAAGTGAAAATTCAACATTTTCTAAGTGGATTACCTCAGCCATACAAAGACAAAAGTGAGTTTGATGAACCTAGAACTCTAGAAGAGGCTATAAGGAAGGCCAAGTATTGTTATGATCAGAACAAAAGCAAACCTAATATCCATAAGGCATTGAGGGACAAAAAGAATGAGAAGTTTGACCAAAGGAAGAAAGGTTTCAAACCTTCTCACTTCTGAAATCAGCAAAGGAAGCCATCAAAAGCTGTGACTAAGCCAACCAGAGTGGTGGAAGATAGGTCAAGAGATCCAAAAGAGATCAGAGAACCAATCCAATGTTTGAGATGTGGAGAAAACCATATGCGCAGGAACTGTCCGCTGGAGAATGGTTATGTAAGGCAAGCTCACAACGTCCAAGGAATTGAAACGGTGGATCAAGTAGCAAGGACCGTCCCTAGAATTTACGCAGTGCTAGACGACCGCCAGGAATATCATCAGTCAATGGTGGTTGAAGTTGAAGGTAAGATTTTTGAGCAATCTGTTTCTGTTTTGATTGACCCGGGATCTACTCACAGTTATATTACTCCTAGAATTGTTGAGATTTGTTCTTTTAAGAAGTAAAAGCATAGTAAATCGTGGTTAGTTCAGCTAGCCAATGGAACCAAGAGAAAAGTTAGTGAAGTGGTAGATAAATCTCCATTAGTCATGGATGGGTTAGTCACCTATGAAAACTTGAATGTTATACCACTTGGTTCCTATGATATTCTCATTCAAATGGACTGGTTAGAAATGCATAGAGTAATGTTACAATAAGACTTATGAATGCATGGATGAAGAAGGGAACCCAAGGGTTGTGAGAGGAATTCCAAAGGTGATCTCTGTTAGGCATATTTCAGCAATTCAGCTGAAGAAGTTCTATAGGAAAGGTTTCATATTGTATGCAACCCATGTTTTGGAGGCAACAGAGAATGAAACTCCTAGGTTGGAGGACTTTCATGTATTAAAAGAATTCAAAGATGTGTTTCCTGATGAGATTCCAAGACTTCCTCCAAATAGAGACATTGATTTTACAATTGACCTTGTTCCTGGAGAAACACCAGTGTCCAAGAAACCCTACAGAATGAGCACACCAGTGTTGCTATAACTAAAATTGCAGATGCAATAATTGTTGGAAAAGAAGTATATCAGGCCAAGTGTGTGCCATTGGGGAGCACCACTTCTATTTGTGAAAAATAAAGATGGAACACTCAGGTTGTGTATTGATTACAGACAGTTGAATAAAGTCACTGTGAAGAATAAATACCCTTTACCTCGAATTGATGACCTTTTTGATCAAATGAGAGGAGCAAAGGTATTTTCAAAAATTGACTTGAGGTCTGGTTACCATCAGGTAAGAATCAAGGATGAAGACATTCATAAGAAAACCTTCAGAACAAGGTATGGACATGATTAGTTTTTGGTGGTACCATTTGGTCTCACAAATGCACCAGCTACATTTATGTGTCTCATGAATAGTGTTTTTAACAAGTATCTGGACAAGTTTGTTCTTATCTTCCTCGATGACATTCTTATTTATTCTAAGAATGAAGAAGAGCATGAAGAACATTTAAGATTGACATTGAAATTCCTAAGGGAGCATAAGTTGTATCCAAATTTGAGAAAATGTGACTTTTATAAAGATAAATTCACTATTTGGGTCACATTATCTTAGATGAAGGAATATCTGTGGACCTTGAAAAGATTGAGGCCATTATAAATTGGCCAACCCCAAGAAATTTGACATATGTGAGATATTTTATGGGACTTGCAGGATACTACAAGAAGTTCATTGAAGGATTCTCCAAGGTTGCACATTCAATCACTTCTTTCCAAAAGAAGGGGATAAAGTTTGAATGGACACTAAGATGTGAAGAAAGCTTCCAGCAGTTGAAGAATATTCTTACAAGTGAACCAATTCTAAAAATTGCAGACCCAGAAAAAGACTTTGTGGTGTGTACATGCAATTAAGGACTTGGAGGAGTTCTTATGCAATACAACCACGTGGTATGCTATGAGTCCAGAAAGTTAAAGGAGCATGAAAATAACTATGCTACTCATGATTTAGAACTTGGAGTCATAGTACATGCTCTAATATGAAGTCTATCGGATGAATTTAAGGTAAGTATTACATGATCAATTTGCATTGTTTGGTTCTATATGTTCATGTCTTCCTAGTTGTTTCCCTAACTAGCATTTCATTGGTTGTGAACTTGATTACAGTTTATGGTACATCTGCTTTGTTCTAGGTTTACATGTTCAAATGTTTTAATGTAAATATTTTTTGTTGATATCTTCTAGAAATAGTATGAACTTTTGGCTTCTGGGTAATTAATTTATTCCATGAAAAAGGTTGTAGTTGTCAATGCACATTGTTAAAATTCTTCAAAGAAATATCATAATGTTTTGTCAAATACCTCTTGTTTTAATATTGGTTAATTCTCTGAAAGTCTTTTTTTTTCAAAACACTAATAGATATATGGGTCTAGCATTGTTTATTACATTCATGATATTATTTAATTTTGAAATATATATGAAAACTGAAATATATATGAAAACAGACAGAACCCTTTATATTCTCATGGCTAATTGCATTGTATTCAACAATTTTTGTTTTCATTTCACACCAAAAATATAGTTTTCTAACTACTGAAATCATTTTATGGTAACTTGGGTGTTCCCAATAAGCATTTTTGTGTAGTTTACCTAACACTAACAACCTTAAATTTGATGCCCCTTTTATGTATAACATGTTCTTGTATAACAACGAGCCATCTTCAATTCGTTCATAATTTTCATTCTTTAATACTAGTTTATGTTGTAGCAAATCTGCCCTACATTTCGGTAGATCGTCCTAGGCATTCTTCCAATCGACACAAGGACCAATTAGCCAGCACAACTGCCTCCGCTCACGTGGAAATGAAAGGAGGATCTTCCTACAATGATGTATATTTTGAATATTAAAAATATAATCAACTATCTCATGAGGGTAATTACTAATTTATTATGGTAAAGTAATAACTTGAAGAAATGCATCATGCCGTAGTTCCAGGAAGTCATGAAGAAATATATGGATCAATTTATTATGCATACCAAATTGTTCCTCGCTTTCCTGTTATTGAAGCAATGAACCTGAGAGTACCAACTTCACGCTTTCAAGTTAAGGGAAGGAAGCCTAGAGGATTCCCCCTTGAGGAGGTGTCAGTTGTGGAAGCAATTCTTGGGTTGATATAGGTCTAGCTGCTGAGAGGGAGTAAAGGTCTGAGTGGATTGATGAATGAACTCTTCCTTGTAGTCTTATTCGCTTGTAGAAATAGAGCAAAGAGGGGATCACAATTTTAAATGAAACCATTGTTCAAGCTTGTCCCTCTTCTTCCAACTTTGAATAGAGAGTATGTCCTTTCCTTCCTTGGTAGATATCTCGAACCCGGTTGTCCAGAAATTTCACCTAGCAAATCAGTTCTCAATAAAAACCAACTTATCCACTCCCTACAAAAGTGAAACAACTATAATATGGAATCCCATGATCTCTAAGCTTGGGAATGCATCCAATGGTGACTTATTAATAGAGTTTTTTTAATCTCTATTAGACAATGAAAATTAACTAATACAATGAACCTACAATCTTCATTAAAAAGGTTTGAATCTCAACATTGCCACTGACCGGAAGCCATAGGAAACACATAGTAGCTTCATCAAACTACATATGCAAGCTAATACAACAAAGTAACAACACATAGAAAAATCATTGCATATTCATACATTATTTACCTTGGAAACCCAAAAGGGAAAACCAACATTCAATTGGCTTCAACTTGACTCTTTATTTCTTAGCAATATGCAAGTTACAATACCTTCTAGCTCTTTGGTCCATGTTACTTTTGCACATGGGAACTTAGGCAACATTTACTCCCACTCTCAACCAAAGAAGCCTTATTCATTTGTGGGGAAAGGGTAAATAGGAGAATGGCTGAGTTGGGGGTAGATGGAAGGAAAAGTGTCCCTAACCCTTCAGATTCCCCAGGCCCATTAAGATCCTCCTCTTTTGTATTTTCTTCATTTCTTGTTTGAGTAATAGTCTCATGTTTCTATTTTTAAATAAATAAATAATATATTTTTTTAAGACATTTTTTTAACTATGGCATTTCCTATGTTGAATTTCAAGTTTTATATTAATGTAGGGGTGGACATCAATTGCAATGGAATGGGACCCTTCACCCCATCAAACCTGTCTCCTACCTCATACATAGCCTTAAACCATACATATACAAATTATCTTAGAGCATGAGCTTGATCCTGAAGCCAATTGTTGTTGTTCAAATCAAATATTAGGGTTTAAAGAGGAAACCACTTATTCCGATTCTTCTTTAGAGACCAACACACACAAAAAAATCATCTTTTTAGAGGAGATTTGGGATTTTTTCAAGATATTGAAATTGATCGGTGCTTTTCTAGGTTACTTTCGAAGTAAAGTTCCTTAAAGTAAATGAATGTTTCTTTCTTCATTTCTTGAATTTCTTTTGCTAATTTGGTGCTATTTGGTAAGATTAACACAATGATCATCATTTCTCATTCTTCTTGTGTTTTCATATTTATAGAACTACTTTGTGTTCTTATCCCTCATTTTATCGTAGATATTCCTATCGTGGTTGAGCCTCACATAACCCTCTGTTTCTTTTCAAATATTGGAGAGATGAGGACTAATTTCCTTTTTATATTTGTATAGATATTTTAGGTATCTTAATTTATTAATTTTATTCATCATATTTCTTAGTGACTGTTAAACTACTTTATTTTCTCAAAAGGGTTTAGCACCATAATTTTAGCAAAAAATTGGATGTCTCTTTTAAACTCTTGATCCTATTTTTCCATAGTAATGAATCAAACCTGTAAATCTAAAGGGGATCCTATTAGGGTCCCACTATATCTCCATTGGTTAAGTGTATAGTTTGTTACTTGATGAATGTTGTCCATTTCTACTAAATAAGACCCACTAGGTAGTCCGTATGTGTAATCAATAATGTAAGGTGGCCTCATTAAGCAAGGTTGAATAGTGAATTGTTGCAACCTCATTAATTAAGGCCCACTATGTGGTTGTGGTTTTGCTCCATTATAAACTAAGTATCTTGATATTGTACTGAAACTATGCTCTCTTAAAAGTTGACTCCTTGAAGAGGCAAGTGAACATTGCTTTCAATTCATAATATTAATAAAGGTTTGCCTATTACTGTTGTTTAGATATTTTGGTTTTATTTTATTTGTTTTCCACAGTTATATTTATATCTATATTGTTGTAAGCATTTTGTTTTAGCTACCAAGGAACACCACAAGGGGTACTATAGAATTTTCTTATGCTAGCACACAACCATGTTTTAGAAATAAATAAATAAATATAGAGATATGTTTTGGTGTTTTAAAGCACAAATATCTATTGTTTGGAAAGTAGAATTATAGTTGGGAAGCATGCATGTAGGGAATACAAGTTGGGTCAACTAGTTGAACTCCCTTGTATGCTTTTGTTGGTAACTATCGAGTTGTACATGTTAGACAATATATATCTATGTATTCAGTCATCCACATTCCCTTGGGTATATCAAAATCCTCGAGGCACACCTAAACCCCAAGGCACACTTGGGAAAAGCACTCTTACATATTAGGGAAATAGGTAATACGCATTAGGTTACAATATATCCTCCTTAGTTATCATCATGAAATATTTGGATAAGTAATATTTTTGGAAACCCTCTTGTATATGATAGAGATACTCATTTTCTCTTATGACTCTACAAGCCCTATCCTGTGCAACTCAAATAATGGAAAAAACATTGTTCTAAAATATATGGATTTTGAGAATTCTATCACCATAATAATACAAAGGCAAGATTAATACTCCCACCAAAGTAAAAAAAAGGAGTTTTGGGCTCAATTGTACCATTGTTAAATACCTATCTCAAAATATTCCATGTGGGACATTGATTTTATTGGAATAAGTCCCAAGTAACCCTTTTTTGTGGACCTAGCAATACGATTGTTTTACCTATCTCTAAATACTCTTATGATGACACATAAAGCACTAATATAGCTCTTGGGTAACCCTCCATACTTTTCCCATGGTCTTGTGACACACACTTGAAGCATGGAATTAATCATGGAAGAAATAATACAACCTATGAAATCCCTCATTCAAAGAATGGAACAAATTTAGACCCACATGACTATTGTCATTAGGAAACTCTCACTTTACTTTTATAAAATTAACAAGCTCAAGGGTAAGCATGATGGGAATGAATGTTTCCCTAGTGAAAGATATCATGAGGGTAAGTAGATTAATGATGAAATTGGCATGCGAAATGATTCTTGTAATAACAACCCCTTGATTGATAGTTACCCCAATATGTTGCATCACTTACCTGAGGTCAATCTAAATAAGTACGATGGGTTAGATCTGAAAAGATGGGTTGACCAATCATCAAATAGAACGCTACTTTTCCTTATGTGATATAGATGATGATCTATTGAAAATTATAATAGGAATTCTACATCTAGATTGAGAACATTGGTGTCGGTGGTGTTGATTATGAAATTGAACGTTTTGAAACTAACATATTGACCTCCTGTGAATCTAAGCAAGAAGAATCGAGATTGGTACCCTATGTTTTAAGCCTCGACAAGAAAACAAATAAGTCTTCATAGAAGAAAAAATCTAAGCTTAAATTTATTTTTTCCTTTTTTCTTTATTTTGATATTTTGCGAGTTAATAATGTAAAATGAAAATTAAACAATGTATGAAGAAATTGTGAATAAAATAATGTGAAATCAACGAAGTAACAATAATTTATCAAGAGGAAAATAGTGAAATAAAAGATATTCTAGATTTTTATGATATCCTAAGAAAAAGAGTAATTAATTTGAGAGTCCAAAAAAGTGATCCTTGTATTATCAATGTGACCCATACAATCATCTTTAACTGAATGTTTTCTTGAAGCTCAATCTAAGCATAACACTACATGCACTAATTTTATCCTTGCACAATTATGTGCTTATTAATTTATCTCTCGTGCAAATACAATGTGTGCATTAAGTATGACCATCACGTGATCCATCATGTGACAACCTTATCAACTACGCATCAACCAACGCATGCGAAAACCACCAAGTGGTAACTTTAACTTTTACTTGCTAGTCATTGATTCGCTGCAAAGTTAGCACTCTATGCATCATGGGACTTCCTATACAAGGCATACAACAATATGTAAGCACTTCATGGGTGAAATATCATATAACCAACACTTAGATATCGAGAATTGTGATTATTACTAACTAAGAATTTCATATTTGCAATCACTATTTATAACATGCATCTTCGTCATTTTATATCAATGTTCATACAATGGAACTTCATACAATGGAACTGAATTAAAAACATTAAAAACATTGATACATCAAGTAAACACTTATGTTGAATGTAGCTTTTTTAATCGACTATGCAAGGGCAATGTTCTACCCAATCGTAGGCACTTTGTCTAGCATATATTATTTTTGCTAAGAGGCCAACTCCATGCTAGGCATGATTTCCTTAAGGAAAGATGAAATAGCCAAGATCATGCACAGTCAATAAGAACTATAAGAACTATTCCATAGTCAATATTGCAAGCAGTTGGGTTAACAGTATATCCACAGTCACACAAACTCAATCTCAATCCAATCCAGTTCACAGTTGGGTTAACAGGCTACAAAGTTAGTGGAGGTGTAAATGCTAACTAGTGAACTCACCACTGAGTTAGAGGCACCTCTATCAGACTCTGTCAACTTGGTGTCTACAATACACACCCCATACAACACCAAGAAGGTACCCTTTCATCGCTAAACAATCCCACAGGAGGTCACCTTACTCTAGCTGCTTTCTAGTGTGTGAGTAGAAAAACCACTCAAACTCTATTATGTGCCAATAAGTCGCAACCTTTACTAGTATTATTATCCAATTTTGTTCTCCATACCACTTTGGTAGTCAATACCATTTAGTTGACACCACAGAATTTTAGACAACTTCAAGAAAGGGACAAAAAGTCATATTTGGTTTACCTTCATAATTGCAGATACCTCACGTAGACTTTGATAGCTTGGGGTCCAACTTACCCACCACACAAAACACCAAGAAGGTACGCCTTCACTACTTAATATTCCTTTAGTAGTTACCTTCCTCAAAGTGTTATTTAGTATGTGCATGGAAAAACCACCCAAACCCCGAATCATTTGCTAAGAGGTTTTGTCATATAAGGCTTGCAAATCATGGCTACCCACAACCATCCACCTTCCAGGAATTCACTCCATTTGTTTTTCAAGTGACCACTCATGTTAATTGAACAAATCAACAAACTCTAGCTATATGCAGTAATCATGTTGGGTGTCAGTGCTCAACTTTCACTTGTTGGAATTTATAATGTCTAGCTATGTACTATGCAATATCCCTCTTCGTTAGTGACCAAAAATAATGCTTTTTGGATGCTATGATAGTCTTTTGATAACCTAGGGGACCTGAGTAAGGAGTTTGATGTATCTCATCCATTACTAGCTTCTTTAATTCAACATTTTCGTGAATGTATAGTCATCCTTGGAACATGAGAAATCCATCTTCTTCCAACTGATATCATTCATATTTTTTTTATTTGGTTCTCCTTTTCTAAGTCCTATAGTCACTTGTACATAATTCTCATCCTTATTTGAGACTTTGTTGATTTTTTCCCTAAGATCGGTATTGCATATGCTCATGGCTACGACAGCAGTGGTCACTCATGCTCTCATCTTTTCCCTGTGATTAATTGAACTATCCATGGATTTCCATGTTTATTGTTCTTAAGCACACAAAATTCAACAATTGTAGCATGAATATAATTATGACTGGACCTTGGGTCTATTAAAATAGAAATAGACCGCATGACAATCTTACCTCCAACTTCAACCACTATTTCTTAGTGTTTTGGATGATCGTTGGCTCCTTCCTTTTTAAATGGACCAAGAAGTAAGTGGAAGATAATCTAAGGAAGGAAGTCATGGAAAAGTATCGAAAGCAACATAATGTACAAGTAGTTGCAGAATAAAGGTAACAACTGCAATGGCTCTGGACCTATTTTGGACCTGAGGTGGAGGTATAAAAGGAAGCAGGAGATAAAGAACAAGTAGAGAGAGACCCAAAGAGAGAAGAGAGCATGCACACAAGTAAACAAGTCGAGAGATTTGAGCATCATAAGAGCTAGCTGCAGACAGAGATAGATGGATTCACAATATGGGTTTCGGAATGGGATTTTGGGTTCTATAGTATGAATATGTATCGTTCAATGAGTAATTTCACAGTGAATATAAGGCTAAGGCCGTAATATTGCTATTGTAATGAATATCTTTTGATATTTTGAAAGATATTGTTGGACACCCTTCAAATTTTGTAGTACACATGTCTTTGTAATGTTTGATATCTGCTTTAAATGCATAAATGGTGAATATACTTAAGGATTTTTGTGAAGAGGGAACTCTGTGTATTGTTTTTGAAACCAACATTCCGGACTACAACATAATTGAGTCCATCATCAGTGTGGATACTTAGAATAGGAGAAAGCATTGAAGGATAAAGGGACCTTCTAAACCATAAATAGATGGTCGGGGAAGGTGAAGCAATTGATGACTTATCCTTTCCGATTTTTTTTCATTTTATTAATCAAGGGTTTCCATGTATTACTTAGATTTAAACCATCATCCTTATTTAAATTATTATTCTTTTTTTTCTATTTCTATAACCTCTCTTATCCTCCTCTTGTTATAGTTTCCTTCCCTGGCAATAAGAGAAGCTCTTTCAATGCAAAAATGATGAGAAGTACCGTGTGAATGTTCCTTTAATGTAGAGTTGTTTTTTCTTCCATGGACAATATCAGTCGAATGTTCCTTCAATTGGGGTTTTCAAATATCACCATGTTTCTCCAATAGAAACTTTCCCACATGAGCAAGGAGCTTCATACACCCCTTTTTGTTGTCTTTGGTCCAATGAGTCTTTAGCAAAATCAATAAACCTTCTGATAGAGTTCAGAGGAGAAAATGCAACAGTGATGCCTCTTTTCTTCAAAATATTAGTGAGACTGTCATTGGTTCCTTTAATGTAAGGAAAGGTAATCATGGGAACCTTGAAATATTTTTTTGCGATGATTGTATTTATTGATTGCTTCATTGATTTGTTTGTTATGGTAACCATTCCAAGGTGTTCTAATTAATTCTTGAGGTGATATGTGTCTGAGATTCTTTTTTCTCTCGTAGCAAGCGTTTTAATGATGCCAACCTTCTGGGTAGGGTGATGGTGAGAATTTGCATGAATACATATGACTATATGCATGTCCTTTCTATACACCTGGTATCCCAATCCCCCTTCTTGTTTCTTGGTGAGAAGAACATCTATAAAGGTAATTTTGCCATCTTTGTCAATCTCAATAGTGAATTTTGTACATTGAGATCAACTATTAAGGTGAGCAAGGAAATCATGCAACTTGTCTATCCCATGGAGCCATTTAGCAAAAATATCATCGACATACCTTTTCCATTCATCCGGGGTAAAAGGGAAAGAGTTGATGGCCTTCATTTAGAAATGTTCCATGTAAATTTTAACAATAACAAGATACAAAGGAGAACCCATAGAAACACTGTGAATATGCTCATAGACATTACCTTGATAAGAGAAATAAGTAGACTTCAAACATGTTCTTACCAAATTGGCAGTGTCTGCATCTGTCATGTGATTTATGACATCGATGGATTCTTCTATTGGAATCATTGTATATAATGAGACAATATCAAATCTCACCAGAATGTGTTCTTTCTTTACCTCAATGTTCTTCACCCAATCAACAAAGGAAGTAGAATTCTTGATGAAGGATGAAGTGTTTCCAGCTAGAGGGAGAAGATTCTACACTAAGAACTTGGCAAGTAGATAGGTCGAAGAGCCTGTGATAATGAATTTTTTATTTCTATACTTTAGTCTTGATGATATGATGAATATTGTTTTAATGCTTGATGTTGTAAGACCCCATCAAAAACATACAATTATCTAATCCCCATTTTATGCTAGTCTTGGTTGGGTTGTGCTTCAAGTGAGACCTTCCCCCTTAATGGGATTGAAAATTCGAGTGCACTACACTGCGATGTTGCCGCTTTGTTGGCCCATGCTCAAAAACCCTGCTCTCCACTTTGCACCAACAAATGGTTATGTTTCCTGGACCTAGTTTCTAACGTGACTCAGCTAATTGTATGGATGAACTAGTGACAACAAGTCAAATCCAAGATTAGTGGGAAAAGAACATCAGTGATTTCGTAACCCAAGGGGTTGAAATACAAGGGTAACGAATTTAAAGAAATATTTGTTCTATGGGGGACCACTTCTATATTAATATGAATTTTTGTGGGTTGAACTTCTAGTAAACTTTGCAGGGTGGTTGCAACGAATTGTGAAAGATCATGAGTACCGCAATAGACAAAGGAAAATTGTGATGTGGATTGCATGAGATCTTATCAGATTGAATCAGCTAGACTCACCCCTGAATTGAGTTTTCAATTTCTAGGTAGAAAGTACTATGTTTGGTTATATTTTGGAGTTTATAGCAGAAAACAACCAATCTCTCTTAGGGATAAAGGTCGACGTGACGTTAACCCATCACGAAAGGTAGATCTATAATCAATGGAGGGGATTGATAATGTTGAATCCATAGTTGTGCAACTGAATGAAGAGAAACAATTAAAGAAAAATGGTTTAAATTCTAGGTACGAGAAGCATGCAAGTAAAAGTGAATATAAGGAATGGGGAGGATAATGAAGAAATTCAAGAGGAGCTACATCAGATGAAGCAGAGAGAGGAACTGGATAGTGGAAAATTAAGAGAGCAGGGGATAGACATATCGGACAACCCAATAAGAGGAAGTTAGGTCAAAAGCAGGAGTTAAAAGAAAAATCATCAAGACCAGTTTTCATGTAACAAAGAGTTTCATTAAATGCCAACCTCAGCCATGAACGCAAGGGAGGATCATCGAGAATTATCAGGAGCTGCGGAAAACAGAAGTACTCCAGAAAGTGAACCCCTCATTGAACAAGGAACCAAAAGTAATGGAGCTATCACCTACTCTATTGGCCCCCTTTTTCCCTCACAAAATCCGGTAACAAAGTCTCACATTCTTGTGTTATAATTGCCTTAGTATACTAAAATGAGTAGTAGTAGCAGTAGTAGTAATAGTTCTCAAAGCAGTTCATTAGTAGGAGGAAGCAGTAGTAGTTCTCAACAAACTAGTAGCAATATTGTTGTACACCCATGAACCCAACCATTTATATTGGTAGGAACCCCAACTACAACACCATGTAAAGCACCCATGGAAAGAGAAATAATGTGAAGAATATGCTCATAGACATTACACTGTGAATATGCTCATAGACATTACTAGATTTTTGGGGGAAAGGAGAAGATGATGCAGCACAACATTGGTTTTTATGTGAAGCAATATGGAATGCCAAAGCAACTCCAATAGCATACAAATTGGTGGCATTCCAGACATCCCTACATGGTAGTGCTTTAAAATGATATACAATACTTGTTGAGAGATAGGTTTTGAATGCAGTGACCTCAACGTTGGAAAAACCAAAGACTTGTTCCTAAATGAATTTTTTTAACCTAAATAAGAGCAGTAGGGTGTTGTAGTACTTAGAGAAATTCGACAAATACCTAGAGAATCATCCCGAGCATATGCATAATGATTTAGATATGTGTTAACAAAACTGACATACCTAATTCATAAGACTCATGAGTTGTCATAAAGAATGGTTCATTTAAGGAATGTTGCAGCTAACAAAGACACCCCTATCGCAACAAGTAATAGCCTCTCACAAGGTTTCTTTGGAGCAAGCAATGAACGTTGAAGTTATGGCAAACTATCCATACTAAATGGGAATGGGAATGGGAATAGGTACTTCATTTTATTGTGGTGAATTAGCGCAAGTGCATAATAATATGGCAGAAATAATGGAGAAGTTCCAAGATATGAACACACCAAAATCACATTGGCCAAAAGTATGGTGCACTGGTTGCTTGATAGAAGGAAATCACGTTTAAAAGTGACCAAGGATGCGAAGAGGAAAGGTTCCACCAGGAGAACCATTCAATACATGACCTAGTATGGCAGTTGAGTGGATTGTCATAGAAAACACGTTTCATTCCACAAGAATCACATCATATTCAAGGCCCCCAATAGGTTCTCCCAATGACTATTGTGAAACTTGTAGATCATTCGACCACCCTCCATGACTGTGTCCTCTGTACCATAATTACTCTTCAGTACCCATTACAATTTAAAGTGAATTATGTGGGTCCATGACTCGCAGTACTGAGAAATATAAATACCAAGATGCCTTCATAGAGAGGTTATAACAATACATATTTGGAGTTGTGGATCAATCGCAAGGAACATGAGGGTAAGGAAGCGAAGGGGATTTCGGAGTTGGGAGGGGAGGAGTTTTTGGATCTATAAGAGGAGTATTTTTTTGAGATGAAAAGGGTAATGGTCACACAAGGCATGCTATAATGTAATGAAATTGATTATTTGGCCTATGATTGTCCTTTTCCCAAAAGATCGTGGTTTACCTATTGCTGCATCGATACTCATACAATGGAATAATGCTTGGAGCTCATTGTAAAATGGGAAGATCGCATAAGGAGACTAGCCAAATTCATAAATATTGAACCCCGTGTAAACCAAACTGCAGTAGGTTTTGTTTTCACTCGTGTAGGCATGAAAACTGGATAATACCAGCGACGACCAAACTCTCCACTAATCCATAAGGCAAAACCAAATCAAATGAAGTATATACTAGTCCAATAAAAGGAAATTTATCATGAAGCAACATATATGTTTGGTCAAATGTCAACTCCACTATCCTGAGAGAGGGTGCAAGATTATCTCACCAGATCATACCAGAGGATACGAGAGTTGAGGGTGAGGGATCAAGTACTAATAAATCTAAAGAATCTATTTATTTATGGATTCAGTTGTTCAATGGTATTTTGGAATATGAGAAAGCTACCCAAATAATCCACAACGTACTTTGAAACATTTCTGATGTTGCAAATTCGATGAGGAAATTTGTGCTCCGCTCCCAAAACAAAATATCTAGTTGGTGTGACAATGGCGAATGAAGAGAACATGCTGAGAATTCTTCTTGGATGCATAGGTACATGGCTATGATATCAAAAATGTAATGTTGGACCTAGGCTCTGACGTGAACATCCTACCAAATAATTCATAGTAAGTGATAGGGTCCCCAAAGATGGTTTATTCCCCCATCCAGTTGCACATCGAAAACCAATACCTTATTTTCTCCATCGGTTAGCTGGAGAATGTTGAAGTTGATTTGGGAGGTTTCAAGACTACTGCAAACTTTGAGGTAATTTAAATTATGGGTGATACAGGTATTTATCTATCATTACTCTGAATTGAGTGGACCTATGAGAACTATGGTATAATTGATCTAAAGAATATAATGATTACCTTCAAAGTTGATAGTACGAAGGTGACATAGCCACTTAATCCACATTAAGGGCCACAGTATATTCACTCGATTCAATAAAATATGGAACGGGATGTCCTAGATGGGATATATTGTCTTACTGCAGGGACGAGAGATGAATACAAAAATCCAACTATAGAAGGTTTCATGAGTTGGTGAAGTATCGAGTCATTTGACATCGATTCTAAAGATGCTTGGTACGATTGGAAAAATAGATGACATGAGCTATCATCTAGACATTGTGCAATGGTGAAATCATTCAGATGGATCGGCGTAGACTTCATTGTCGATGCACCAATATATGATGGAACTAATGACTTGGACACATTCCTAAAAGAAATGGAATCCTCGCTACAAGAATAATACCAAATGAATATCCCAGATACAACACCGAGAGGGACTCCCACAAGATGTTTGGATACACACGAGGATAATTTTCCTTATTGGGATACTACGTAGCTCACTTTGATGATCAGGTTCAAACCATCTATGCATACTAACATGGTGAAATAGGTCTATATGGGAGAGATTAATCCCTATCAACACATTGAATTGTGTGAGAAACAGTGGAAATTAGGGGACTTAAAACCATAGTTTTGGGTTCATTAAATTTTACATGAGATTGGTCGTATTCTAAAGGATTGGTATATCCTTGAAGAGACAAGGTGACAAACAGACTACTGGAAGAAGTTGCATGCCAAATTCTTTAAATACTTCTCTTTCTCTGACACCAGAAAAATAGTAAGAAAAGCATTGACAACTATTGAAAGTGCATTATTCACTGACCAGTTGCAAAAGATAAGCCATTCATATACATGTCGTGAGCACCAATAACTAGTGGATGTTCATTTAACTCTCCGTAAATGGAAGCAATCACTCTATTGCATAAAGGTGGACCAAGAAGAGCCAAAACCAAATGAACTTGAATAGCTATGACATCTCAGTTTCCAAGAATTAGTAGGAGCCCGAGAAGTCAAGCACACCAAACCAGACGACACCAGAGAAATTTATATGAAACCTTTGAATTTGAAGAAAGTTAATATTGGATCCAAAAATAAATAAAAGATAATAGTAATTAGAGATTATTGGGATGACCAAACAGTCTTTAATATTACATCTCCTTTAAAAGAATACGAATATTTTACTCCGAAGAAATTTACCCAGCTAAAGGAAATTAAGGGAAAACTCAAGGAAATGAAAATTGCATTAAGTCCATATGCAAATCCAATCAAGCATCAAACTTATTGACTAAATCTATGAATAAAACAGAAGGTAAAGAAAGAGATTTATTACACATTGAGTGTAGGATTTATTTTCCCATTATATGAGTTAGAATGTATCACTCCTATAGTGATTCAAAGTAAGAAAGATACAAAATATATCCACATTTGTGTGGATAATCACAGCTTGAATGTTGCTTACATCTATGACCCCTTTCCAACTCCTATGAATGATGAAGTGTTGGATCTAGTGGTGGGAAATGAAGGTTACTCTTTTACAAATGGTTTTTAGGCTATCATCTGGTCTATATTGCAAAAGAGTATAAGAAGAAGACTACATTTACCATTGAGTGGGGATCATTCACATACAATGTTATGTCATTTGGGCTAAAGAATGCACCAGATGTCTTCTCAAGGATAGTAATAGTCGCTTTTCATTAGTTCCTTCATAAGTTATTAGATGTATACCTGGATGATTGAACAATTTACAGACTACTAAAGGACCATGTTGTGCCCCTCAGGCTCATGTTGGATAGATGCAGGTACATGGGGATTTTGTTGAACCTATAGAAGTGCATATTCTATGTGCCTTTTTGTAATATATTGGGACATATTGTATGAAAATATGGGGTCTTGGTCGATCCTGCAAAAATCATCATTATTGTTAATTTCCAGCCACCAATGACAATTAAAAAGTTTTGATCCACATTGGGTCATACCGGGTGTTATAGAAGGATCATCTGCTACTATGCATCTATCATTGCACCGTTGGAGAAACTATTAAATAAGTGTGGGGATTTCCAAAGGAATGAAGAATGCAAGCAATCATTCAATGATATTAAAGAGAGAATGGTGAATTCCCCAACATAAGCATCCCCATATTTCTAGAAGGAATTCTATGTTCATGTTAATGCATCAGGAATCACCCTTGGTGTCATTTGTGGCTCGGCCCAAGGAAGGAGAGATGGATCATTATGTGCACTTTGACAGAAGAAAGTTATCATAGGCATAGAGAAACTAGAATACCACAGAGAGGGAGGGATTAGCTATGGTCTATGCATTACAAAGGTTTCACTACTACCTTTTGGAAGGGAATTTTAAGTTTTTCACGAATCATTGTGAATTGAAGTATCTAGTGAATAATCTAGTGCTAAAGGGAACAATCTGCATATGGTTATTTATGTTCCAATATTTCTTGTTTGAATTCATGGTGAAGCTAGGGAAACACAACCATGGGACATATTATTAATCTTGCATAGAAACATTAGAGGTTGATGGACTAGTAGAATATCAATTGCCAGATGTTGCAATATTCAAAATAGAAGTCGTTCTAGACCACTTAGAAGAGATTGCAATGTTTCTCACTAAAGGCAAAGCTCCATATTATTTTTTTCCCACATAGAAGAGACACTTATTTGTAAGATATGTGGAATATCATCACATTGAAAGCTAGTTATACAAATTTGGAATTGATGGAATCTTGTGCAAATGCATATAAGATCCCGAGCACAAAAGTATTTGTGGGAATGCAACGCTGGAGTTGTGGGTGGACATGTTTGAGGAAAATATATAGGAATAAAGGTATTACAGAATGGATTGTGGCATCTAAGGAATATGCAAGGAATGCAATGTATATCAACTTGTTAGCCTACCATCCTGTAGAGATGAACTTTTGTTGAATCTCGTCCAAGCACAGAAACCATTTGAAAAATGGGTAATTGACTTTGTATGGTTGATCCATCCACATACTAAGCACTCCAAATCCCAATATATTATTACTGCAACATATTATTTAATCAAGTGGTTCGAATCTACAACAGTATGATATTGTTTTGCAGAAATAACCATCAATTCATTTATAGAAACACTATAACTCGCTTTGGATGCCCTAGAAGTCTAACAAGTGATCAAGGAAAGAAATTTATGAACAACACAATTACATAATTAACCATAGAGTTATTGATTCATCATCATAATATAATTCCATATCACCCTCAGTCAAATTGCACGGATGAAGCATTCAATAAAATTATGATGACTAGCCTAATCAATGTCTGTTGTGTAAACAAAGATAATTCGAACATGAGGATTATAGTTATCATATGGGACTACAATACTAATTATAACAAACTCCATAAACATCCTCCATTTAAATTTCTCTATGGTCGATAAGCAACGGTTCCCATCGAGCTCATTGTTCCGAGCCTTTATATCACAACCACAACGTAGATGACAAAAGAGGAGTCTATTGCAGAATGTCTTGCAAAACTTATGGAACTCAAAGAAGCTTGCTTTCCGGTGGAATATCATGCAATAGTACAGAAAAGTAGGAATAAAGCATGGCAGGACTGCCACAACAATAAGAAGCATTTCACCCAAGGTGACAAAGTACTTTTGTATGAAAACAAGTATTTGAAGCATCTTGGAAAGTCACAAATGCATTGGATGGGACTGTTTATTGTTGTGGAAATTAGAGATTCAGGCATTGTGAACCTTGCATATCTCAATGGTATTTTGCATTCATAATGGGTGAATGGTGCATGCATGAATCCCTATATTTATGATCAGTAATTCTATAAGAGTCCACTCCCTCTCGCGGGAGTGATTTAGTTAGGAGTTAGTGTTTGTTTGTTTTCTATTTTTAGCTTAGTGATGCTTCTTTTTCTTTTTTAGTTCAATTTCTGCAGTTTATTTTAGTTGCAAGTTAGTCGACACCATTGTGGTTGGGGAGGTCCCCACAACAACAATTAGATTTTGTTAGCGTTCCATTGAAAAAGTAAAGTCCTCATATCCATTAGAACACGGATCAGGCATGTGAAGTCGTATCCAGTCCATCTTAGTTCATATGTCACCATGAAAATATCATCCATCTTGTCTCTACCACAAGCTATTTGTCACGCCCATGTTAGGTGTTTCCCATCATTACTCATTGACACATGTTTAATTCCCCCAAACCTTTATTTTTTACTTGAGCAAGAGATATTATGAAGATCCCTATCCCATACCTGGATCTTATAATTATCATTTCATATCCAATCCATATCATGTGAACCACCACCACACCACAATTCTGTAAAAGGAGGCATAACATCCCTTATCCTCCATATTCATCTCCTCATGCCTTACATTGTATCCATGTAGATCATCCCACCAGCCCTTGTGTTCTTTCCTTTGTTTTATATGAGATGTTGACCAGTTTCTCGTATAACACCTCGTTTATTACTCCTAATCCCTATTCGTTGTAGATGAACATTTTGATGCTCCCTGCTTGGAAAGAATAACAAGACCCATGGTATTTGAACATTTTTTAAAATATCAAAGTTCTAAGACCATGGATCGCCTCTATATTTCCAAACACATTTCACTATGTCAAGACCCTTTCTGCCACTGCTATGTCTTGTGGGAGTTTGATAGAGTGACACCCTACAAGCTAAGACTAATTCATTCCTCTATTTGAATCTAGTGCACATGCTTCATCATCGTTTATTGGGCTCGTTGAAGCTCAGTACACTGTCTCTGGAAGTTTTTTCTCTTATCGAACATGGAGACATTGTTTATCAAGCTATATTGACATCCTCTAGAACAAATGTTCTAAAGACAAAAAATCCATTGTCGTGTCAGGTGTGTTGTCATCTTTTTAGCAGGAATTTTTTGTCATATAAACATCTAGTGTTTTCTCTTTGGTACAACTAAAACAAATGCTAAATATTTATGTTGTTAAATACCATAAGTGTTAATCCAATGTTGTCCAGTACTAGAGTTATCTCCTTCATTTGAAGGACCAGTAATTGAAGAAGTGCATGAATCAGTCATGAAGTAGAGTTGACTTAAGGATGAGTCAACCTTTGTGTTCGGGGCCTGTTGTATCCTTCGTTTTGAAAGGACCAAGAAGAAATCATAAGAAGAGAATTCAAAGTAAGGTAGTTGTAGAAAGAAAGGAATTCATGGAAAAGTACCAAAAGTAACAAAAAATACATGTAGTTGCGGAATAAAGGTAGCAACCCCGACCATTTTGGACCTATTTTGGACCTGAGGCATAGGTATAAAAGGAAGCAAGAGACAAAGAAGAAGAGGATAGATACCAAGAGAGAGAAGAGAGCATGCACACAAGTATAGAAGCCGAGAGATTCGAGCATCAGAAGAGCCAGCTACAAACACAGATAAATGGATCCATGATATGGGTTTTGTACTGGGAATTTGGGTTATATAATATTAATATGTATCCCAATAAGGTTAATTTTGTGATGAATGTAAGGATAAGGGCTTAATATATCTATTGTAATGAATATATTTTGATATAATGAAAAATATTGTTGGACCCCCTTCAAATTTTGTAGTATGCATGTCTCTATGATGTTTACTTTTTGATTTCAATACTAGTTTCAATCTATGAATGGTGAATATACTTAAGTCTTGTTATGATATGATCAATATTATTGTAATGTGTGTTGTTGCAATACCCCATCACAATCATACTTTTAAGTAATCCCCAATTTATGTCTAACTTGGTTGTGCTTCAGGTGAGACCTTCCCCCTTAAGGGGATTCAAAATGCCAGTGGAAGAAACTATAGTGGCACCCCTTTGTTGGCCTATGCGCAAGAACCATGGTCTCCACTTTTCACCAACATTGATTATCATCAAAATATGCATAGATTCTAGGAGTTGATTTGGCCATGTCCTTCACAATAATATTTTATTCAATATCTTGTATCCTTTAAGGTCGTTCATTCATGTGGGATAAATAGTACACCTCATGATTCTCTACACATCCCCAACACTGAATTGGTTCCTTGGTTCTTCCTTTAGCTGACATTACTTGCTTGAATATACCTTGGGATAGTTTCTCTTATTGAACATCTCTTGGTTGATTCTGATAGGATACATGTTTGAATTATTTCTTCCTTGAATCAAATTTTCCCTTGGTATTTCCTCTTCATGTTTGATGTTCCTCAAACCTACCCTTGCTTAGTTCATAGTAGTGCATAGCCTTTCAGATAGACCCATCCAAATTCCTAGGCTCCATGAATTAAATATGTCTCTGTAATTCTGGTGTAGTCAACTTAAGAATCTTTGAATCTTTGCCTTCTCATTTCTAAGATAGACCACATGTCATAGTAGATTTAGGAACTTGTTCGGATATTCCTCCATAGACATATGTCCTAGATTTATCTCATGAAACTATTTTCTCTTATTATTGTAGTATTTGTCGGAAATGCATTTATACTTGAAATACTTCTCAAAATTCTTCCAATCGATCTTCTTCCTTTGAGTCCCTTCACTTGCTAGAGGTGATCTCACTAGATTGAAGCTCTACCATTCAAATTAAAAATGGAAATATGGCCTTCTCATTCTCAGAGTAATCATAGAACCTGAAGTAATTTTTCAATCCAAGAATCCATGCTTCAACTTCTCTCCATTGAGTGTAAGAGGCCTAACCTTTCTGAATTCTCCAAAGGGACTCTCTTTATAGGGCTTCCTTCTCTTATATCTTTAGGTCGACCCTTCAAGATATTTGATGAGTTTCCTAATCTACTCAATCATATGCATGAGGTGTCTAATGGAGATGTTATTACTCTCCTCCTACATGAACCTCTTTCTTGGATTCGAGACCTTCCTATAGAGTGATTACTTACACTCTTCATGTCCTTAGTGCCGTTGTTCCTAGTTTTATCCCAGATTATATTATGTTGAAGTTTTGTTAGGATTTGCATTATGGCAGTGTTGATATGATGCTACTCTTCCTATGATGCTACTCTTCCTGCCCCTTAACTAGCCTTTTGTTGAATCTTCTCATAGTCTAAACAATTTCCAGAGGAACAATTTGTGCTCTCCTTCCATTGGATTATATTTATACCTTACCAACTTGCACATCTTCTCCCGTAACATCTTCTTGGTGTTCATAGGGATCTTATACATCAACCAATAAGGTACCCTTTCACCTTTCAACAATCCCTCAAGATTAACCTTCCTCCAACTGCTATTTATTGTATGCGTAAAAAGACTACCCAAACCTGATTATATGTCTGGAAGTCTTAGCGTTCACTAGTCTCATTATCCATTTCTTCATTCCATACCACTATAGTACTCAATACCATTATGTCAACACCACACAGGTTTAGTCAAATTCAATAAAGGGACAAACATGCAGATTTGGCTTACCTTCATAATTGTAGACACCTTTCGTAGACTTGGCTAGCTTGGGGTTCACACTATCCACCCAACGCAACACCATGAAGGAACCATTCATTGCTCAATGGTTCTTCAAGAGTCATCTTGCTCTAGTTTTTATTCAGTGCATGCATAGAAATATCACCCAAAACTCAGATGATCTTTGAAGAGGTTCTATCCTCTAAGGCTTGCAAATCATAGTTGCACACAACCAACCACCTTCCAGGAATTCACTCTAGTCATTTTCCAACTGACCACTTAGGTTATAACAGGAATAACATTAAACCATGCTCTGGGTGGCATTAAACAACAAGAACCATGGATATCTATCGCGCAAGTGACACAGGGAGGGGATTCAACAAGTCCAAGTCCAAGGTATGCTTATGATAATTGATTCCCGCTAAAAGAATTCACAAGTCAACTTCATAATTGTTATACATACTTGGACAATATTTGAAATGGTATTGCAATCATGGTCATACAACCACAAATTTAGGGTGCACTAGAACAAGTTCAATAGCTAATATAGTTTATGAACCGTTCTATACCTAGAACAGTAAGGGGAACACATGGAAACTATTCTCATAGGATTCCTCTTCGACTTCTAGTCATGCCCATGAGCCAAAAGTCATAAGAACCCTCCATTTCCCAAAACAAAGAGTTAGACTCTCCCCAAACCAATGTTGACTCCTAAATGGGGTTATACTCCTAAACATGGGAGGTCAAGTTACTTCCACCAAGCAATTGTATGTGTTGACTTAAGGATTGAATTTAATTCCATTAATAATTTACCCAATAAGAAATCCCAAGTCCTAGTTCTATAGGGAAACTAACACAGGAAATATTTGCCCACACCTTCGTTCCCCCAATATAATAATTGTCTCAACTACCTCCCTCTTGGAAGCATTAAATGACTAAGAGGCATGATTCATCTTGACAATTGATGGATCAGACATCCTCTCTTGGACACTTGGATTTCATATATTGTCTTCATGGATTAATATTTCCCTCCTTAACCTTAGGAAAATCATGCTACAATCTATTGTTTCCTCTCACAATCAACTATGAGTTTTGTTTATTAATATCATGCATATTTACATCACATTACAATTATATTGCGCTTTGACCAACACATGGTTCACTTACAATATTTACTTTTTAATGTACATTTTCATATATCTATATATTTTGGATGTACATAGTAGGACCTTGGACTTGAGATCCTCACCATGTTGCTTACAAATCAATAATATTACATTACAACCCCCTCCCCCTTGAAACTACATTGTGGTCAGTGCTCTTTAGAGTTGAACAAAAATGGGCATGCCTACCTCATTGCATCCTCTAGCTCCCATGTAGCCTCATATGGCCTAAAGTTATTCCATTGCACCCTTACTTGTCTAATGGCTCAGTTATGGAATACGGTCTCCTTCTCGCATATGATGTGGATATGCTCCACTTGGAACTCTCCCTCGCATTGCAACTGAATCATATACCAATCAATAGCATGACTAGGATCATGTATATATTTTTAAGCAACAAGACATGGGAAACATTATGATGTTTCATACATGTAGAAAATGAAATCCTATATGAAATTGATCCTATTCTATTAAGGACTTCAAAAGGACCACAATATATTAGTCCCATCCTAGCACAAGTTTTGAGCTTTAGAGAGCTCTTCGTTGGATTAAATCTCAATTAAATATGGTCTCCAACCCTAAATTTTCTATGCACTCTATTCATAATTGCATAGCCCTTTTTCCTACCATGTGCTTCTATTAAATTATATCCAATTATAACTATTTCCTATTCCATTTCTTTGATCATTTCTAGTCTAAGAACCACCCTATCCAACCGGTTTTCCCAACTTAATGGAGTCCTTCACTTCTTGCCATACATGGTTTCGAATGGACTCATTCCCAAATACGTATATTGATTGTTGGTGTAAGAAAATTCAACTAGTTGTAAGTTATCTTCCCACTTTGATGGCTTATCCATTACATACATCCTTAACATATCTTCCAACACTTGGTTTACTCTGTTTTTACTAACATCTGTTTAAGGATGGTATGTTGTACTGAAATTGACTTGAGTTCCCAAGCCCTTAGACAGTCCTTTCCAAAAATTTGATGTGAATTCCATATCCCTATCTAAGATTATTGCCTTGGGAAATCCATGCAACTTTAAAATTTCCTTCATGAAAATTTGTGCAATGACAGCAATCTTATGTGTTGACTTGACAAGAATGAAATGTGTTTCCTTGTTCAACTTGTCCATCACCATCATGAATGATTCATCATCATAATTGGAAGTCCTGTAATAAAATTCATAGATATTTCTTCCCACTTCCACTCAAGGATGGGCACTGGCTATAGTAACCCTACTAGTTGTTGGTGCTCAACTCTCACTTGTTTGCATTTTTGGCATCTAGCTATGTACTGCACAATATCCCTCTTCATTATCGACCAAAAATATTGTGTTATGGCTACTATGATAGTATTTTGATAACCTGGGTGACCTGAGTAAGGCGTCTGATGTATCTCATCCATTACTAGCTTCTTTAATTCAATGTTGTCTATAATGTACAATAATCCTTGGAACATGATAATTACATCTTCTTCCAACTTTTATCCCTCATAATACTTATCTCGTTCTCCCAAGGTCACTTGTGCGTACTTCTCATTCTTAGTTGAGACTTTGTTGACTCGTTCCCTAAGGTCAGATTTGCATATGTTCATGGATATGACATGTAAATTTCTACTGAGCATGTCAAAAAAATTGGTTTCCTTACCCTTGACATGCTTTATCTCAAGATTGAAATCACTAAGAAATTCTAACCACCCACCCTCCCAAGCATCTAGTTCGGTTGATCAAACAAATACTTTAAACTCATATGATAAGTTCATCAATCAAAATTTTGTCCAAGCAGGTAGTGTCTCCGCATATTCAAGGCATGCACAATTGATTCTAATTCCAAATCATGTGTCACATAATTCTTCTCATGATCCTTTAACTTCATAGACATGTAGCATATCACATGTCCTTCCTACATAAGTAGTCCTCCCGGCCCTTCAATACTAGCATATGTGTATCCCACAATGTATTTATTGGGGTTTGTAATCTTTAAAATAGGAGCATTGGTGAGTAATTTCTTTAGTAACTAGAAACTTTCCTCACTTTTTTCATACCATGTGAATTTTACATTCTTTCTTTACTGTGATATGATAGGATGCACCACATTTGAGAAACCTTTGACAAATCTCATGTAATATCCTGCTAAACCCATGAAATATTGATCGTCTATCACATTCTTATGCAAAGACAAATTCATTATAGAATCAATATTCTCGAGGTCCACTAAGATTCCATCTGTTCAAATAACATGACCCAAATACTAAGTCTTCTCCTGATAAAATTCACATTTACTTATCTTGAGGTACAAATTTTGCGCCCTATGCACTTGCGGTACCATTCTTAGATGTTATGAGTGCTCTTCTTCTTTCTTGGAATATATGAGTATGTCATCTATGAATACCAACACAAATTTATACAAGTATTGGGTGAACATATTGTTCATGAGGCACATGAAAATAGATGGTGCATTGATGAGGATGAATTGCACAATAGCGAATTCATAGTGGCTATATCGAGTTCTGAAAGTTGTCTTATGGATGCCTTCCTCTTTGATTTTGACCAGATGGTATCCTGACCTTAATTCAATCTTGGAAAATATTTTGTATCCATCTTTCTAGTTGAAGAGATAATCTATCATGGGAAATGGATACTTGTTCTTGACTATGACCTTATTGAGCTAAGTCTAACATAGTTCTTATCCATCAGTTCCTAAATTTGCATTTTCAATTCTACTAGCTCTAGAGTACTTATTTTGTAAGGCGATTTAGAGACCGGGGTTGCTCCTAGAAACAAATTATTTGTAAAATCTACATCTATTTTAAGTGGCAGTCCTAACACCTCTTGTAGGAATACATCCTTATATTATTGCATCACTGGGAAATATTCTAATGTTGGACCACTATCTTTTGCAGAATATGATACATGAACTACATATATTCGACAGTTCTTTTTGAAGTACCTCCTCAATTGCAACATTGTAACTTTCCTTATCAAAACATTCTTCATCACACATTTTACTACTTGAGACCTTCCTTCCTCATCAATACATTCAAGAAACTTATCATAGAATTCAATCTTGGTGTGATGATTTTCCAACCGATCCATGCCAATGAGGACATTGTATGATCGTGGCGGTAGGATATTCAAGTCTACTGCATTAAATAGACCATCCAACATTATTGGACATCCTTCTACCACTGCACTCTTAATCATCTTTGTCCCCATGGCTAACTAAACTAGACATGACATTCCATGTTTACTTTTCTTAAGCACACAAGCTTCAACAATCTTAGGATGAATATAACAATGGTAGGACCTACGTCTATTAAAATAGAAAAATACTTTGTGAAATCTTACCTCCAACTTCAACCACTACTGCTTGGTGGTCTGCTTGATGATTATCCAAAGCTACATAGATTTTAGGAGTTGATCTAGGCATGCCCTCTACAGTAACAACTTATTTAATGTTATGTATCCTTCATGGTTGTTCCTTACTTTTGGGGAAAGCATACATATTATGATTCCCTCCACGCCCCCAACACTTAATTGGTTCCCTAACTCTTCCTTCAGCTAGCATAACTTACTTCAGTTTTCTTTTAGCTACTTTCTCTTGTATAACATTTCTTGGTCGATTATGGTAGGGTATAGGTCTAAAATATTTCTTCCTTGGATCAAAATTTCCCTTAGGATTTCCTCTTCCTACTTGATGTTCCTCAAATCTAGCCTTTCTTTGTTCATAGCAGTGCATATCCTTCCATATAGCATCATCCAATTTCTTGGGCTCCACGAATTCAAATATGTTTTTGTAATCCTGGGACAATCCACTTAAGAATCTATGAATATTTACCTTCTCATTTTTAAAATAGTCCACATAACGGAGTAGCTCTATGAACTTGCTCACATATTCCTCCATAGTCATTTATCCTAGATTTAGATCATGGAAATCCTTTATCTTATTATCATACTATCTGTGAGAAAATATATTCATGTTTGAAATACTTCTAAAACTTCTTCCAATCTAAATTCCCTTTCTTTAAGGCCCTTCACTTTCCAGAGGTGCTCCCACCAAATTGAAGCTCTGCCATTTAGATAGAAAAAATCAAATCATCGCCTTCTCAATCTTGGAGTATTTACGGATCCTAAATTTATTTTTAATTCCAAGAATCCATGCTTCATCATCATATCCTCTCTTACTGTCTTCGTCAAATGTAGGCATCCTTACCTTCCTAAATTATCTAGAGAGACTCTCTTCCTTCTCTTATATATTTGGGTCTAGCCTTCTAAGTTGTCTGATGAGTTTCTCGATATACTCAAAGCGTTACATGAGGTGTCTAATGGAGATGTGATTACTCTCCTCCTACATGAACCTCTTTCTTGCAATTGAGATCTTCCTCTAGTGTTATTGCTCACACTCTTACCACACTCTTACCATCCTTACTATCATTGTTCTAGTTAGATCCCATATTATATTTCTCTTGAAGGACTGTTAGGTTCTGTTATATGGAATCATTGATATGATGTTGCTCTTCATACACCTTAGTCATCATTTTGTTGAAACTTATCATAGTATCAACCATTTCCAAAGGTGTCATTTACACCCTCCTTCCATTGGATTATGTTCCTGCGTTATCGCCTTGCACATATTTTCCCATAGCATCTTCTTCATGTTCATAGGGATATTGCACATCATCCATGATCATCATTCCACTATATAACTTCATGATTCTTCTGCTACAATGGTCTCATTGTTGGGGCTAAAGTTGGGAAAAAAGGGAATTTTATTATCTAACACTTTAATAAATCTTGATAGTTACTTTAATATTGCCGCATTGGGTTCTTTTTGCACTCAAAGTCCAAGTGTTGAAACTATTGCTCTAATACCACTCTATCATGTCCTCAGTGGCCTTAGTGGCCCATCACAACTACAAGGAATGCTTTGTTTCTGATACAAAGACATGCCTATGTCTCTTTTACTAATTTTATTTACTGTGCAACAGGCTATGCCATACTTTTTTACCTTACTTAGCGATGCACCGTGCACATCATACCTTAGTCTAAGTACAACATTGCACTCACTGATTTTAGACTTGCACATTTTTACATTTATCAATTTCTCTATCGCATAGATACACCGTGCACGTTAAGTCTCATCATTGTGCGATCCACCATGCAACAACCTTATCTACTACACTTCAACCACATTGCGTGACAACCACCAAGTGGAAACTTTAACTTCTACCTTCCTATAGATTTAGTGTTGTATGTGAAATGGACTTCCTAAACAAGACATACGATGATATGCAAGCACTTCATGGCTGCAATATCATATAACCTACACTTAGATATCAAGAATCATGATTACTACTAACTATGCAATCCATATTCACAATCACTATTTACAACATGCATCTTCATCATTTTAGAACAGCATTCATATAAAGGAACTAAATTAACAACAAAGAGACATCAAGTAAACACTTATCTTTAATATAGCTTCTCCAAGAAACTATTGCGCAAGAGCAACCTTCCACCCAATTGTAGACACTTTGTCTAGCATATAATATTTTTAATAAGAGGCCAACCCCGTGTTGGCCATGATTTCCTTAAGGAAATGGGAACTATACAAACTCACGCAGAGTTAATAAGCAAAGGCTCACAATCAATCCAGGACATAGTTGGGATAACAGGTCATCCACAGTCACAGACTCAATATCAATCCAATCCAATCCAATCCAGTGCACAACTAGCACTTATACATTTGGACCAAATTTCGACGGTCTTTCAACTTCACACTGTTGGGATAACAACAAACCATGGTTGGTCGAAACGTCATTTCACACAACGCTCCAATTCCGACGTCGTATCGCATCGGACGTTTTCTCAAGTCTGATGTTTTATCATGCCAATCATGCGACTAAACTTAAGACGTGTTTTCTATCGAAATTCCACTTACTATCATCGGTAGAGCGATGACAATGCGTCCTTATTGCAACAATAAGGAGTCACAATTGTTACAATTGTGAGTCACAATCATGATGGTAGTGAGTCGCAATTGAGACAGAAGGGTTTCGTAATTGCAAAAAACAGGCGTCGCAATTGAGACAGTAAGGATCCGCAAAGAAAATGGAAGGGAGTTGCAAGTGCAATGCAAGTGAGTCGCAATTGGCATGGTAGGGAATCACAACTATGACCGACAAGTAGTCGCAATAGAAACATAACGGAGTCCTAAATGTGACGATAAGGAGCCACAATGAAGATGGAAGAGAGTCACAATTGTGACGACAATGAGTCGCAATTGAGACGGTAGGACGTCGTAGTTGCAATAGAAAGGACACTCATACCGTCAATTAAGTACAGCAAGTCCAACGCTTTGACTACATCGTCGATGGTTGTATTCGTCGCAAGTGCGACATTGTAAACAATTTTTTTAAGGAGTAAACTTTCTACCCGACCATTTGCACCGATCGGACGACCAGCAACGTGTGATGTGACAGCTCACGCAAGCCAGGTCGTCCAATCGGTGCAAATGGTCGGGTAGAAAGGTTACTCCTTTTTTTAATATAGATCCACGACCTTCCAAATTCTGTTGGTCATACACTGATCATATGATGTTGGGGACCTTAAAGTCAAGGTGGGACCTGTCTCTATCTATGAACTAGAATTTCAAATTTGTATCTTAAGAACATTCACACATCTATTAAAGGCCATGTTGGGTACTATTCCAATGTCCACAATCTATTTTATTAAAATACATTCTTTCTTGTGCAAATCCGGAGTTAAGTTAGAACTATACTTGGCACTAGACAAGGAAAACATAAACATTCGCATTCATGCACAAGATCATTATACAAAATGTCATCTATTTTGAATGATAATATTCCTCTTTATGCTTTAGCACCAAAGGACACTTTTGGTTGTAGTAAGATCCCATAATAATATAGGGAACATGTTGAGAATTGAACATATCTGAAAGTAGTATTTTATATCCTTTTACAGGGATACCCCAAACAAATATCTACTTATTGTAACCTTAATTCCATACACTTACAAATGTCTGATACTTTTCAAAACCAACAATCTTGGAAAAATATATTTCTCACCAACATGATGGAAGTCGCATCTCCCTATCTTCATTTTCTTATCAAATAAAAAGCATCTCATCCTACATTTACAGTTAATGAGATGACTAGAATTGCATTATCCTTCTTGGAAGTACCACAAATAGTATTCAACTTTGATCCAAATAATTACATAAAGCACTTCGGCACAAATCCCACTTAACATCTTACTCAAAGGTTATTTTTCCTATATAGAACAAAATGTGTTGTGTCTACCATATCGAGCATGTAAGTAACATTGATAGTTTGTCCATTTACCACTTTGAAAGTCAATAATATGGATTTAAAAGCATTTTGGAGGAAAAAAATAGAATTTAACATGTTATAGTAGAGATGTGAAGCAAAAGGTAATTTCGTAATTGAAATTCACACACAATATTGATTCAAACACAAACTTTATTTCATTGAGAGGCACACTCTACAGGTCATTATGGAGGTAGTGTGTCATGTGAGTCACAAAAGGATAATAAAATTTAAATTTAAAACGAAAACAAAACAAAAATGATATAGATAAAAAGATGGCGTAATGATATGAATGAAATATTGATAATACAAAATATATGTATACACTAGTTTAGATAGCCCCAAGGGTTCACTCATGTTGTTTGACTTTCCTTACTCCAGAATATTTCCGTGTAAATTTGCATAAAAATATATGGTTTTAAATTAGTTCTCATGCATTGTCATTTATTTTGTTCTTCTTGTTAACCATTTTCAATTGTGGTTGTTGCTACCTATGTAGGGTTTGGGTGGAACTAGATGAAGGATAATACCATTTCTTTTATCTTTGAAAAATTCTTCCCAATTATCCTATGTTTGAGATAACTATTGCCCCAACATATTGGACTCTTTGTCTTGGAACTTGTATACTCTTTTTTCTTGTTGCATTAATAAACTGTGTTCCTCAACATAGAGTTATAGAGGTAAATGCATGAGAAACCTTGAATTATACTATTTTGTTCCTAAAGAACTTAGTATGTTATCAAAATATGAGCCCTATCTATTATTTATCTATTTCTTTTGGAAGTTACTTTATGAAATACACCTAGTGGTTGAGGGTTGCTTAGACATAGGTGCTAGCTCTAATGGGTAGCCATGCTGCCAAAATCACTTTGGATTTGCACTTGGCCTAATTTCTTTTTGAGATTCTGAGACATGTTATTTATAGGAGCCAGATTACAACTGGAATGGATCCATGGCGAATGGATTAATACTCTATTGATGAACACCAACAACAAATATAAGAACAATGGATTGTGAAGACTAAGCATTATGAGAAAACAACACAATTTTACAACTCCATACATACTTTAGTTACAAAGGTTTGATGTAGAGGAGTAAATAGACAATTTAAGGAAAGTGCTAAGGGAAAATATTACTTAATAGCTAAACTGAGCATAAAGAGAAGAAATGATTTATAAACCATGAACACGCTACATGTAGTAGGAATCCCAGCTAATTCTAGTTGAGATTTGGATTTTCATTGGTCCACTGAAAAATGTCATAAAATATCACAAAACTAGGATGGGTACCTAACACATTGGACTACATAAAGTAATAATATTTGTATCTTCAAACTCTCTGCAAATGATAACCCTAAATCCTCTTCATAAAATTAAGGTTTTTGGGTGATCGAAGATGAATTAATGTTAGGAATCAATAAACATGACATTGACGCACAATTGAATGACATTAGAAGGAATTTTAAGCCTCATGGGGGCCTTATTCTACTTATTAAAACCTTTTTAGTTATATAGGTTTGGGATTTTTAATTTCATTTACTCATAGTTAGATTGGCATTGGAATTCCATGTTAAGTGCATATGGTCATAGAATTCCACCAGATAAATGAATCTATAGGGTTTTCTATCTAATTTTATTGCATCATCTTCCTCTACATTTGTTGAACATGTTTCTCAAATTGAATGCCAGCTTCGTATGGTTCTTGATACTATCTCTCCAAGATTGGCACTTATGCTTTTGTCTTTCAAATATATAAGGTGTTCTTATTGGTGTTGGTGTTGTGTAAAATATATCAATCATCCAAATACACAAGCAATCAATAGATCTAGAGAAACAATGGTTGGTTATGTCCTATATGATACTTTCAGGTTAGATGTTTATAATCTTGATAAGTTCTCATCTAGATTCAGTTTATCTCATCTTAATAGTGAAGATCTATGTCCTCCAAACCAATTATATCCACCGATTGTTCAATAAGCTATGTATGCAACCAACATGCAATATTGATTCCTATATTGATGAGGTAATCATCTAGAGTCAATTTTTCTCATCTTGCGATCACATGCATATACATCCTTTGAAAAAATTAAAACCTATCCTATCCAACCACAAGATGCATCGAAGGTCAACCTTTGAAAGGAGAGATCAATATTATGTTATTTTGAGGAGGAATGATATCAATCCTTGACTCTAAACTAGAAAATGTAAGTCATAGTTGACTCCTTCATGATAGTGATTTTTTTTTCATTGAAATCCTTTTTATTTAGTACCTTCAAGCAAAACTATGCCACGTCTATTTTAAAATAGAATTTTTTTTTCCAAGGATGTTCACACAAGTACCCCTTCCTGACATAGAGCTAAAAGGGAATGTGTGTCTACTTTGTCTTTGACATCTATAGATTATGTCTTTCCTTACCCAACCTAGTTTTGTTACATAATTTTGAATTACCTAATGCAATTTTAATCCATTTTCCTTGCATATACCCACCATTCGATACTAGTCTGCACCATCTGGTGCCTTGAAGACCATGTAAAATATGCCACTTGCTCATAGTTAGAATTGGTCAAGTCTATATGTTCCCCACATTGTCATTCTGTAAGATTATTCTTAACGTGTTTTTTGGTATTGGAATTACTCTATATTTGTATTTGCCTCTAATTTGAATGCTAGTGTTCATTCAAGAATCAATACTAATGCAAGTATATGTTTTTGCAACTCTTCTACATCTAGTTTAAAGAGAGACTTCAAATGTCTTCCTACATGTAATGTGTAGAATTTATTTATGTAGCAATAAATACAATGAAAGTTAAATGGAAAGAATTGGATATTGTATTCGTGGAATAAATTCAAATGTAATCTACATGTATTTTTGGGTGCCTCTCCTATATCTCATTCAACATCAATTTCCTTGATGTATACACTCTAGAATTTGAAGCAAACAATTGTGTTCTATTATGGTGATGGAGGCTTACTATTTTACTTGAGAGTGACCCTATTCCACATAAATAGAGGAGGTTCATGCTCTAATAAATCAGTATAGCTTACAAAATGGAAACCTATTGGTAGTGTTCTTTTTCTTCAATATTACTTGGTTTCAAGCTACAGCAAAGGTAAATTCCATACAAACCAAGGTACAAAAACTAGCCATAAAAATGAGGTAGGACTCTAACCATAAATGAACTTGGATGTACATTTATTGTGTGATGCATGGTAGTGCTTTTTAGTGCAGCTAGATCATTTTTCTCATACCCAAGGCCTTGTATTTACTCATGTAAATGTCATTCTTGTTTTGGTTGAATAGATTAATAGCTTCAAGTATTGCAAAATCATGAAAGGCTATTCCAATCTCACAAAATATCTATCCCATCACTCTTTTACCAATATATGTGTGTTAATTCATGAGATGGTTATGTAGTTTCCAAATTCATTGACTTCCCTTTTGCTCATATCCTTTGAATTAAAAATATCATTCATTCAAACTCTCTATTTTGGACAGATGTACATAAATGTTTTTATAGCCCAGAGGTGTTTTTTGTGTCATTTTCCCTCCATTAACATTGATAAACCCAAAATGTTTTTTTAAATACTATTGGTACTTCATATGTTTCATGCCATGGGTATGAGATCTTGGTGAATGAACTTATGGGTCTTTCTCATGCAACAAATAGAAACTTATTGTGGGCATTTGCAAGTATTAAATGATTTGGTATAATAATACCATATTGAAACTAGATATTAGGAGGCTATGATGGGATATTAAGAAGTGAGTATGAAAGTTGGCTGAAACAAGCCATAAAATACTTCAAACTACAAGACATCAAATTATTTTGGCTCAATTTTTAAACTGAAATCAGGTTCCAAGGCTACTACTATATGTTAGATGAGGTTTTAGTAATGTTGTTGTGACCCATACTTGTTGTTTGAAGTCCAAAGAGCACCCAAACATGTTGTTTAGGGATACCTTCATCCACATTAGTACCCAAAATTTATTTTAAGGTGATTTTCATGACTTTTTATTGTTGTAAAGGATCACAACTGGTAGAAGTTTTCTCCATAACTATTGTGCAAGGGTTTGAACACATTCACCTTATGCCCAGAATGCACATGGATTTGCTTATGTTTGTCCACAAACTTCACTTGAGAAAGCCCAAATTCAACCCAAATTTGCTTCTAATTTAGAGTCTAAAATCAACCCATATTTGGTTTTTGTTGTTAATTAATGGATAATATTTGTTGATTTAGGGATGTTTTAGCCTCTAAAATTCCTCAAAACTAGCCATGTATGCTTCTCTTATGTTGTCTTTGCCAACAATCAACCCAAAATTAGGAGTAAGTGTTGTTCTAGGGATATTTTGACCCTAAAACTTGTCTAGATTAGAGAATTCAATATGCCTATTGCTTATTGAGGTCTAAAAAGTGCTCAAACTTTAGATAATATTGTGGCTTTCATTTTATAGCTTCCAAAGTTACCACAACTTCATAGTATTGTTGTTTCATCGGTTCTTGATTGTCAAGAAAGGCTATTTTATGCCCAGAAGTGACCAAAACTAGTTGATATTCAGATTGAATAAGGTTTACTATTGTAGGATGAACCACCATGCCTCAAACAGTCCATATGGAAATCCATTATCATCGGTGGGACACCAAATAATCATCATTGTGAATGATGTCACCACTTTCAAGAGTGTGATAAGAATTAGATTTGGATACCCACACAATATGGGGTAGCAAACCCAACCATCCAAAGTTCCTACTACCCCTTGACTTTTTGTTCTAGACTTCTTCATAAACCTATATCTTCTAGTAACTCAACTTGAGCTTCTAGTGTGAAGTCTTATTTGATAATAAAGACTTGTTTTTCATTTTCCTCATCGAGCATGGATGACTCATGTTTGAGATTCTCCACACTAACTATTGAGTAAATTAACATTTATGGATGTAGACTAAGTGTGTAATTATTATCCAATACATGTTTCAACAATGAAAAAGGACCATATCTCATAGCCTTGACCTTGTTACAAGTTTCCTACAACCCCTTTTTGTTCAAGTGCAACCATGTTAACTTTCGAGTTTAGCTCGAAAGTGTTTACACCATGTTTGGTGGTTCTTCATGAGATTTTAGAAACATAGTGTAAACACTTTCGAGGTATGTTCAAAATTCAACCCCTAGATGGTCCATGATGTATTTTCATATGGTAGATGGTTTTGGATGGATTTTCATATTGGAGATGACTTACACATTGGTTTCTTAATTCTAGTTGAGTTCTTGCATGATATTCTTCCCTATGGAATTAGAGATCTCTTGGCATATTTAATGACATTTTACATGATGACCACATGGAGATAGTTACTTGATTGGAGAATGCCCTACTTAGGAGGAGAATTTTTAATCCTATAGGAGGTTATTGGGCCATGCTATGCTTCAAAATCATTGTTTTTTCAGGTAGACTTTCTAGCAACACAAGTAAACTTGTTGTCATAATGATATTCAACAAATTGGAACATGTGGCTTGAGGATTTGTATTTAGAAAGGAAAATGTGGTTCTTCCATCACGCAAGCTAAAGAAAATATTTTTCTAATTGGAATATGGCTATATAAGCCACATTTTAAAGGTGATAAATCAAGGAAATCAAAACAAAGCATGCCTATAGTATATTATTCAAAGACTTGTAGGTCACAAGGTCTATTTCAAACCTGTAGAATCAGCATTAACATCACTTCAAATAATCATTTTCCAAGATCATTCTAGGATCTTAAAGGCCTCATGGAGTCTAAATTGATATTTTGTATGGCATCATGCCTTGTCTCTTTGGGTTACCATTCAATACACATTCATGTATCATATATGAGGACACAATTCAGGTTGGTTTATTGTAAAATCCTATTTGTTGAATCTTTTTCATTTTCCTTGGTTGATGTGTCTTATGGTGAAATGAAAACTTCTTGGAGGAGTTTAAAATGTCCTCATGTTGAAATGAAATCCTTTTTAACATCTACAACCAAACATCTACATATATGTTTGCAAAGGCCACTCAAGAATATTGTCTCTATCATCCAAATATATCCATAGTTGGCAAGGTTGTTTTATTATTGTTTTGTTCATCTTATCACCTGTTGAGAACTCAAACACCCTGATCTAGAATTCTAGTATTTACTCATGTTACCCCCATTTTGGTATGGTGTACCTTAGAATGGTATTTAGAGCAGTTTTGGGCCTTTTTGCAACCATAAAAGAGAGGTTATGGTGAAAAAAGGTAGTGAAACAACCCAATAACATTATGGGATAGTGTTGGGGATGAAGAACATTTGTCATGAAATAGGGATAACCTGTGCATGAAAGGAGACTTGTAGCAGCAACATCCTACTAGAAAATAAGAATGAATTCATGGAAACATCCCCAAGGGACAGTAATGAAATCCAATAGTAAGGATAATTTGTGCCAATAGTGACACCACTGTAGAAACATATATATGATTGAATTCTATTTCATGAGACCTATTCACAACATTTCGTTCTAGCGTGAAGACATATGGAAGGTGTCCAATTTGTTCCTCATTCATGTCTACATTTTAAATGTTAAAGTTAATGGAGATGTGAGAGACATTCATTTATATGGTTATATGGTGATGATAGAACTTTCAGTTAGTGTATGGAACACTTGTAAATTTGAGAGAGAGATAAATGAGTTGTATCCCCACCTTGTTATTACACCCTTGGTCTTGTGGTTATGAGGGTTGTCTTCTCACCTTGTGGTTACATATTTGGTCTTGTGGATTGAGGGATGTTTATCCATCCTTGATTCTTGTTTGTTAGCGTTGTGATAGCCTAATGTTTTGTTGACCATAACTTTTTGGTCCTATGTTCTAGCTCCCACCTTAAGCATGTCACCATACCTTTTATCTTGAACCTAGTACCCACTCCTAAAGACATCAAAATATTAAATTATAACTTTATGTTTATTAACCCTAATAAAAGAAAGGATGTCTTGAGAAACCCTCAGTCAATAAAGAACTAGAAGGGGAATCCTTCTAGAATTATTAAACATGTTATAAATACAAACCTATGTCTTCTTTGTGAGTACATCTTCAAGTGGCATTTTCATATCTGATTTACTATGTGTCTTATCTAAGGTTTGTTGCAGCATATGTGTGGATGATGTCAAGGGTTTCTACCCTCTTCTTGCTTGGGAACTCTCTTTTTTTGTGGTGTACTACTCCTATTGTCCCTCTTGAAGGTTGATCCTTCTTGTTCCCCATCACACGTGTGAGTCGTCAATTATCATTGGGCTGTGGAGGCTACCTGCTTCCCATGTGGATTGTTTTGTGGAGGTCGCTTCATGTGGTGGGTTTTTTGTTTCCACGGTGGACTCTTTTAGATAGGTTGTTTCCCTTATGGACTATTTTAGGGTTTTCATTTGTCATTTGTGGAGGTTGTTTCCTGTGTTGGGATTCCTACTTCCATGATGGATTATTTTGTACTATGTCATTACTGGTTTTTGGACCGTTGTGTCCTGTATGTGACCACCAATACTTTGTTTAAGGGATGTTAGGGTAGATTTTCCTACTTGGATTTTGTTTGGGTTTGATCTAGGGTCTTAGGGTTTCTTCGTGTTGATAATATGTGATCTAGGGTTGTTATGTACTTGTTGAAAGCTACCATCTATCATGAGAATTGCTTTTAGGGATGCAATTTGTCATGAGGATTGTTTTTAGGGCTAGCGTTTGATGTTAGGGATGGCATATATGGTATCAAGGATTTCATCTATTATGTGAAATATTTTTAGGGATTCCAACTATCATGTGGATTATTTCTTAAGGGTTTTGTTACCTTGTTGAGGCTACTTCTTAGTCAAGGTATGATTGTTTTTAGAGTTTTGAGACTGCCATTAGTTACAGGCATGTTGTACCATCTCATGTACATGTCTAAACCTATCCTACAACTCTTATTATCTCTCTCTCTCAAAGGTATGTACAAAACCCTTAGGTAAGGGTCAGTTTTGCTCTAGTTGATTGACTTGCCTCTGAGAGGTAAAGTCTGATCTAAAAGTTAATTTTTTTAGTATAAGGAAGCTCCATCTCATTAAGTGAGTTTCCAGACTTGTTATCTTATTGCAACTATACTTTTGTTTAATTATATTTTTGTTAAATAGTTTTAATACAGCATTTGTTAAAGAGATGAAAATTATGTTTTATTTTTTCTTGTTATATTTACGACTATTGTTGTACTATTTTATGCTTCAAACCCTAACCTAACCCTGATTTTTACATTAGATACCATTAGGCCATAATGAGTCTTTTAAATCACTTATATCCTACTTACATAAGTGCATTCAACATCTTGGAGGGTTTCAAGCAATAATAATTGGTTCATTTTGGCTGACTACCCTTATAAACTAGTTTCAAACAGTCTATGTCTGCTACATATTTGATTTTGGGGAAAAAAATTCTACTTTCATGGGCGTGGAATTGTACCTTAGTTGTGAAATTTAGAGTAAGGTGAACATAATCTAGAATGAAATATATAACATGAACATAATATGGAATGAAATTGGAAACAACATACCTCCCCTCATCACAGCTCATCCATCATTATGTTTGTCTAGTACCTGCAATGCCAGATCATTCAACCTCCATAAATATATACAAAATCAACACAATTCATATTTGTACCATTATTTACTTGTATAAGATGCATTTTTATGAGAATGTTAGAAGATACCTTTACAATGCTTCCCATCACTTTATAAGCCTTCTTTTTGGACTAGCCTCTCATCATCCTAGACTCAAACATGGATTTACTCAATGAGAACAAACCAAAAACCTAATAGATAAATAACTAAATAACACTCATGAATAAGATCCTCTTGGTTTCAATAATAATTTATTGGATTCGTCTAATATTGGTGAAAACCTCCCCCAATCTAGAGCACCAATGAAGTCAAAATTGACTTTGTTACTACTTTGTTTGNCCCCCCCCCCCCCCTCGCATCTTTCTTAATTCCCCAATACCCAATCTGTATTCTACTAGAAAATATGCATTAAACAGATACAATAGTGATAAAATGTGATTCTAAATCTAAGCAAGAGCGTTGAGATAAAATAAAGTACAAAGTTGTTTGATTTCCTTTTTCTTTGAACATAATTAAGTACTAACAATCTATGTTTCATATTTTACCTTAATCGGTACAAAAAAAAGTATGCAATAACTCATTCAAAGGCAATGCAACAAAAAGTATGCAAGAATTCATTCAAAGGAAATTGTAAAAATAATAGTTTTTTATAAACGAGGTATATCATCCCAAATATGTTCCAAGTATTGTACATTTTTCTATCTTATAATAATAGCATACATCATCAAACATTTTTAGCCCTCTTCCTACACTTCTTAAGTAATTCATCATCTTCAATGTCATCTTCATTTTGTGGGTGATCTTCAAAAGTTGTTTCTAATTGTGGCCTCTCATGCAATGCACGCATGATATGATACTTGCAGCGTGGAAGCGTTGTGACGGGGCATAACCTAGAAAAACAAAAAAAATTAAATTTATAAGGCCAATTTTTAAATATCAACGAATTAGTTCAATAATGTTAAAAAACCTCTACGATGTAATTATTTACCCGGTGCACTGGTCGACATCGTTGCAATCGTTTCCCTATGCTCCTCTTCAGCTATAGCACCATTGATTGCAACATTCTCTACCATTGAAACCACAAACTTTTTAAGGACACAATCCTAGATGTAAAAGTTTTTTTTTTAAAGTACAAAATTGATAACTATGAAATTATTAAGTATATCAGTAATATCCATCCATATTACCATCATGGAGCTCAGTCATAGAACCATCATGGGGTTTCCTGGGAGCATCATCTTCTAGTAGCACTCGATTATCAGCGGACTACTCTCTAGTACTTATGGGCTCATTCATAATGTTGCTCTCCTGATTAAAACAAAGATCTAACAAATTAAATTTTATATGGACAATATCAAACATGAATGTTTTTTTATAAGTGATGGAAGGTTAATGTGAATTGATTTTTATTTACCTTATCTTTCACACTGGATCTTGGGATCTACACCAAGATTTTTCTTCGTTCAACGATAGCTTGATAGTCGAAACGGTAGCCACCCTTGCCTAGCTTATTTTTTCAATGTTTTTCAATCCTTTCTTTTGTTTCCTTGGAAGTGTCAGGAAACCTATCATCAAAATTTTCAAGTATGTTATGCACCACACTTTTATTTAGATTTAAATAAAATTAAAGGTAATGAATTCAAGATGTAATTTACCTTGCTGGACCAAGTGGTGTTTTTCCTTTTTTTCTAAATTTCTTCTCTTTTGCATCCTCAATGAGTTCCTTCCACTCCCTCTATGGAATCATGAGATGTCACTCATATGTAGGGTTCTTCTCCAAGTGAACCTTATAACTTTCATGCATATATTTAAATGTTAGACAATTCTGGAGCCAACCGCGGTTTTATTAAATGTGTCCACCCCAAAGAGGTCTTCAAGATAATCCAAAATTTCTTTCTTTAGTGGTCCCAAAAATCAACAACGCCTTGGTCTACAAGTGCCTATAAAATAGTTTTTTCCTACACACAAAAGTATATCATCATTAATTTAAAAATAATAGTCTAGATGATTTATGTTTGAGATGGACAACATGAAAAAGTTAAAATATTAAAAATTACTTGGCAGTTTTACTTGATTTAATGGAAGTCCTTCATCATTGACCATAAATTCCCTCGAAAGGGTCCCCATGGAGGTAACAAATCTTGCTCCAGTAAATTAAACCATATAATCGATCAAATCATCAACCTCGTCTCCATTAGTACCTCCATAGCTTGGTTGTGTGGATTACTAGCGGTGTGTGTCATAGATCCCAACTACATGTGTGGAAGGTGGAGAAATGAATAGCCTAGTAGGTATACGATTTCCTGTGTCCGTAATCTCTAGAATTTGTGTAGTCCCACTACTACCGATACCATGCATATCGGGTTCCACAGGTTGTAAAAATCTTTGTATAAGAAACAAAAATGTTTCTTCATTTAGATAATATAAAATTTAACAAAAAAATCATAATTGTTCTACAAAATAAAAAAAATATCACTTTAAATTATGGTTATTACCTTATATGTGTTATTCTGTATCATAACTTGAAATATCCTTTCTTCGATTTCAGGAGTTTGATCTATAATGTCTAACAAGCGATCAAGTTCCTTGTTAGCTTTATTAATCCTTTAATCTATTAGCACCATTGGGTTGGGGGGATGAGTACAAATTTGCTTGGCCAAGCAAATCATGGGAATCAAGGGCTGCAAACTACATATTTCAACAAAATAAATGCTATTTCAGTTTTTTTTTTTTAATTAAAATAACTGATTGACAAAGAAATAAGATTATATAACCAAATAATATAATTCATGCTAAATGTAAGTCGAAATTGTCACTAGTTTACAGGTTCTACGCATGTCCATTTTCCATGATCACGTTGCCACTTTATAATATAATTAGAACCGTGAAATATTTAAAAATTTGTTGAAGATAAAAAAAAATTCTCGGCAGACAACTAAAATTATGTAAACAAATAATAAATTTCATAGTAAATGGAAATCAAAATTGTTAATTGTTTATCGGTTCTTAGGCTATTTATTTTCCTCGATCATTGTGCCATGTTATAACATAATTACAACTGCGAAATATAAAAAAAATGTTAAAGATAACAAAAAAATTGATCACGACAAATATAGAATTATATAAACAAATAATAAAATTCATGTTAAATTAAAAACAAAATTGTTAATTGTTTACTTGTTTTGAGGCAATTCCTTTCCCACGATCATCCTGCCACAATACAATGAAATTAGAACCATGAAATATGTATTACATTATTAAATATATAAAAACTATAATGCAATAAGTATAACTTGCTTAAATAAGTGTGGCATAAGTATCCGCATAGTATTATTCGATGTATCTACTCGATTCAAATGGTAATCCACTAATAACTCTTCCCTAGGATCTATCTTTTTTATTACACACATGACTACTTGATTTCCTTCACCTACCTCATATATGCAATTTGGTTACTTTTTTGTTGCCCCAAGTCATGTGTTGTTTATAAACCCTGCAATATTGTCATAATCTTAAGGCCTTCCATCAATATAGATATTCACCCCCTTATTTGTATTATTATCTTTTACATGTATATAATTTGTGGTGAGTGCATTTCTCCGCATACCTCACATGTATCGGACCAACACAATCCGATCGCATAATCATAACATGGTTCAACATAGCCCATCAATTCAATTTTTGTATTATATTTTACAGTTATTCCATCCATGGAAAATATCCCCAGACCATGCAAGGATGATGGTGCAATGTGATACATCCTATTGTCGACATTGAAGTTAGTGTCCAATGGAGGCAGTTCCCTAGGTACCCATTATTTTACTAGATGTCGATACCTGAGTGGCACCTCGATTTCTCCTATTCTCTCATCATCGTAGGATCATGATCCTCCTTTATAAAGAAAAAATTGCATACATATGTGGAATTTTATTTTGACCTTTTCATCTCTAGACATTCTTCGTTTATCATAACTACTAGATGGAGTTGCATTTCCCTATGTTCGTCCTGAGCTTCCCTCACTCAATGAATAAATTTCTGACGGGTAACTATTTGGTTTTACCTTCAGTCAATCGAATTAGATATACATTTATCTAAAATTCAAATAAGGGCATATCAATGACAAATAATTTAACCTATTACAGAGTGCTAAGTCGTATAATTTAACCTCTTATATAAAATTTGGTCATTCACTAAATTGGTGTGCTTAGGTTCATTGAATAAATTGGTTTAGATATTTTATGAATGAGTTCATAAAGGCCATTATGGAGGCCTATGACAATAATTCATTGTTTAACTATGGGTATTTCCTCATTACCTTATTCGTGTTCATTTGAGAGCCACCAAAATATCACCAACTTATACCGACCGAGAAGAGAAAAGAGACAAATCAAAATTAAGAATTAGATCATTGTGTGTATCCTTTGACTTTTAAACTTTACTACTCAATGTATTATTAAACACATGCACCTTTAACAAATTCTATTCATCTTGTATGTTGATTTAATTAGTCTTTTAAATTGACGAATAATTGGATCCATGCCCTCCAAAACACATATATCCTCTAATAAGTATATAATATTGTCAATTTTGGAAATTTTCATTTGTACAATTAGGGGATGCCATCTATTACTATTTCCGGTGTTGATGGGAAAAATGCCCAATGCCAACAATAGCAGTTTAACCTATACAAGAGGCATGGTTAGACTATTTCATGTTTGGAATGGAAAAACCCGCTAGATCAAACCCCATTCTAATGAACTTTAAATAAAGAAAATAAAATTTGAAAATTCCCTAATTATTATACCATTAATAATCTAAATAACCTAAGGTTGTTCTAGAAATATTTCGAAATACTAACTGTTAAAAGAAAAAATACAAAATGAAATGTTCAAATTTGTAGACGAATTGGAAGAAAAATTACAAAATCAGTTCATCCTTGGCCTCTTCTAACTATGTCATGAGGCTTAGAACATCTTCCTCATTCTACGTGGAAAATTATGTTCCTTGTTCCTCTATGAGGTCTTTGACTAGACTAGAGGAAGTATCTTCCTCTATACTCACTATGGTGGTGGGAATATGAGTGATTTCCAACTTCTTGGCTACTTGAGATCTAGTTCTAATTCTTTTTTTTTGTGGGATGTCCCCTTTTCTCTAAGGAGTGGCTCTTTTCTTTTAAATTTAAATGACTATTGTCACATCTTCCCATATCAATCAAGGTGATTGTTTCCTCCTTATCTTCCTCCTCTACCTTGGTACTCTTTTAAACCCTCTTCTTCCTTCTAGTTTCTGCTTTGTCTAATGTGAGTCTTTTATAGGACTACCTTCCTTGGATACAACAAGTAGTGATGTGGTTTGTTCCTTACTCATTGTGATGAACAAATCCCATGCATATTTTGGGAGGTTCCTTTCTAGGGAATCAAATACAATTAATTTTATCAACGCATAATGGCTTAATGCTTATTCCTTGCACTTGTAAACCTTAACACCCATTTTATTCAAAGATTGTAGTGAGAAGTAGGGAACACTAACGTTCTATTTGGGATTTGGATGAAAAAGATTTATTAAATGGTGGAGATGTTAAATTTTTAGGGTTGTCATAAATATTAACAAACTTGTACAAAAATGAAGATCAAATAACAATAAAAATTGAAGTAAAAGAATAGCAGTAACAAAAGGCTATATATCAAAAAATATAATTTTCATCTCTTTCAACTTTAACACTCCCTTAAGGATCATTATGTTAAATTCACACAACTAAAAGAAAAATACAATGTATAGAGGAACAGTAGATAAACTAAACAAGTCTAACAAATGGCATCAATAAAATATCTAACTAGAAAACAAATCAGGTTTAGACCTTCCTTATACTCATATATACTTTCATATCATACCTTGTCTCTTAGACACAAGTCATTAATGGAACAAGTTTGGCCCTTACCTGAGGGCATGGGCATACCTAAGAGAGAGAGGGGGAGAAATTGTTGTGGGGTAGGGTTAGACATGTATAGTATAAGTGCAATAAAATTAAGAGATCCAAGGTCAACTTAAAGGTGCTAAACAAAATAGTCCACAAGTGTACAACTGAGGCTGGTAGCCTCAAATCCATTACTGCAATAAATGACAGTCTTTAGGACAATCATACAACAACCAAAATAGAAGCACCCTTCTAATGTGCAGAGACATCCTTGAATCATACACTAACACCCTCAACCAGTAGCAGCACCTTCACAAAGACAATGGCACCCTTATACACAACAACGACAGTCTCAAAGAGGCTGAGACGAGAAACATTACCCTTAAATAGGCTCACAACACCACTATATAGGCTCAATAAGTTCACAACTTGCTACAGCAGGCTCACGGCACCCCTATATTGGTTCAACAAGGTCATAGACTGCTAAAGCAAACTCATGACACCCCTATACAGGATCAATAAGGTCACAACTTGCTACAGTAAGATCATGGCACCCTTGTATAGGCTCAGCAAGGTCACAACCTACTACAGTAGGCTCATGGCACCCCTGTACAGGATCATCAAGGTCACGACCTACTACAACAGGTTCATGGGTCCCCTATATAGACTCTAACATGTCACGACCTCCTCACAAACAACAGAAGCAACACCAGGAAACACTTAGGAAAGCAACAGTAGCCCTAAAAGGGTTTATAAAAGTGGAGACAAAGCTTAGACAAGTTAGTAGAATCCCTAACAAGGCTTCGACAAGGTATTGGCCCAACAAGAATAGACTTTAGCAGCATTAAAACCCTTGACATCTCCTCAAATCAGATTAATAAAACCCTAGTACAGTTATCCAAATCAAATCTTTGATTTTATTCACAAGACACTAACAAAAAGAATGATAGGGATTGAATTTATCACTTTGAAATGTATTCTAGAAGGATCATCCTTCTAACCCTTCAAAAATTTAGGGTTACTTAAGACATCCTAAGTTTTAGGAGTGTTACCAAAATAAAACATAAAATAATATTATGATGACTTATTCAAGACATCATTAATTAGGGAGGGTTTCCGAATACAAGATATAACATTAAGGTTATGTCATTATAAAAGAAGGGTCAAGGTACCACACTTAAGAGGGATCGCTAGCACTAGGACCAACAAGGGGTTAACAAGAGACCAAAATTCAACAAGAGGGATCACAACAAAGTGGGAGGGGAACCTTTTTACCCACCAAACCAAGGTGTATCGACAAGGTGGGACAACAACCCATTTACCCACAAGACCAAGGAACTAAAATTTTATCTTTCTCTCTCAAGGTATATGGTCCACAAGTGTTCCATACAATAATTGGAAGTTTTTATCATCACCATATAAGGAAGGTCCAAAATTGTGCCTTTTCCTTGAAAATTGAAGGGAAGTCAGTGATTTTTTGGTACATTAAAATTTGACATAAGGGGGAGAACCAATCCACGCCCCACAAAGGCCTTCCCTTTGGGAACTAAAAAACCCTACCCTCTAGGAGATAAATCTCTACTCAAGCCAAAACATATTCTTTTGGTAGTCCTATAACCCTAATGAGCATAAGCTCATTTACTTGGATTTATAAATCCTTCACTTTAATGGGGTATACTTAGGCTCTTATATGTTGTAGATTTAGACAACAATACATATCTATGTTATCATCGTACCTCTTCATCTTGTTAAAATAATCCACCCAATTTGACTATTGTAATATTTTTACTACTTCTAGGTTGTTATAAAGCTTTGAAGTCTCTATGGGTTATCTCATGTTGAACCCTACACCTGTTTTAAGTAGGTTGTGTAAATTTTGTGTATACTCTTATTAGAGTGAGTTGTTTTTTCTTAGTTAGGGACCAGGTTTCCTACAATACTACTATTGATGAATAGTCTTTGTTTCATGTGAACGTTTGCTCATGTAGAACCACTCCAATGTATATTTGAGTGATCTATGAATTTATATGGAATATACATAACATTCAGAATTGTAGAACATATCCATTGTCAGTGTTTCTTCCTTCGACCCATGTTCAGACCTGTGTTGTAGGTCAACAAATCCCAAGATATTGTCCCAACAAAGAAAGGCTTAGTTGGTAGCACCTGTGACACAGATTCAGTCTCACCCGAGATATCTCTTATGGTTAACTGCCAGAACCATGTTTCTGCAGTTGTGTGGGGATCGGCACCTTACTATCTTGCTCGACTAAGCCAATGGTTATATTACTTATTCCTACTGCATATATTCAAGATATGACTCTATTGACCCGTCGAAAGAGATTACAACATTTAATATAACTCCTTATTAGAGTTTCTTACTAACAACAGTGCGACATATGCATACAAGCATTCATTCATAAGAAAATATACAAGAATTTATTCACAACATTCATTCATGCTACATAAACAGATTCATCGCATATACATATAGACAACATGTAACGTGGAAACCCATATAGGAAAAACCACAAAGGCACTCTTCATTTGGCATGAGAAATATATGAACCTTTCATCTGTGTACTCAGCTTGAATACTCTGTTCTAAATCTTCTCTTACAGACTATACAAACTTCCTTCTCCTCTCATGCTCTCTAGTGTCAGGGTTCTAAAGCTATCTTTCCTTCACTCTACTGTCGATACGCACACGTCCTGGATCGACTCTCTCTTCTCTACAACTCTACTACTCTTCGACTCTTCAACTCTACAGACAGACAATAGATAACCTCAACTGAAAAAAACCAACCAGAAAGTAACCCCCAAGAAATAGTTCATAGGAAGTCAGTTTACAAAAGTAACCCGCACAGAGAGTGGGTTCTCCTTTTTATAGACTCTTACCCGTTGTAGTCAACTGACTCTATTATGTTAGCCGACAAGTTGTCATTCCTATTCTCATCTATTTCAATTACAATTGTCAATAGGAACTATCGACCCAAAATACAAAGATGATTTATTCCCTAAAGCAAGCATGACTCTAGTCGAATTCCTACCCACGATCTCTTGGGGTGTCCTTTTCAACCGTTGCACACCTTCTTTCATGGTTCCTTCTGTCACAGTTGATCTCGTCGCATCTTCCTTTCTATTGCAAGCTCTTCCCTCATGATTTATTTTGTTGCAGCTTTTCCTCTATGATTATTTCTTCTTTCCTATCTCTTTCTCCCACATCTTATTTCGTCACATATTCTCCTCCTTCTGCATCTTACTCTGCAGTTGCTTCTTCTGTCGTAAATATTCCTTCGTCGCATCTTTCTTTGTTGCACGACCTCACTCTTCATATTTCTGGGAAAAATTCTGACTGAATTCTACCTATATTTTCCTAGGGCCAATAGGCTACCAACACTCACATGTGGCTCATCTCGAGCCACACTATGTCATTCCAAATATTTTTTCATTGTGATGACCTTTCCTTGAAAATATTGGAATATTTTAACTATATCCTATGTCTCCCGTTACACCTCTTCTTTGGCCTTTTGCAAGTTTTCCACAAGGTCGGAACTGACGTGTTCTGATGTTGTAAGTCTTGTGAATTCTGCTAGTTATCACACTTTTTGATGTACATGTTGAATAATGCCTCTAAATATTTCTTGTTTGGCCTGCGGTTCAGCGACTTTGTCTATCCTCTGTTGTTGTTGAGTTCCCAGCACTGCGAATTTTTTTGTATATTTTTCATGTCAGTAGCCTTAGCCATTTTCTCTACTAAGGGAAACTTCTTCATCTCATTCATTATCTCATTGTCCTATGTCTAAGCAGTACGCATCTGCTCTGCAACTTTCTCTAACTTGGCATCGTCGATCAACGCTTCCCATGTCTGAGAAACTTTTTCAACTGCCTTGGAACACAGTGCCTCTGCTTCGTCTATTTTCCTCGTAGTTTGTGTTGTTGTTTTTCTTATTTTTTCTAGAACCTCAAGTGGTGTACTAGGTTTTACTTGCACTTCCAACTCTGCAACCTTTTTGCAAAGGTCCACTACGATCTTGCCAAGTTGAATGACCTTGTGTTTTGCAAACATTTCATTTGTTATTCCAACATCTATAAAATTACTGCAAACAAGTGTTACAACATATTCAAGCCTATGCATATACTCCACCCAGGTTTTGGCTTTCTATTCAGTTTCTTTGATTGTTTTCTTCATTTTACTAACAGTCTTATTCGGTGCGTGAACTTTCTTAATCAATGAACCTTCTCTAACCTTCATTTCGGTGAATACGACATTTTGTATTTCATAAACCTCATACAGCGGCATCTAAGTAAAATCGATGGTGACATGGCCCAAGTTCTTGGCCATGGTATTCAACTCTATCGTTCACAGGTCGAGTGCTTCTCCCACCATTTGAGTTTTTATCGGTGGAATAGGTATCAACACATCAGTCAGTTGCTCTTTTGATGGCCTAGATAAATCCTGTGACTCTGTCAGTTGTAGTTTGTAGCCGACTGTGCCCCGTACTTCTTTTATGGCTTTGCAGACAGTCTATAGTAAGTTTGTAATACTACATGTCATCTATGTTTGGAGCTCATCTACTTTTTCCAGGGTTTACGTTGAGAATTCTGCCATAGATTCTATTAGTAGAGTGAAATCATCTACGTCGAAGCCAATAGTTCATGCGGACCTGACAACCTTCCTTTCTTATGCCTGCTCTGAGATTGTTTTGTCTGCTTTCTCTTATATCCCACCACTAGGTCTATTGGGGTTGTGTTAGCATCATTCTAGGGAGGATTTTATGGATCTTATGTTTTTTATGGTGGTTCTCCTCCCTGTTCTCTGTCCTTCTAAGGCGATGTATCATCCTATCACAAGTCTTCTTTGACCAATAATTGGTCATAAGCAACAGGAACTCACCATTCTTCCAACCAATATTGGATAATTGCCTCAACTTCTTCCTCATATATCAAGTATTGGGTCGCTAACCATTGATGTTGTAGATCTTGTCACGGCTGCAACAAGATATTATGGGGCCCAATTATGAACTTGATAATGTTTCAAAACCATCGAATAGTTTCCTCTGTAATTCTGGCCTGCTCTCTTACATGATGGCGCAGGGCCTCTCCATGCAAAAAGAATTTCACATTGTTGTCTCTGTGTCACTCCTTTTTATCTTTCTTGAAACAAATATTTTGGTATCGAGCTCCTCATCAACGCACTGGTATATCTACCTCCTTGTATTTCATTGGTTTTAACCATGTGACAATTGAAATCAAAATGAGCAACCATGATTAGTGAAATGCAGTACCTTTTTCCTACAACTCTTCTACATCTGCTAATAACTCGTTTAGTAAGTAATGTGACCAATTCATTTGAACTTCCTCCACACAAAGTTCAACCTATGCGATCGTACATGTAGTACATTGGTTCAATCGCATCTTCCGTAACAATTTGGTAGCTAACCAAACATTATGGTCATTGATAGAGCTTATTAAGAAGCCTCTAGTATCTCTGGACAAGTCGTACTTATCCTCCAGCTTGTTCGTCGGCATCGAGTCCTGGTCTTTTTTGAAAAATAACGTTGGGTCAATGCTTGCGAGTGGTAGTCCTGTAATTTTTGTTATTAGCTCGACATCCACATAAATGTTTCTTTCAAGCCATAGGAATCCACCTTGAAATGATACCAATAACTGCTTGACACACCCATTCACTTCTACACTTTGACTGAAATGCGGCATATACATCAATGACAGTAAACCTACTTGGTCCAGTCATCTTTCCCATTCCATTAGAGTGAGGCACTTCGGGTCATTTGGTGTATCTTGTAGAACAACCATGTATTTCATCATGCACAAATCAATATACTTCTTTGTGTCATGATCAACAAAGGTCAACTTCTTAAGGTTTGGCATAATATTTTGCGACACCTGAACTCCTTTCGACGCAGTTGGTGCTACTAGTGGGTAACATGCATTATTCGGAACTCTAATTTTTGGTGCATCAAATTGTCTCGATGGAATTTATGGTGGAAACATAGCTATAGACCCTAGTTCTTCCTCCTCCTCTGGTTGTGGTGGTGCTGGTACTTTTTTCTTTCGGCTTTCGGAACATTTCCCTGTTTTCAGACCAGACAGACCCGACGGATCCAGTCTTAATCTTACTAAAGGGATAAATGGAACTTGTTTATCTTATTCAGCAAGTTCATCCTACAGTGGAATATATCTAGTTGTGTATTCCATGATAATAGTATGTGATGCGATCGCTACACCATATTCTGCAACTAAACTAGTGCTGAAAATTTAAATAACCGTGCTCCGTAGAAAACTTACTTTGGCTATTTGCAGTTGTAGACAACAATCCCTCTGTATCTAATGTAGCAGAATGAATTGAATACTTGTGCGTGGATGGTGATAGCATCTATTCGTTCATTATGACAGTCATCCACACGATCAGAAAATAAATGGAAAGGTAGTTGTCCTTTCCATCACATGGGTTGATTGTCCGAATGATTATTAGGGAACTTCTATGCATGTCACATAAATGGTAGCTATTGTGCAATAAAAATGAAAGTGACCAAAAATCATGTCACCAAAATATATTGGCCTTTTAAATTAATTACATCCCGTTGTCATCTCTGCGACTCTATTTTGACTTGCAACAGCATCGCTCTTCCTACGACCAGTCTTCACCCTTTGACATATTTCCTTGTCTTGCGACAGACAAGTTGTCCTCACCCTTCTTTATTTTTTTGTGACATACAAATATTTTGTGCTAGATTTCCTTTCTTTGAGACATACTAGCAGTCTATGACGTTTTTTGTGTCTTCTTGCGACAACTCATTTTTTGTGATTAAAACAAAAAAATTATGAGGGTTTTGTTTTTCTCTTCTTTTATTTTTTTCTTTTCTCTTTTCTTTTTTTTCTTTTTATTTATTTTTTTATTCGACCGATTCGCAGCTATCCTGATAAGGATTTAGTCAACTTCTGTTTACTAGTCCTTTAATAGGTGTTCCATCCATGTTCTATAGTTCCACTGTGCCTCCATTAGTGATATGAATTACAATATAAGGTCTTAGCCAATGTGTTTTTAGCTTACCCCGATGCTTTATGAATTTTCTATTGTACAGAAGAAAAAGTCCTTCGACCTAAAATTGTTTGTGCTTGATGTGGCGATCATGCCATACTTCATGTCATTCTTTCTCCTCATTTTGATGATATCTAGCAACAAAACTATCTTCTTCCAACTGTATCAGATGCGACAGTATTTCCTCAACAACAACAACATGTGTCATCTCTGTGATCACAGCAATCCATAGGTTGGGTATAATTTATTCCATCAGCGTCACAACTTCTTGCCCATTAACCAAGAGAAATGGAGTTTGGTCTGTCAACTTCTTACAGGTCGTGCGATATGCCCACAGTATTGTGGAAATTTTCTGATCCCAGACATCTCTTTGGACATTGCAAATTTGTGTCAATGCATTTAATAGGATTTTGTTAAATGCTTCGACATCACCATTCACTTGAGGGTGATATGGTGTTGTATTTCTATGTTGAATCTGGAATTATTCCATCAGTTCTCCAATCAATTGCTTGGAAAAGTGTGTTCCTTGCTCGCTTATCAAAATTTCGAGCATCCAAATCTAGTCACAACATTCTTAAACAAAAAATTAGAAACAGTTGCAGCAGTACAATTTTTTACTTCCACTGCCTCATCCCATCTGGTCAAGTAGTCCATCGCAGTAATAATATATCTTGCATCGGCGCACTTCCATGTTGGACTAATAGGTCCTACAAAATCGACCACCCATTGTTATACCTAAATTCCGTCACCATCATGTGATGAGATCCTTAACCCCTATGTTTTCCCTTAATCCCAATACTTGGAGTGGAAACTTGCCCTGTTTTTCAATTCTACTTGAAAAAACCTAGCACTGCGCTTACCCTGTGGCTGATGAGTGGTACCTTGTTCAGCACCACCTGTATCCTATTATATAGAAGCGATGCCACTGCCTATAGGCTTTGTTCTTAAAGCAGTTCTCACGTAAACCGCTCTGTCATAAGGGAACAAAAGCGGTACCCTGGGTAAAATGGGAAAAAGAGAAGTTTCTCGAGGTTTCTAGAACTTGAGCTTCGTGTCCTCTCTTATCCCTATCATTATGGGTTAGTTTGAGCTCGATATCCCCCTTGATAGGATCTTGGACCCACCTCACCCACCATTCTCTCAACTATCCCTATCCATTGAGCCTTATAAATACAAGCTCATATCCATAGTTGAGGGGGGAGAACTATAGAGGTATTGTTATGCTGTTGAATTGACTACTTAGTCCAAATCATTGGAGAGCATAGAGAGAAAAGTTGGAGCTTATGGGGATGAAGTGTTTGTCTCGTGGAGGAGCTTTTCAACACTAAGGCAACGGTTGTAAGCTTCTTCATACATTCTTAATGAAAACCTGATTTCCGTCCCACATATCTGTTGTTTTTACTTCACATGTATATGTTGCCAAATTCCTTAGTCACTAGCATGGATATGTAGATGATTTTCTGGTAGCTTTCATGTGCTTGTATGTTTGACTTGTTTGTAGGTACATAGGTTCATGATCGAAGCAATATTCCAGGTGCCTACAGCATTCAAGGAAGGTCTTCATCCTTTGTCGTTCACTCATTTGTTCTGGATCTGAACCATTCAGACTAGAGGAACAGCTTCTGTCTGCAAAAGGTGCAATATTCCTGATAACAAATCTGGCAACTCCGCTGGGGATCAAAGAAAATTTCAGTTGATCTGATCTTCCTCAGTCCTTGAACTCTTGTCTGAATCCAGGATCCATCTCCAACTCTCTTCAGTCAAATCTGCCATCTGACTTCGTGAATTTTGGTTTGAAACTTCCAGATCAGTTCAAACCTGAACTATTTAGACTTTATATGTTCTTTTTTACTGTCAATTCATCAATATTCACCTTGATTTGATCAATTTCTAACTTGATTTCTCATTCTCCTTGTGTTTTGGATCCATTCAGGGAACTGCACATGCTCTGTTCGCAACGAGCGGTACCACCACCTGAACTCTGTTAGCCATAAGCAGTGCCACCACCTGAGTCACTTTATCCAGAAGTGGTGCTCATCTAGAACCGCTCTGTCAAGACCCCTCCAGCACGGTGCAAGGTAGGCCTTGTTCCAGAACTAGTTTTTTATCATTTTTTTTTGCAAAAAGTTGAGTTTGTTTGCTTTCAGCCCTACACTGTCAAGCTTGTGTGTTAGAATATGTATGTTCATGGTTGAAAATTCTATGGTAAAAGATTGGTTTGATTGAAGAATTAAAAAGCTAGATTAGGCTTGTTGATTATTCATTTGCTTTCATGCTTGTTGGTTGTGATTGTGAAAGGAAATTTTTTGAAAGCTTAGGTTTCAGTGAGTTCTCTTTTCATTTCTTTTATAAAGACTGAAAGAAAAAACATTTGCTTATCATCTTAATTTCATTTTTCCATAGAGGACTTCTTTTTTCTTATTAAAAAGAAAAAAAATTGATTGAGATTAGGTCATTATCATTATTGAGCATAAGGCATTGGATCTCTGATTAGCCTCACAAGCTTTCAAGTTCTCTTTGTTCTTTTGTCTCTCTTGCATTAGTACTATCTCATCAAAATAAAAAGTAGTGTAGTTTTAAGTTAGATCTATCTATGTTTTAAGAAAAATCGAAAAAATAGAGTGCATATGCATGTAGAGTGCTTGTTGTTTTTCTTTTAGGAAAAGAGACTCTTACCCCTTTGATTGCTTTCAAAAGAAAAATGAGTTTGGAATGTGTTTCTTGTCTTTGATTTTGATTTGTTCAAAGTAGTTGTTTGGGAATTTTTGGTTTTCAAAACGAAAATAAAATACTCTCTTTCCCTCCCGTAGGTAGGCATACCACGAACGGTAAAGTGAAATATTTGCATCTACATTCTACATGGTTTTACTTTTTATGTCAAAATTCCATGCATTCACCTAACTGTCCACTTTAAAATTAAAGGTAGTTATAGGATAAAATTTACATATCAATTTGAGTGATCAACTAGAGACGTGTTCGGGCATCGTTAAGCATAGGAGCTGTAGTTACACATCCGCATTACATCCTGGGACTCACGTGGTTCTTCCACGTACCATCGGTATATTGAAAGGCCTTTCACATATCCTTGAGGTATATAGAAAGGTACTTCACGTACTCGATTGTATATAGGAAGGCCCCTTGTGAATGATTATGCATTAGAAAGCACTACTACCGATTTGAGATCCCACGTACCTTACGTATATCGAGAGACCCCACTAGGATACCTTATCTATCTGAGAAAAGCCCTTTGGTTGTCTTGCTTGGATCCATCTACCAAAAACATCATTCGGGGAGATTACTACACATGTACCCTTGAGGTATATCGCGAGTGGTGCCTTCTTGACAATCTTGGTGAGAGACCTGACTATCTGAACTCCTCTTGTCATTTAAGTCTGCTTGTTTGGCCTATAGCTTGAGTAGGGAAATTTTTGGTGTGTTTTCTAGTTTTGAGACCCTAGGTTAGATAGGAACTATACAAACTGGCTGAATTAAGATAGTATAGAAGAGTACGGGGCTTGCCACCTGATTTTATTCCTGTTTCAGGAGAAAATCCTATGGAACCTATCGACCAAGGAGTTGCTACCAACTCGCAAGCGAGAGAAAATGTGGTTGTAGAAAGCGGAGATCCATATCCTTCGCACACGCCTCCCTTGGTTGAACAACCTTCTCATGTTAATACTTCATTCCATTCTCCCATAGAAGGTCATGTTGATGATACTATCCATCCAGATTATGGTCCCAATGCTCCATTTTGGGATACCTCTATAGGACAAGCCATTGCCTCATTTGGCACCCATTTAAACTCTTCTTAAGAAGTCTCACCAAATGAAGAAGAACGTAGATAATACTAGGAAGCTATTCTTCGTGCACAAGAAATTGAAAAGAAAATAGATGATATATTGGGTACACCACCACCTCGTTCCGCAGTTTTTCCTGTGGGATATCGTTCACTTGCTGAATCTATGAGACCCATTGAACCTATTCTAGATCGCAATGTGACTCCACATAATCTAGGTCAAACTATAACCCCACCACCTCCCATATTATGTTTGTTCCTACATGCCAGCTATGGGAGGGATACCTATACATATTGTGGGGGGCGCCGGAGGACCACCTTATGGAGGTCCTCCCCCTGGGGGGCCTAATGGTCCTGAAGGGCCTGGTGGCTTTCCTTCTTGTGGTCCTAATGGTCCTAGGGGGCCTAGTGGCTTCCCTCCTAGTGGTCCTGGAGGGTCTAGTGGCCCTCCTCCTAGTGGTTCTGATGGCTCTGGAGGTCTACCTCCCAGGGGTCCCAGAGGATCTGGTGGTCCTCCTCCTGGTGGTCCAGGTGGTCTTGGTGGTCCCAATGGTCCTGGTGGTTCTGGAGGCCCTGGTGGTCCCGAAGGCCCTAGTGGTCCTCCTCCAGGAGGCCTCGGTGGTCCTAACGTTCCTGATCCCAAAAATCAACCCCCTACAGGCGGATATTTCAACGGTTCTTCATCACAACAACATGTCTATTAGTCTACTTACAGTCCTACTAGTACTTATATGCCATATCAATATTACCAGTATGTGCAACCTAATCATCAGTTACCTTCCCTAGCAACTTTTTACTTGCCTAATTTTTCCAAGTTGATTAATGATCCCATTCGACATAACCCCTCGTGGCCTCCCATTCTGGTAAAGTTACCATCGGACATTCCAAAGTTCGAAGGGAGGCAGGGAGATGATCCGAAAAACCATGTCATGACATTCCATTTGTGTTGTTATTCAAAATCCCTTATGGATGATTCAGTTCGTTTAAGACTCTTTCAGTGAACTTTGACCGATACCGCCGCGAAATGGTACATTGAACTTTCGCAACATTCGTTTGTGGATTTTGGCTCATTGACAACTGTGTTTCTTACACACTTTCAGCTTCCTATCCGTTATGAAATGGGTACAGATCTCTTGAATTATCTGTGACAGAACACCTCCACCCACATATCTGATCATATCCATGAGTGAAGAAGGCAAACAAGAATTATTAAGGCTCCTATCCCGGATCAGTTGTTAGCTGGTTGGTTTACTAAATCTTTGTTTCCTCCAATTTCCTGAGATGTGGCTATGGGCGGTGTCACTACAAAAGATCAAGCCATTATTCGAGCCCAATATCTGGACTTGGTCTATTCCCAGTCTAGAACATTGTATGACTTGATCCCTCAAGCTCCTTGCCCAAGCACCGATCCTGCCAAGCCACCAGTAGAAACCCCTATTGATGGGATTGTTGGTTCAATCTAGTCACCGTCGACAGCAAAACCTACCAAGCAACCCCAGACTTCCATCCCTACTCCTTCAACTCCCAAGGTTTCTTTTGAGGTCAATTCCATTCAGAGTATTCAAACACCTGGCAACAATAAAAAGAAAGGTAAAGCTAAAAATAAAAAACCTGGAAACCAACAAGAGAATCCAAAACCAACCACCAACGACAACAATAAAGGGAAAAGAAAAGAGAAATATCCATGTATTCTATGTGGAGGTGACCATTTCATGAAAGAGTGTCCTCGTCGTGACGAAATCACCCAATTCTTGAAAACTAATCCCGCACATGAAGTTCTCACGGATCCTTTTCCCTCTCAACAACAACTGACAGACTACATGTCTAATCAGGGAAACTCTAGTTCTTCAGAGGAAATTCTCATGATGTCCTCAGATACTAATAGTTTGCAAACTCGAAGTCAGAATTATGACAAACCCACAGACAAGAAAGAAGACAATGGTTCTTCAGGAAAAGCTCCCTCTACTAGTTCTCCCAAGTCCTCGTCTATTGTTCCCCTAACCATCGAGAAGCCTAATCTCGACATGATTTTGTGTCCACCCAAGAGTACTCTTAGGAAGGTTGTTTTTAACCCTAATGCCCGAGCTGCTCAATTTTATAATGTAGTTGAAGATCTTGCTTAGGAACCATGTGCAATGTCTACCTTGGAAGTACTCCAAAGTTGTCCTACATAGCGCAAAAACTTGTTAACTGCGTTAGGAGCTTTAGACCCGGATAATACTAATTTGATCCATTTCAATGTCAAGAAATTAATTCTAGACTGCGTCACAAACTTGCTTTCCAAATCATAACAAAAGTAGTTGGAAAAAAGGTCTTTAGAACTGTCTTAGAGGAAGGAGCTTCAACTTCAGTGTTGTCCCTGTCTTGTTTGAAAGCTATTGGCTCTCCCGAGCTTGTAACAACGCCTACGAATCTAAAAGCCTTTGATGGACGAGGTTTCCAACCCCATGGTCTCATACCATCCCTTTCAGTCGAGCTTGGGGGAAAATTTGTTTCTATTCAAGTGGAAGTAGTAGACGCCCCGTTAGATTACAACCTCTTTTTTTGAAGAAATTGGTTTTATGCCATGACTGTTGTCGCTTCAACGGTATTCCAAACCGTCCAATTTCCGCATCTATGGAGAATCATCACCATTGACCAACTCAATTTCTGTACGCCGGATGTTACTACCTATACGGCTAATAACTTCCATATGTTAGAATAGTCCCCTCCTCCTTACCAGTCGATTGGGGTAGGCATGCTGAAGGATTCATCCCTTATGGGGATTTTTCCGTCAACTCCTCCTAACACAGACACAGCGACAGTAAATATGATTTTGTCATTTGATTATGACCCAAAGGGCAAACAAATTGTTGAGTCCACCTCGTTGAGTCCGCATGAAGAAATGGACAACGTTATTTAAACCTTTTCTAATGACCACAATGATGAGCTTCATCTGGTGACTTCGGACCCTTACCACCTACCCTACTAGTTAGAACCCTCTCTTCCTATTCTATATTATCTCTCTCAAACTTTTCCTTTCGATGAGTCCATTATGGAGATCATGAGTACGAATGAGCCTATAGGGGAGGATCATCATCATAGATCCTCGTTCCTCCCCAACACCAATTCGGTAGACCATGATTTTGCATCCCTTTTTTCCACTGATATTGTCAACACACCTCAAACTCCTATATTGTTGCAAGATATAGATTTTGAAGGAAACCTATGCAACATTACTCAAACAAATCCAATTGACATATCATCCAAGCCTGGTACCCTTGAGCATGTTCATGTTGGGCAGAACTGCTCAGCAAAATAATCTGAAGCCTACAGAGCACTTTTCAAATAATTTCACGATATTTTGTCCTGGTCTTATGAATAAATGTTGGGGATAGGCCCGTCCATTATGGTCCATGAAATAAAAACCTATCCCGCTGCTAAACTTGTCAGGAAAAAACTAAGGCAATTCCATCCATAGAAAGTCGCAACTATCAAAGCTGAAATAGAGAAACTTCTCAAAGCAGGTTTTATTTATCCCGTACCCCTGACGGAATGGGTATCAAACATCATCCATGTCAATAAAAATTAGGGCACCATTAGAGTCTGCATTGATTTGAGAGATTTGAACAAAGCTTTTCCTAAAGACAACTTTCCCACTCTGCATATCGACCAGATTATCGACAACTGTGCCGGAAGTGTCATCTTCTCATTTATGGATGTCTTTTTGGGTTATAATCAGATTGATATTTTACCCATCGATCAACACAAGACAACATTCAATTCCCCATGGGGAACCTTTGCATATAGGAAGTTACCATTTGGCCTAAAAAACCCTGGAGCCATTTTCCATCATGCTATGTCCTATGCGTATAACGATATAAAACATATTGTTGTACTATACCTTAATGACCTCCTTGCTCATTCACAGCGACAGGAGGACCACCCTGGTCATCTTAGAGACATTTTCTTGAGATGTCATCATTATAACATACGGCTCAATCCTCATAAATGTGTTTTTTGCGTTGATACAGGATGCCTGTTAGGTTTTGTGGTTTCTAAGGATGGCATCCATATAGATCCTTTGAAAATTGCAACTATTTTAGCTCTACCAGCCCCAACCAACCTTCTAGAACTCCAAATTTTGCAAGGGAAGGCAAACTTTCTCCATCGTTTCATGTGCAATTTTGTAGAGAAAACACACAGTTATATGCGTCTCCTTAAGATGGACACTTTGTTCTTCTGGGATGACCAAGCCCAACGAGCCTTTGATAATCTCAAACAAGCTCTGACTCATTCACCCATGATACACCCCCCATATTATTCAAAGGATTTTCTCTTATATATTGTTGCCTCCATTACTACCATCGCTATGGTTTTGGTGCAGAAGAATCCCGACGGTTAGGAGCACGTGATTTACTATGCTAATAAGAATCTCATGGATTTCGAAACTCGATATTCACGTGTGGAGAAATTAGCACTGGCCATGGTCATTGTTATTTAAAAGTTTCGTCACTGCATTTTGCTCCGCACAACCACTGTATTGGCAAACCAGAACCCTATGTATTACATCCTGAATCGTCAGGTGCTTGGGGGAAATTATTCCCGATGGATTGTCATCCTACAAGAATTTGATCTGGAATTTTCCAAAGCCACATCAAAGAAATCCTTGGTCTTTGTCGAGCTCATGTGTGATCTTCCATGTGCTTCGACGGAATTTGAGCCCAGTGATTCATTTTCGAATGAATTCATGTTCCTAATAAGCACTACTGACCCATGGTATGGATATTTGCTCATTTATCTCTAGACACAGAGATTTCAGCCAACTCTATCCCATGACGGTCGACGTCATATCCGTCACCACGCAAAATACTACCTCATCTTGAATGACACTTTGAATATACGTGGTATCAATTCCGTTCTCCAGCGATGCCATACCCATGAGGAAGTTGAACAAGTGTTGAATGATTTCCACTCTGGAGCATGTGGCGGTCATTTATCTGGGATGGCTACAACCCAAAAAATCCTTCGTGCTAGCTATTTCTGGCCTTCAATCTTTAAAGATTGTCACAAGGCTGTTAAGAAATTCCCACCCTGTCAAAAATTTTATCTGAAAAAAGCACACTTATCCTGCTCCGCTACACCCTGTCATTGTTGTTGGCCATTTTTCCAAATGGGGGATTGATTATATGCATGTAAGCCTACCTCAATCAGGGGGCATGGTTACATCATCGTAACCATTGACTATTTTACAAAGTGGGTTGAGGCCATGCCTACATATGCAGAGGACAGTAAGACTGCCGCTCTTTTCCTGTTCAATCATGTGATAGCTAGATTCGGAGTCTCGCAGTCCATAGTTACTTATCACAGATCACATTTACGTAATTAAATGATGGAGGAACTAAGTTCCAAGCTAGGTTTTCGTCATGAAAACTCTACGCCCTATTATCCGCAAGCTAATGGTCAGGTCGAGGCCATTAACAAAGTTTTGAAAACGATGCTTCGTCAGATGGTTGGAGATCATAAATCCAACTGGAACCATATCCTTTTCTCCGCACAATGGGGTTACAGGAATTCGGTGAAAACAACTACCGGTTTCACACCTTTCCATCTTGACTATGGACTCAAAGCTGTCTTGTCGATTCAATTTCAGATTCCATCCTTGAAACTTGCCATCGAACTTCTCCCAAACACTTCCGCAGAGGAAGAGAGATTTCTATACTTGAATAACCTTGACAAAACTAGAAGAGATGCTGCCTTCGCTAATGAGGCACACAAGAAACGCGTCAAGGCACAGTATGACAAGTCTATCCAACCTCGTGCCTTTAACAAGGGTGACCTAGTTTTGACTTATGATCAGAGATATGACAAACTAGGGAAAGGAAAGTTCAAATCCATTTGGTACGGTCCTTTTGTTATTTCCAAAGTTTTAGAGAAAGGGGCCTACGATCTCGTGGACTATGATGGAATCCCCTTAGCACAACCTCGCAATGAGTTGTACCTAAAGAGGTACTATGCCTAGATCTCTCTTGGATAGTATATTGTATATATGTATATTATTTGAATTTCAGTGTGCTTAAGTATTTTCAATATGGTTTTGAGTTTAGTGTCTATATCTATTTATACCATGTTTTGGTCATGCAGAGCTAATGGCTTTCTACAGCTTCGCTGATGGTCCTTGCCGTCACACTTTGAATCTTGCCTCAGCTGCTATGATTTGGTCAGTTTAGGAGCGGTTTGTATTGGTCTTGCTACCAACAACATCATTGAGTATCGAGCAGTCATAGGTCTTCTGACTGAAGCTGCCTCCCAAGATGTTCGCAACTTGGTAGTCTTAATGGACTCACAAGTTGTGGTTTGTCACCTAAACCATGTCTATACAATTAGGAATCATGTGCTTCTCCGTCTCTTCCGGAGGGTACATTTGTTAGAAATGTCATTTGAAACTATCACCTATAGGCATATCCCTAGGGAACATAATGCAGTTGCCGACTCATTGGCAAATTACATCATAGACTGGCATATTGCCCATTCATGACATGAAAATCAAACATGGTTCATTGTAAATAAACTATAAAAGACACATAAAACTCATATAAAACACATTCACCATTTGAGACATACAAACACCAGGTAGAAGTCTATATATATATATAAACATTTTTTACCAAAAATAGGTCACGAGACCTCATCTGAAGCGCGTAGGCTTTCAGGTAAAAAATCATCATACAAAAGTCCTGAAGCTATCTATCAACTTTCAGTAAATACATCATGCACTCCTCATCTAATGATGCTCATGGTAACACATAACTTCTCGGGCTACCCTACGTAGAAGTCTGATAAAATGACCCGGTACTCCCGCAGTAGGCCTCTGGTACCTCAGTGGGAGGTCATCGATTGAAGCATCCAGGATGTCTACAGTCAATCTCTCCAGGTTCTCCTCTAGCTCCCTTGTCACATCCTTGCCCTGTGGTACAAAACGGGCTCTGGATCGTCTGTCTCATGGGGAGGCTCCCCCAGGTCGTGCTGCTCCAACGTCTACATGAAAACATTCAAGTCTCGTTACTAAGCATAAAAAATATAAAACATCAAAATATAAAAACACTATTTCCAATTTAGGGTTTTTGTTTCTTACCGATATCACCCCACTGTCCACCAAGTGGGAACGGTAGGTCAGGGTCACCACTGAAGTCAGTTCCCGCATATGCACAGTCCTCCACCATGAGGATCTGATCTCTCAACCATCGAAAGAACGGGTCACTGAACTTTACCTTGCCTCTACCCGCTCCAGTACGGGCCATAATCCGGACCCACCTCTACATGCAAGGGTCCTGTGCCCTCAACTCTGTAAAGACCACCTGGGATCTCATCTGTGGAACCCGCTTGAAAAAGAAGCAAGCTAGAATGGAACCGAAACCAAATTGCTTCAGCTCCCCCTGCCGACACTTGGTCAGTTGATCCTTGAAGATCGGAAGTAGAGCTTCCGCCCAATTGAAAACCGTGGGCACCATGGCCTCTATGGTGTAGAGCATATGCACTCTAGATGCCTGGTGTACTCCTTAAATTCCCGCCACTCTCTGCATGGTAAACAACATTGTCCGTAGAGGGCCATCCACCACTGCTTTTATGGGAATTTTCTTCCCCGATGTCCTAGTCCTAGGAATGCAATGGCGGTCTATCAACTCAAGAGTAGTAATGTCCCCTCCATGGGAACCAGTGAAAGAGATGCGAGCACCCTATCTAGATAGGCCTGTCAGGAAGTAGATGTCCTCTACTTCAACTTTCAATATATGAGCACCAACCTCGAAATATTGTTGCTCCGGATTCCACATCTAGAGTATATGTTCTAGTAGTCGCTCATGCGACACCATACTGGGTGTGCGGAAGAACTTTAATAGTCCATGGTCTCTCAATGCGGCTATACAACCTGCGTTTCATTTGGCGAAGGCATCATCGTTATAATGTTGCCTCTCTTTCCATATGACCATCTTTGATCAATAAGAACCTATCAAAAACCATCACAAAACTAATTAGAAGCATTCCCAATCATCCAAATCATCAAAAATGATCTATTTTTTCTTATGCATACATTTATATTTATCCACGGTCGGCACCGCCTGTGTCCTGTTGAGGACATGCGGTGGCACCACCTGTTTGCAGTGTTTTCGACGCAATTCTAGCGGGGTATCACTTATCCCACAAGGGATAAGAGCGGTGCCCCCTGCCATGGTTTTAGGGCTTGCCTTATAAGCCCAAAACACCACCAAAAATCAAAATTGAAGGCATGAGATGAAACAGTAGGGTCTAGGCTATTACATGGAACTGACGGTGCGTGAATCCGATGATGGATTCTCCCGATATAAGCGACTGAAAATCTAGCCAAGAAAATGCTCCAAAGGCTCTCCATTATGGGTAAATGGTAAAATGTTTTGATTTTTTACTATTTACAAGACTTTTATATACATTTTAGGGTTTGACATGCTATAGTTTTGTTTTAAAAACATTTATTACTCAAAATCTATTAGTCATAATCCTTTAATGTCAGTTATTGGAGAATTTAACACTTGTTTTTCAAGTCGTTGCAGGATAGAAGAGCGGTAGCAGTAAAGTTTTGGGAGTTCATTTTTTACTTTTTTGTACTACCATAAAATGGAAAAAAGTCTTTTGAGCATTTATTGCGACACTTTGGTCACGCTCTCAAAACTTTGCATCAAAGGTCTGAGTCCTTTTCTTATTCTTTTTAGGCTCGTAAAATCTCTCATTATGAAAAGAGACCTAGTGGAGTCTTCTTTAAACTCTTTTCGGGCTCCTTAAATATGAAAAGATTGTCGAGTGATCTTGTCTTCTTCACGCTCGTTAAAGCATTTGAAGAGTCATTCATCTGACGGTAGGTTATCACTTTTTCGGTTCAGGTGAACTATTTTACGAAAAAGGACCCTATGGAGTCTTCCTTCGTGGTCGTTCAGACTCTCTAAACATGAACGATACCGAGTTTTCTTTCATTGGACTCGTTAAATTAAACATTGAGAGACCCTCTTTTGGGAACGAACCCCTCCTCTCTCAGGTTCGTAAAACATATGAGTTTGGAATTGTCTTCGGGTGAGCTATAACGAGTGTTTGTTACCCTCTTTGAACTCATAAAACCGAAAAGAGGCACTCATCAACCATGATGGGGAAAATGGGAAGGGATTCATTTTGCAAATAAATGGCAGTAGTTTTTCGTTACCTTTGAACATTGCACTTGTCTGCATATCATTTTAGTCAATTGGGTATTCAGCTAATATCCATGACAATCCACTTTCATGAGTCATGTCACTCCTTTGATTCTTTCAAAAGAATGCATTGTCCACTGTCGCACTATGTGTTTGTCTGGTCTAGTCATGCTACCAAGTCTTTTGTCGTGCATCCCAATGTTCAAAGTGAAGTTGAAGAACTTTTACCTCTACAGTCAAAACAGTCTCTGTGTCAGTACTTTTGAGTCAGTCTTATGGTTACCTCATTCACATCATTCCAAAACTTTGTTCCGAGTTTCGTGTCGTCGATGTGGGACTCATCATGGCCCTCCTTCGATGAGACTATTCCCGTCGACATCAACTCATCATCTGGGAAATAGTCTTAAAAACAAATTTAGTACCTTGAGATCTATATGCCTCAATGACAGATTCTCTCACTCTTGACATAGGTTCACATCATTGACCTTTGACCGATAGAATCGACTGGGTGTTCGACATCAATACATCTATTCACGCTCAGTACATTGTACTAGGGTACCTTGGGGATCATTGACATCAATGGTGATCTCCCTCGCACTTGTTAACGGTTCACATCATTGGTCGGTAATCAAGTGGTTTCTACCATGTTCGACTTCAGATCATTGTAATCACATGGATAGAATCTTACTTTTTGGAAGACGAGATGAAGACCCTAGGTATTTTTTTAGCGCTCATTGCTTTCCTCGGGATGTAATGGAGTTTTGTATATCTAGCATGGATCCACATTTGTATGGTCGTGGCTATGCTCATATTTGTATCAGTATGACATAGATCTGCATTGTATGTCTGTTAGCTATGTCCAAGTTTGAGTCCTCTATCACATGGATCTACACTGTATTCTAGTAGCCATGCTTGTTTATTCCTCTCATGGATCTACCTTGTATTGGTCTGCAGCCATGAGTTGGTTACATTTGTCTATGAGTCAAAAGTATTGATGTACCACAGATGTCTACTTGACGACATTCTACAACCGAGCTGACATTTTCACCTCGAAGTGACAACTTGTTCTCTCAAAGCTCTCGCTTATCATATCCCTCTAAGCCTCATGCTTTGGGGGGCATTCTGTTATACCTAAATCCTGTCACCATCATGTGATGAGATCCTTAACCCCTATGTTTTCCCTTAATCCCAAGACTTGGAGTGGAAACTTGCTTTGTTTGTCAATTCTACTTGAAAAAACCTAGCACCGCGCTTAACCTGTGGCTGATGAGCGGTACCTTGTTCAGCACCATCTGTATCATGTTATATATAAGTGGTGCCACCGCCTATAGGCTTTGTTTTTAAATCGGTTCTCACTTAAACCGCTCTGTCATAAGGGAACAAAAGCAGTACCCTAGGTAAAATGGTAAAAAAGAAGTTTCTCGAGGCTTCTAGAACTTGAGCCTCGTGTCCTCCCTTATCCCTATCATTATGGGTTAGTTTGAGCTTGAGATCCCCCTTGATAGGATATTGGAGCCACCTCACCCACCATTCTCTCAACTATCCCTATCCATTGAACCTTATAAGTACAAGCTCATATCCATAATTGAGGGGGGAGAACTATAGAGGTATTGTTATGTTGTTGAATTGACTACTTAGTCCAAATCATTGGAGAGCATAGAGAGAAAAGTTGGAGCTTATGGGTATGAAGTGTTTGTCTCATGGAGGAGCTTGTCGACACTAAGGCAACGGTTGTAAGATTCTTCATACATTCTTAATGCAAACCTGATTTCCATCCCAAAAATCTATTGTTGTGATTTCACATGTATATGTTGCTAGATTCCTTAGTCACTAGCATGGATATGTAGATGATTTTCTGGTAGCTTTGATGTTCTTGTATGTTTGAATTGTTTGCAGGTACACATGTTCATGATCGAAGCAGTATTCCAAGTGTATACAGCATTCAAGGAAGGTCTTCATCCTATGTCGTTCACTCATTTGTTCTGGATCTGAACCATTCAGACTAGAGGAACGGCTTCTGTCCGCAGAAGGTGCAATATTCCTGATAACACCCTTTTCTCAAATTCCTGCAAAGTTATTTAGGGTACTAATGGTATATCATCTTGTCACGGTGGCTTTCCAATTCTTTAACAGACATCACAACTGCAACAATATTATCGGGAATCTACATGCATAGTTGGCCACCACAACCCTGCTTGCAATATGTTCTGCACTGTAGCTTTTCAAGTAAAATGGCCTCCTGCGACACCAGCATGTGCTTCATTTAGTAGCATCGGTCGTTCATGTTCCAAAATGCAACAATTAACAATCTCATCAAGGCCCATTTTATATAATTGTCCAGGAATTAATTGGAAGTATGTAGCTCACACAACTAACTGCTTATTCTATGCAGTAGTAAATTCATCTAATGCATATCTCATACTCAAAAAATGTATGATCTCTATGTATTTATCATCAAACATTGCTATCGCAAATATTTTTGCATCAAGGAGACTATCGTTGAGGTTACCAGGTTCTTCGTCGCTTTCAATCCTCAACAGATGGTCTAGTCCTGAATTCATTGACTAGATTTAACAATAACTTCAAAATCAAATTCTTGAAAAGGGAGAAGCCACCAGCAAATCTTCCCCCCAACACTTTATTATTAACCAGGTATTTCAACATTGAATGATATGTGTATATTTTGAAATGTCCACCCAGCAAGTAGTGTCAAAATTTCTATACAGCGTATACCATAACTAATTCTTCTCTTTTTGTAGTGGTATAGTTCTTCTCTATTGTTGACATTTTTTTGCTAATGAAGACAATAGGATGGTCAATTGACCCTTCACCAGGTTGTGCTAGTACCGCACTGAACCTGATAGACAGTGAATCGACATGTACATGGAATTCATTTTTCAAGTCTGGTAATACATGTATGGGCATTGTAACCATCTTGTTCTTTAAATTGTCTATATTGTCTTGGAAACTCTCCGTCTACTGGAACTTAACCTATTTTTTCAATAACTTCTCCATCGGAGCGGTCACCTCGGCATATCCTTTGATGAATTTTCGATAGTATCTTGTATGTCCCAATGTTTCTCTCAGTTTCTTAACAATGGTAAGTGGTGGTAGGTAAAAAATTCTCACAATTTTGGCAATGTTGACCAAGATTCCATTGCAACAAACCACATGGACCAATAGAATTCCGAACGGGGCACAAAATATACATTTCTTTATGTTTAGTGAAATTTGCTACTGGTGACATCGTTCTAGCATCATTCTAAGGCTCTCAATATGATCCTTAATGAGCCCAAATACTGTCCAATTGTCGAAGTAGACCTCAATAAATTTATGAATAAAATATTTGAAGGAAACCACTACTATTCTGGAAAAAATAGCAGGAGAATTCTTGAGTCCAAAGGGCATTATTGTGTATTGGAAACAACCCCACTCTGTTGTGAAGGTTCTCTTTTGTCGGTCTTCCTTTGTGATTCTAATATGATGGTAGCAAGAGAAACCATCAGTGAATTAGTAAATCTCTTGACCCATGACAATCTCTAGTACCTCATCTGTAAATAGAGTCGTAAATGGGCCATGTAAACAAGCATCGTTTAATTTTCCGAGGTTGACACAAACCTGCACTTCATCGGTAGTATTTTGATCTTGCACTACTATCAGACTAATCCACTCTAATTCTTCTAGATGTCATATGATACATGCTTCCAACATTCAGTCCAACTCTTCCTTGACTTTTTGTTTATACCCAGAATTCAATCAATATGGTCATTACTTGACAGGTTTTGCTTAGGGATTTAAAGGTATCTTCATTTCTCCAAGGTCTTCGACAATCCCTTTCATCTCTGAGAATTTTGTAGGGACTAGATCTTGAAATTCATGCAATATATCTGTGATCTTCCTGGTAGTCTTGTCATCACAATAATCTCCAATATTAGCAAATTTTGGATTCTCTAGGGAGCCAATATTTACTTTTTTTACTTTTAGTGGGTTCAGAAATTGCTTTCTAGAAATACCAAGTCCTTCCACTGCTCTCGTTCCTTCATAATCTTGAATTTTTACGTCAAGTGGGTAATCATCATCAGGTTCTCTCATCACATTATAGCACTCCATCTAGTACTAGATTGTTGTGCTTCTTTGCGTGAAGTTTGTCATTGCGACAGAGATATCTTAAAATATCTTTGTTTTGATTACTTGCAATGCAGCGTCAGTTGATGGATTATCATTAGCAAATACAAATGTGTGTATGAAACTGGTTGCTAAATCATCCCATTCAATAGTCCCTCAGATTAATTCAACTGATGTATACCAATTCCTTGGTATCATGTCTAGTGTGTGTATGAAATGATGAACCCATTCATGTCACAAACATGCCTCCCATGTCACACAACAATACTCGATATGATCGACAAGATTAGTTAATCATGTATACTTTCAACTAGCATAATGGATATCTTCTCTGAATATTATCTCCATCAATATTCAACATTGCGACCATTCTTATATAGATTCTTTATGTGTGACCAACCATCTAGCGGGTGTAGCTTTCAGCACAAATTCTAGAGCGGACAAGCGTTGATGTTCTACGACTTTTTATTCAAACTCAGTCAGAAAAGAAGCAAGGTTAGGAAAAAGTTCATAGGTAGCTAGTTCACTTGCCTCAATTCCTACTAGTTGTACAGACCAAGCTATAATTCTTGCGCACTTTCTCACGCATACTTCATGCATCTGATTCCTCCAGTTTTCGAGTGCTTCACTAGAATCTGATGTACAGGGGCTAATAATTTAACAACTAATATTTTCATCAGTTGTTAGATATACATAATCATCCCTTGCAGATGTGACGGTATATATATGGTCAAGATAGTTTCCTTGGCCTTCACTGTTTACTAGTTTGACGTATCTCTGACCTTCTAGCGGATCAATTGGTGCGACAACCCTTACCCCTGAATCTTCAAATTTTAATACTCTTTTCTTAAAATTGATGAAGGTCTGATTATAAATCATTGAGTCGATCCCAAAAAGTGTAGGATATGGGTTTTTATCATAGACAATGTCTATCAATTCAAAATCAACATATGTTCTCAAGCCTTCTACATCAACAGGTACTTGAGATAGTTGATCAATAGGTAGGACTTTCGACTAATTTTCTCATCTGAGCTGAATGGGAGATCAATCCAGTCCCAGCTTACCCACGCTTTCCCATGATTGTCTCGTTAGAAAGTTGACACCAGAGCCCAAGTCCAAAATGATGTAGTCCATATCATAGTATCCTATCTGGGTAGTCACTCTTAACTCGCAACCGGTATTTAATATTTTTCCCACATGGTTAACTATTTTATCTCATCGCAGCTCATCTTGAGGTTCTTCCATTAGATTTGTCAATTCTACGACAACATCTTTATCTTGTATTAGTGATAAGAAACTTTTAAAAAATTCTTTAAGCTTACTAACATTTTATGTCGATTGCTTTCGAAATAGCTGGTCAAACCATTCTGGCATCTCTCTTATTGGTCTTCTTGGTAGTGTAGCAGCAGATGTCAACGCTTGAATATTGTGTATGAATTCTAGTCGCGTGTCCAAGAATACTTCATTTTCTTTCTAGACATCGAACGGTACTCTCTTTTGTGTCGCTTGATGCACCTACGGTTGTTCTTTTTGTGCTTCTTGGTATGCTCCAGTTGTAGCACCTCCTCTTGTTATGACAGAAATATTTGGCTCCCTCGGCTTAACAGAAATCATCTGTATATTCTATTTGGGATTCTGCATAGGGTTTGTATATCCCACAGTTAGAGCCTGCCACTTCACAGTCAACTGTGGACACTATCGATGGTATGATCAAAGGCTTTGCAATACAAACATGTCTTTCCAGGGTTCGCACAGTCCCTGGAAAAATTTCCTTGTTGCCCACAATTATAACATATGATTCATCCTCTCCCGTAACCAAATCCTCCTCCTTGTCCTCGACCTCAAAAATTTCCACCCCCCCTATTATTGAGGGTATTGTTGTTACCTATAATTATTTTTTGGATGCTGAGGTTGGGGATACTAAGCGTGCGGATATTGATCTTGAGCCCAATCAGCTTGCATTTCGCTCTTCATTTTTCAATAAGTAGGTGTCGATATGGAATGTTCTACAGTTCTTCTCATCGTGACCTACTGATTTACAAATATTACAATATAAACTTGTTGGTGCACTAAAAATCTTCTGCCAGTACAAACACTCTTCCGACCGATGGCCCCTTGTTTGGTATATTCTACACCAAGACATCCCTTGTGTATTTATACAGTTCAGTGCTCCTTCAATTATGCATCTGGTACACTAGATTTCTTATTTGATTTCCTTCCATTTCTTAATATCATGTATTTGCAACGTAAGCTTAGCTAGTTGCAACTAAATTTGCATCATTCATATACCAGTCTCTCCTACCGGTGAGGATTCTAGCTTCATGGCTAGCTCCAATGCTTCATTCTACAACAGAATATTTTGTTTCATAAAGGGAATCTGGATGTGAGGTAACAACGCTGCAATGAACCACTCTTTTTGTTGTACGTCTAAAATCTAGAAGATTACATTAACCATCAGTGCTTTAAATCTCTGGTAGAAATCCCAAACATACTCCATAGACACTTGCTTAATCTCCTTAATATATGTAATACACTGAGATTCAGATTTTATCTTTCTGAATTCATCTATTAGTCCCACTCAAATTTGGTCGATATTTTTTTGTGCAACTCCTTTTGGAACCACATAGAACTTCACATACCAATCTAGTGCATAACCTCTCAGGGTTGTGATCATCTATGCCTTCTTTATGGCTTCATCTTGGACCTGTCGTACAGTCCATGTAGATTCACATAAAATCCAATGCTGCTTTGGGTCTTCTAATCCATTTTCATTGAATATCGAAAACTTTATATCATTCCCATCCATTATATTGGTCCTCAGTACTACTGGATAAAATTTTTGGCTAGTTGGACTTCCTTGTCATCTATTCCCACATTTAGTATTACTTGTATTAACAAACCCACTAGGATATGATTTTCAGGACCTTACCTCTGGAGATGTACACGGAGTCGTAGGCGTGTCATATCCCTATTATGGATCTGAGGATTCTTCTTCTTCTTCTTCTTCCCGTTCAAGAATAGGATGGTATTTTTCTTCTTCATCACAAGAACCTCCTTTAAAGTGTGACATCAACTTGTAATCTTCTCCTCTAGTCATACTACAACTTCCTCTTCTTGTTACAGTTCTTATTGATTTTCTCGACCGAAATCTCTTTCCACTTCTTAGACGTCCAGCTTCTAGTGCAGTTCTACTATCACCAGGGAACATCTTAGCTTACTTTACTCCATTTGTATCCCACTTATTATGTGAAATAACCCAGGTCTTTAAACATAGTTCTTTACTCATCGGACTCTATCCTTGGGATTCATTTTTCTCATACAAGCATCTTTATCCAAGTTCTTAAAGATGTAGAGTATCTTCATCGTGGGCCTTGGAAAAAATTTCTTTCTGCCTCAATATATGATGTTATTATGTCAACAACAAACTCAATAATGTATCCTTCTGAAATATTGTCTACCCAGAAATTGACAGCCCTAGAAACAAGGTTACTAATATTCTTTATCCGTTGAATCAGCTGAGGACTCTACTCTGTCAGTTCTCCTCCTTGGAAACTTTTTTGTTGAGTTGCTAGCTTCAACAACCACTCACACAACAAAATAGGAAACTCACAAAAGAAAATTTCATGAATATCTGTATAGAGGTATCGCTCCAACCTCTTTGTCGGATTCAAGAATGATCCTTCACTTTATTCTTGTGCAAACTCTAATGCTTTGGAGTCCACCCACTCTTGGATTTTTGGTGTCGTCGGGTGCGAAAACACATCCCTCAAAAAATGATTCATGGTCTCAGCAACAGAACCATTTGTTGGTGTTTCTTCCTTCGACGCAGGTTCAGACCCTTGTTGTACGACAACAAATCCCAATATATCGTCCCGACGGAGCAAGGCTCAGTCGGCAACACCTACGAAACAAATGTAGTCTAACCCGAGATATCTCTTATGGGTAACTACCATAACCATGTTTTTGCAGTTGTGCGGGGATTGGAACCTTAATATTTTGCTCAACTAAGCCAGTGGTTATATTATTTATTCATATTGCATATATTCAAGATATGACTCTATTGACCGATCCACAAAGATTAAAACAGTTAATATAACTCCTTGTTAGCATTTTTTACTAACAACAATGTGACATATGTATACAAGCATTCATTCATAAGAAAATATACATGCATTTATTCACAACATTCATTCATGTGACATAAACACATTCATCACATATACATATAGACAACATGTAACGTGGAAACCCATCCAGTAAAAACCACAAAGGTGCTCTTCATTTGGCATGAGAAATATATGGCACCTTTCGTCTACGCACTTAGCTTGCAAAATCTATTCTAAATCTTCTCTTACAATCTATACATACTTCCTTTTCCTCTGATTCTCTCTAGTCTCAAGTTTCTGAATCTTTCTTTCCTTCACTCTACTGTGAATCCTCACATAGCCTAGATCGGCTCTCTCTTCTCTACAACTCTACTACTCTTCGAATTTTCGACTCTTCAACTCTACAAACAGACAACAGATAACCTCAACTAACACAGACCAACCAAAAGGAACCCGCTGGAAATAGTTCATAAGACTTCAGTTTCCAAATGTAACTTGCACACAGCTTGGGTTCTCCTTTTTTATAGACTCTTACCCGTCGTAGTCAACCGACTCTATTATGTTAGCCGATAGGTTGTCATTACTATTCTTTTGTATTTCAGCTATAATTGTTAGTAGGCACTATTGGCCCAAAATACAAAGATGATTTATTCCCTAAAGCACACGTGACTCTATATGACTTCTTACCCATGATCTCTCGGGTTGTCCTTTTCAACTGATGCACGCCTTCTTTCATGGTTCCTTCTTTCGCGGTTGATCTCGTCGCATCTTCCCTTCTATTGTGAACTCTTCCCTCATGGTTGGTTCTATCGTGTCTTTTTCTCTACAGTTATTTATTCGGTCCTATCTCTTTCTCCCACATCTTCTTTCGTCGTAGCTTCTCCTCCTATCGCAGCTTCCTCTACAGTTGCTTCTTCTGTCGTAACTCTTGCTCTGTCGCAACTTTCTCTATCGCACGACCGGACTCTTCATATTTCTAGGCATAATTCTAATTGAATTCTACCTATCTTTTCCTAAGGACAACATACATATTGAATTTATATAAAAAAAATCCAATCCTACTCAAGAATAAGGCAACATCCTTATCCAATCATCCTTATATATGTGGTCATATTGTCTTGATGCAGGCCACTACCAATAACTCCAACAAATCTGTACAAAACCATAATCAAGTTAACATCATATAGAGAAGTCACATATATGTATATGAAATGCACATTTTTTCCAAAAACATGTGTATCTAATCATTATGCATATGCGCCACACCAAATTAAGAATCTAACAAATTCAATGCCACAGATATCAATAAGGTTGTGCTACCAATATTGATCCACTCCTTTCAGGCATTATATGCAAACAAGATTTTCAAAAACAAAGTTGGTTAGATATAAATTTGGTTTGCAACTACTTGAGTTAATATTAGTGTGACTCAATCCATACATTGCACATGATTCATTTTAAGTACAAATAAAATCAAAGAAAATGGAAAATTTTAAGTACAAATAAAATCAAAGAAAATGCAAAAATATGATATTGTTTTCAAACAAAAAATTCAACCATCCGGATAAAAGATCCACCATCATGGAACAAATATTAGAAGCCTAACCTTTAAGGGAAAGTTGACCCTCCTCTTAAACTGAGCGTGACTCCGAGTATACCTCTCAACTCTTCTCCATAAGTCCTACTTGTGTAACTCCCTAGCCTCCATGGATATTTTTGTTCATATGCATTCTCCTAGAGATTTAAATGCTTAGCGTATGATTTCCCCACAAGGAACTAGGACCTCAAATGCCCATATATTTAAAAATAATAGGATATAAGGGCACTTTGACATAATATAGGGTTTGTGTGGGGTAATTAGTTCATGATGTAGTAAAAACTGAAAGATCGAGGAATTACAAAATATTTTTGGTGGAACTAGGGCCTTTAATGAAGTTCTATGCCAAGGTATAGGTCTGATTAACTTTCCTATCCTAACATTAGGAAAGGGTGGAAAAGGCTCAACTATTAATTATGATATGAAATTATGGGAGCATTTGTGGCCAATCAAGAGTGAAATTCCCTTATGTTGGTTGGTTGGAGTTGTGATTGAAGAAAGTGTTTAACAAAAATTTGAGATTGAAGAGGGGTGGGGGATTGAGCTAGGGTTAGGGACCAAGTTTCCTACAATCCTACTATTGACCTACAGTTTAGTGTCTACCTTATATTCACAGTGGATTTTAATCAAGCAGTGAATTCTTCAGCTCAAAATGTACCTAATGCCCCAAAAATGAGGGGCAACAAAAGATTCCAACCCTAAAGTTGTTAGGCAGAGGAATACAATAACCATAATGTTGTAAACATGACACTAGTCCTTTAACCTCAAAACAAATGTTCCAATGTGGTTGAAACTTAAATTTTAGGATTGATAAAGGTTGCAATCCTGAGACCACAAGATGACATAAGATTGCAACCATTAGATTGTGTGGGTATGAAGTTCCATTATGGGAAACAACTTATCACCACAACATAAAAAAGTAAAAATGAGAAAAAAATGTTTATAAACTCTTTTTCTTTAGTTGTCGAGACGACATAGATACTATTTCATCAAAATTCCTCAGGACTCGTAACCTGGCCCCAACCATTTACCCATGACTCCAGGGATAGTTAAACCTTGGTGAGTGGTGTAACATGTGGCCATATTCACCATTGAACCACGACCCAATTGTGAATTATACATAAAATATTTTATATATGAACTTACAAAATTACTACTAGTTTCTAATCAATAACTGTCATCTCTCCATATCTTCAGACCTACACTCCAAAAAACTTTAATTCCCAAGAGTTAAAAACCTTGATTTCATTTAATATTAGACTTTGGGGTAGGTATACATCTGCATCTTGACGGTATTATTAGAAATAAGGCAGGGTTAATCTAAACGACCCTGCATCACCTATCCCTAACCCGATTGAACTAATGTGCCAAACACATGTGTCAAAATAGGTTTATGGAGTCTGCATAAAATAAATAATGAACTTGTGTAGATAGGTAGTTCATAAACTTACCAAATTTCCTAACATTGTGAGGCTAGTGCAATATCCTCTACAAGCATGGTCTCCTCTACTTGATTTTGGATGAAGTGAGGGCTAGCATGGTATCCTCAATATCCTCTTCTCGATGCTCGAAAAAATTATGTCTAGCACGATCTCCACGGTCTCATCAATCTTCTATGCTCAATACTCGACGAAACGAATGCTAGCACGGTCTCCTCTACTCAATCCTTGATGAAATGAGACTCTTCTACTATGTTGTGGTAGGGATAACATGGTCTCCTTTTCTCTATTGTGATAGGTATAGCACACGGGGTCTAAGAGTCGACTGATCAGTGGACTAAATATGCATATGAAACCCACTGTCTCCTCTACTCGGTGTTGAAATTTCATTTCATCTCTACTCTTCCAACTAAATTTTTTTGACGTTTTGAACTTTTATCATTCTCACCACACAATGTTTTAGCAACAACAAAAAAACATTCAACAATGAATTTCTATTAAAAAATAACTTTCGATAAAAATTATTTTACTAAAGAATTTAATGTTAAATTAAAAGATATATATTTTATTGAGGATTTAATTTCTAGTTAAAATATAACAATACACTCATTTACATGTCTTTGTTTATGACTGTGTGCTTTGAAAATTGAGGTTCGAACAAAACAACCTACTAACAATGACACAGACAACTCCAAAGTAACATGTGCCAACATTATGCATGTGAAATATATTAAGTGATAAACATAAGAAACAAACAAATCGTGGAACCTAGAATCCTTTGCAAAGGTTAATGTTAGGACACATGTGATGCATCATACAAAATTTTGCAAGGTTAACATGTTGCGTCAATGGTGTAACTGACATTGTGACATTTTAATTTTCAACGAAAAAATATGTTTTGATTAAGGAGTTTAAATTCCAATTAAAAGGTAATAATAGACTCATTTACCCATCTTTTGTTCTTGATCAAGTAATTTGAAAATCAAGGGTGGAACAAGACAACCTACTAACAATGACACATACAACTCAAAAGTAACATGTGTCGACATTGTGCATCTGAAGTACATTAAGTGATAAACTTAAGAAACAAACAAAACTTAGAATCCTTTCCAAAGGTTAATAACATGTCACATGCAATGAAACATACCAATATTTTCAAAGTCAACATGTTGCATTGATGGTGTAATTGAAATTGTGACATTTTATTCCAGAAAAATACTCCCTCATCTGCATAGAATGTGCAAAAAAATGGGATCACTCCTTGTGTTTCCAAATTCATGCGCCCCTAAGGGTATTCATTATTGTTAGCAAGGAAAAAATGAAAAGAATATAGATCTAAGGATAGCATGTTAATACTGTTCACTGAAGGATACAAGGGAATGACAAGCCCCTCACCATGTTGTAATGAAAGTTCCATTTCCACTCCTAACATCACTCAGTAATAACCTTGGTTATCTTCCTACTGAAAGGCCCAATGAGTAAATAAAATATAGAAAAGAGTTGAAGTGCCTCTGCTAATGGCATGACTCCATTCCTTTTTGGATGGGCAGGTTGGGAAACCAATGATCAAATTGCTTACTTAGCTTTCGCTATGCTCGCTTCACTCAACAGAATGCCCTCCTTGACCAAAGGAATACATACCCTTTATCTTACTGCTTTTTTTCATAATTGAGAATGAATAGTTTTCACTTTAAGATATAACCCTCATTAAGAGACTTGACCAAGTTCCCTATCAAAAATTTGTAGTTCAAATTAATAAGGAATTCCCCTTTCATCAAATGCTCAAAAGGGGTCCTCCCCATTATTATAGCCCCTCAAGAGAGTTTATAACAAAGGAACAAATAACAATCAAACTATATAAGTCCCTTGGTTTAGTTGGAGCTCCTAAAAAAAGTTATTGATCTAGCTGGGGATATATAGGGATATTGATATAATTCCATTAGTTTAATTGGGAGCCAAGAAATAAGACATTGAGTGAGTTGGGAATAATGAGATGGGAAAACTTATTACCCTAGATAATTTGGTTGAGAGCTATAAATTAGGAATACCTTGAGATAGTTTGAGATAGAAATGAAACCTAACATCTTTCCATTGGTTTTCTTAGTAGACAATAAGTAATAACAAATTGACTTATGCAAAATCGATCAACAAATTGTAGGTCTTTCATGAGAATTTAAAGGATTTATTATCTCTTAATCTTGGAAGTTCAATAATCTTTTCATGAGAATGATGTGTCATAAGTGTACATCATATGACATCCAATGAAGTTCAAATATTATTTCTCGTTTCATCAATACAAACCATAATTACTCACTTGGTATCTTATGTAACCAAGAATGCATGTGGGGTCATGATGTACCCATTATAAAACTTGGAAGCCTTTCAAAATGAGTTACCTTGCGGAATTTGATGAACCCTTAGTTGTTTTGGTTGGGAGATTCTATTTTAAAGAATATATGTTACTAATTTAATAATACTAAACTCTTTTTTTACCACCTTACTAATTTGACTTAACAATCTAACATGGAGAAGGTTGGAAAATCTAGAGAGTTTTGAATGTCATTTAGAATCTATTGTTATCTTCAATTTTTTCTCAAAATTATATATCCAGTATACAATACACTTAAATAATATACAATGTGACTTGATTATGCATTGGGTGTTGTTGATGGGAGAGATTAAGTTTGTTCCTATACTTATATAGTTTATTCCATTTTTACACTTAAGTATTCAAATACAAGAATAACCACTAACCAATAGTTTATCCTTTAATATCAATTAACCAATTCCTATCCCTTATACTCTTTTATTGTAATTACTATGAACATGAATTAAATATGCATTCCACCCACTCCCCATGTATGTGGAATTTCTAAGTACCAAGGGACAAGGATTTAAAGAACATATGCTAGAGTAATATCCCTTCCTTTCCTTAATAAGTTTTTAACCTACAATTAATTTACTATTAATAAGCCACTAAATTGTTTTCCCTTTTTTTATTCATTCTCAGGTATAACCTTAATGGTATTAGGAGATATATTTAGTTTACCCTAATATTAATAATCCCATACAACATTTTATTTCACATCCTAAGACTTATCCATTTTGTCAAGGTATTGTAATTAATTGAAACTAAGCATAACCATTACCTCATGTATAATAACAATTACAACTTGGTATATTATTTGTATTAGGTTCCCATCAACTAGGTAAACACAAGGCATCATCATGTATTCCATGTCCACACAATATGAATTCAATTTTAGCAATATGTTCATTATATCCATACAAAAAGATTACAATATCAAACTAAGTGTATTGGCATATGTTAGTTAAAACCAAACTTGTTCCCTATGTTTATTCCAAAATAGATTCAAGTATTTAATAATGTTATCTATTATAGATCCCATGTCGTTGTGGAAGTTCTAAATACGAAGGGACAAGGATTTAAAGAACATATGCTAGACTAGTAATATCCCTTTCTTTCCTTAATAAGTTTTCAACCTACAATTGTTGATTTACTTTTAATAAGCCACTAACTATTTTCCCTTTTTATTCATTCTAAGGAATCAATTAAATGGTATTAGGATATATAGTTAGTTTATAACCCTAATATTAATAATCCCTTACAACATTTTATTTCACATCTTAAGACTTATCCATTTTGTCAAGGTATTGTAATTCATAGAAACTAAGCATAACCATTACCTCATGTATAATAACAATTACAACTTAGTATATTATTTTTATTCCATTCCCATCAACTAAGTAAACACAAGGCATCATCATTAATTCCATGTCCACACACTATGAAGTCACTATGTTCATTATATCCATACATAAAGATTACATTATCAAACTAAGTGTACTAAAGTCTCTTTTTTGGCATATGTTAGTCTAAAGCCAAACTTGTTCCCTATGGTTATTCCAATACAAATTCAAGCATTTAATAATGTTATCTATTATAGATCCCATGTATGTGGAATTTCTAAGTACGAAGGACAAGGATTTGAAGAACATTTGCTAAACTATTAATATCCCTTTCTTTCCTTAATAAGTTTTCAACCTACAATTGTTAATTTACTTTTAATAAGCCACTAAATTATTTTCCCTTTTTATTCATTCTAAGGAATAAACTTAATGTGATTATGAGATATAGTTAGTTTATAACCCTAATATTAATAATCCCTTACAACCTTTTATTTCACATCCTAAGACTTATCCATTTTGTCAAGGTATTGTAATTCATAGAAGCTAATCATAACCATTACCTCATGTATAATAACAATTACAACTTAGTATATTATTTGTATTAGGTCCCATCAACTAGGTAAACACAAGGCATCATCATTTATTCCATGTCCACACATTATGAAGTCAATTTTCGCAATATGCTCATTATATCCATATATAAAGTTTATACTATCAAACTAACTGTACTAAAGTATCCTTTTTGGCAGATGTTAGTCTAAAACCTAACTTGCTACCCATGTTAGTTCCAATACATATTCGAGTATTTAATGATGTTATCTATTATAGATACTATAATTAATCCAACAAGATCATTGTATGTGAAATATAATCTAATTATCACCCATTGTAAGATGCCTATTTTAGGCATTTTTCATTACATTGTTGGTCTTTAAATCAAACAAATTGAAAAAGGGGATCTATGTTTCCCAGTATAAGTGTTATCTTAACTAGCTACTTCAAAAGTTTAACATGGAAGACTTTAATTGTTATCCATGTTCATAGCGGAATTAGTATTCATATGGAAATTTGTTGTCAGATTTATGTAGTTCATCACATTCACGCATTTATTATATAGATTTGTTGGTTGATTATCAAATTGTTTGTGTGAGTCATGTTTGAGTCTCAAAACCCTCGCATACCGTCAACGCATGCATCTACTCTAACCATGTCAAATTTCAGTCCATACAAGCACAAATTGAAAAAATCCCAATGTTGGCCCCATTCCCATGTTATTAGTGATGTAGAGTACTATTGGGTGGGTGAGTCATCTTTGAGTCCAGAAATCCTCCCATATCATGAATGCATGTGAATAGCCTTCCCATTTCAAATTTTAGTGCATACAGAAATAGTTTGTGGAAATTTCAGCATTGCTCCTGTTTAGAGGTCATTGTTGGCCATGTCTACTCACAATACAATGTCTTTTAGTTGTGCCTTTTAAAGCTGGTTTGAGACACACATTCCCAAATCTAGTGCAAGGGAAATAATGTCGATAAACAAGTACTTCATGATAAATTGCACAAGATTAATCAAATATTTATTATCTTTGTTTTTTGCTCTCATCTAAGTTTTTTGCTCCATACATATCGAGGAGTAAGAACCCATTATTTCAAGATGAAATGACGTCTACTACCAAAGTTCAATGGTATAAATATGAATGAGATTCTCTTGGTTTCAAGAATAATTTATTCTCTATTGAACAAGTCCAACCATGTGAAGGTGGAAGCTCATATGGACCCTCCCCTCCCCCTCACATTACTCGCAATTCCTAGATACTCATTGTACAAAGTAGAAAATAATCCAAAGCAACATACCAATTAGATTTAGGCATAGAAACTACCAAAAAAATAATTAAGGTCAAGTAAATTATCATGTGTTTGTAAATTGTAATTTTGGTTTAGCATGATGGTGTACACTATGGCCACTATTTCCAAGTTTGACATGAAAAACAACATGTAACCTAGGATATAAAAAAATGGCATAAAACTTATAAACATGTAATAAACCCACATATGTAAATTATCTTAAGAAAATAATTCATACAAATTAAAATGTATGGCTACCTACCTCGTCCAACTCAACATCTATATCATTCTTCTTCTATATCGTCTTCTTCATCTCACTCGACATTTGTATCTGCATCATCTTATTCAAAAACAATGTTGAAAGGATTGATGATATCATCATTGTCATTTTCGACCATATCATCATTGATATCATCATCAAGATCTGGTACTACATCGTCTCCTATTCCTAGTTCATCTTCTTCTCCTATCAACCCATCTTCCTGCTGCAGTTGATCTACATCATCTTGATCTTCTTCAATATCATCTTCTTCCTCTGCAGTGTACTTTATTGGCCTTCCTCTTGGATCATATCTAATAAGAAATGACCAATCCCTTTTACTTGGAACCTTTGAGTAAAAGACTTGTTCACACTGGCTTGGAAAAACGTAGCGACCATTTTTATTGTCAAACACCATTGTTTTAATCCTTGGAAATTCTTTCACATGTTGAATAAAGGTTCTCTCCTAATCACCTCCATGTAGTAGTAATATATACCATCTGACATCAAACAGAACTAATTTGAAGTAATTAAATTCACACTCAATTATATCATCCAAATACCCATAGTATCCATTTTCAGTTTCTAGGGGATTTCTGTCTCTACTAGAGGAAAATTTTGTGACCTGGAATACTGCAGTTAGCCCACTATCAAAAGTTTTCCTGGTTTCACCCAACTTTTTGATGCAAAATTTACGACCATTGCACCACATAGCCTTATAGTGTTTCAAATGCAATATGTGAGACATGTAAAAGATGGATTGACAATTAATAAACATATTTATATAACTTGGACAGTATATGGAAAAAAAATGCACCTTCAGACACATTAATATAATATAAAATAACTGAATAAAATGGTTGAATTTTCTTGCATTGCCATCTTTAAAACCATATGTTAAATCTATTTCCCTCTGTGTAACATCAACGTCTCCATTATGACCAGCTTCTCTAACCAATTCAAACAGTTGTTGCCATGATAACCTACCACCGTGACATTATTTACATCTTTCAATCCATACCTTCATCCAGTTGAGATTGTTTTCAATTTACAAATATAGTGCCTCCCAATCTCAATGATCTGACTCAAAAAATCATAATCCAACAATATTATATATTACTTATAACCATGGTAAATATTAATAAAGGATGAAATAATATGATGATTATGAACATATATATATAACAAATAAGTTGTATGTATCATAAATATCCACAATTCAATTACCTCTCAGTCTCTTCATTCTTCCTTTCCCCAACAGGTGCTCCCCTTCAAATTTTTAATGGAGTTCACATCCCAAATACAATCCACTGCATCCATAGATCGAGATGCTAACTTAGGAATATAGTGACTAATGTACACAATGGATTGATATACCATATATGCCCTCACCATAGAACCCTCGGGGTGTGCTCTATGTCTAACTAAAGCCTTCAATGATTTCAAGTGCCTCTCCACCATCCACATTGACCTTGTGTGTATAGGTCCACACATTTCAATCTCCTCAACTTGGTATATGAGGAAGTTTTCTTGTGCATTAAAAAATGTTGGAGGTAGATACTTTTTTCATTTCACACATTAGCCGAGGGATTTCTCTCTTCTAATACTTTATATCATCTTGATGTATTTCCTTCAATGACAACCATCTACAGACTATGACGTGGAAAATAACATGTTTCTACAAAACATAATATTTATTACAATACAAGTAAAACACACGTCATTAAGTACAACAACAAATTGAAAAAACATTTTGCATATAAATTAATCATCTCTACTTACTTTGTGTCTTTTCCAATATCATATATAACTTGTTTGGCGTCATTGTCAAAGTCGTTTGGGAGAGATAGAGGTAGAACATACTATAACAATAAAAATCAAACGTTATTTGTTTCAAAAGTAGACAAAAAACAATTACTAAAAGGTAAATACGACCAATATATAAATATGAATAAAAAAATTATTACCTTAAAGAATGTATGCCATTCATGGGTTTTCACCCCACCAAATTCACCTTTCTTGGTTAAGATATTATTTATGTTTGAAGAAAAACCTCTGTGAAATTTAATTCTTTGAATGACCTCTTTTACATAATTGTTTTTGTTGCTCTATTAATAACCATGGAATGTTATTTATGTCTCCATCGCTATTTGATCGAATCACACTTCGCATTGCATGATTGGATTCCTCAATGTCAATGCAAATTGACATTTTTTTCTTTATCCCTTATTCCTTCTATGATTCGCCATAATGATTATGTCACATTCTTCCCAATATGCATCGTATCAACCAAATGAGTTATTTTTTGCTGCTCATAGTAGGGAAACCTCATGAATTAAGTGGGATTACATTTCATTCCTCGTGGAATCCCATTATTACTACCTTCATGATGACGACCTTGATGAAGCATAAAACAAATGACAACAATAATTATCAAACATGGTAAAATAAATTTAATACTTAAAATAGAACTTCAAATTCAAAACAATTTTACATATATGATACATAAACAAATTGTGTACCTTGAAAATTTATGTTATACTCCAATCTCCATAGGTGAGATATCATTCTTCATGTTTTTAATCATGTTTCTTCTTTCCCATTGAAAAGATGTTTTTCAGTGATACGAAACCTATGGGTCTTCGAGAGGAAGTGCCTAGACTCATCAAATACCATATTTCCTAAAGATTTTGAATAATGATACTTCATCTTTGGACCACAAACTGGACATGCAAATTTACACTTTGTTTGAAGACCTACAACATATGAATTAATGTCAATTATATGATGGATTATTAAAAAAGCATGCATGATATGTAAATTATACGATGGATTATTAAAAAATCATGCATGATATCTTCAAAATAATTATATATTATTAAAGTGCAATGAAACGTTAATACATACCACAAAAATGTGTTAGTCCTGTGTCATCATGAATTGTCCATACAAGCATACCACTGAATTAAAATCTATTTTGTCTGATTGGTTTATAGATGTCTTAAATAGTGATACCATTACATAAATGTATTAGCTCATCAATAAGAGGCTCGATATATACATTCATATATTTAACTTGGTACTCGCCTAATTGTTTGAAATTACACATAATTACTACCATGGTATGTATATATAAGTAAATAAATAAATAAATGATAGTATGCAAAAAAAAAGACAAATCAAAATGTCACATTCGAAAAATAAATATAGACAAATACCTGGAACAATCATTGTCAACATTATGTGCTCCCTCTTTATTGGCATCTGAGGAATGTTATTGTTGATAACAAAAATAGGCCACAGTGAGTAAATAGATCTAATCTCTCTGAATGGATTAACACTTCCAGCTGCCAATGAAAGCCTAATATTACGAGGTTCATCTTTAAAAGTTGTCCATTTTTCCTCAATTACCCTAAATGCATATCCATCTGTAGGAATTCAAAGAACGCCATCTCCACTTCTATTCTAAGCATGGTAATCATAAACTGTGTTATGTTTTTTCACTTGAACATTCTCTGCAAACATGGAATTATAGGAATATGACGAAGAACATTTTGAGGCACAATTTTTGTTACTTGATCGGTTCGATACCTACTAATATGACATTTTGGGCATTTAGTTTTCACGCATGTTGTCCATAATATATAATATGTTCATTAGGACATGCATCTATAGTTTGATACTCCATTCCAATGTCTTTCATAATGACAAGTAAATATTGATGTGTGAGGTAAAATATTTGACAATGGTAATAAAAATTCAGCTAGTAATCTACATCATAAATATTAACTAGTTGATGTAAAGAATATTAATCGTAAATATTGAATTCTTTTTTTTATGTAAGTAGCAGTGAAAGTTTATATTCATGGTAACAAAAGAAGAGTACAGAGCAGAAAAAATAAATTTTCTACGGAGGTCTTAGACTAACAAACCATCGGCCCAATCTGTCAAAAATACTTGAGTTTGTGTTTTCATAGAAGTAGATACGTCTTCTCTTTCTGTAGCTAAAAACTTTAACAGACATATTACAGCTTAAAAACTGACTATAGACAAGCTTGAAAATTACACATTTAAATAGCAAGGAAACCCAAAAAATATGGAAATCATAGAGTGAACCAGGGATGCTGATGTGGCATCTACGGTGTTGTATCTCTTGCATGGAAGTCTGGTGTCTCTTCCATAATTGGACAGAGTCCGTATTCGTCCGCCGGGTCATGAGGTTGCCTCTCATGTATCGGCAGAGAGGCGATGGTGCTGCTTGGTGTCTCGCAACCTCGTTTTACAGGCATAGCACTTCTCGCCATACCCCTTTGTTCATGTAGCGATCCTGGAGAATTCGCAACAGCGACTGAGGATGTACCACCTTTCTCGCACTGGTTCCTGCCTCCATTATCATCCACATTACTAGCGTTGGGAAACACTAAATAATGCCTCGGGTTGAAGTAAGATTCCAAGGTTTTTAAATGTGTGTCTACTTGGGTGATATTGTTGCGTGGACCTTGGGCCACATCCCTGGATTCATATCATTTTACAGTCATGTCTTCCAGTAACAATCCCAGCATGTTCTTCATCTTTTAGTAATGATTAATTCTACCCCCACTTTTCTGATATGCTAGATGGTTTGAGACTGCCTTGGACTCTCATTCATCAATTAAACATCTAAATGGCATGGAAAATTACTCTACAAACCCATTAGTGTCCCCAACAGTGATATTTTGACGACCTACTCCTCTGCCTGTGCTACCTCTATGTGGGGTACCTCATTTCTAGGGCATCTCCTTCTTCTAATTAGTGTGTGGGATCACAGCAGAGTGAGAGTAGAGCAGATGCAAAAGAACGAAAAATTCCCACAGGGCTGAGGCTAGCGGGTCTCATAGTTTGAATTGATGCCATCATGGAGGTCTATATTGTCCCGTATAAGAATTTAATCCACAGTTCTACGGTTCAGACGGGAAATGACTGAACATCTACTTGTAGGTTGGCAAGTGTTCCACCCTCCTCCACATTCAATTCTATCACGTCTTCACTCACCTCATTTCCTGGACCTTCAACACATGTCATGTACGCCATGTGTCCCTTGTAGATGGCATGTGTTTCACCCGCATTCGGGGTTAGCATGTCTTGGCTAGAAATCTATTTACAATCCTTGAGTAGAGCCACTGAGTTGAGAGAGGTAAAAAAAATTATGAATCGAAGCAGAGTGACAGCAGACTCCCTCATTGGTTAGTCGATCAACCAATGAGTTGGCTTTTATTCTAACATGGTGGAAGTTGATGGATCTACAGGTGACAAGAATTTCTTCGATCTGACTGAGTCCACATTCCATTTTCTAACTAGGCGATATATGTTCTATGTGTGTTCCTTTCTGCAGGTGAGTGACAAGTGAAAGGATTATTTGTGAGTCTCCTTCAGCGATAAGTGGGAGTAGATTCAGATTCATGGCGATTTGAATACCTTCTGTCAGCCCAAATAGGTATGCTACATTATTTCTATTGTGCCCCAAGTATCCCTAGTAGACATGTTGAATGGTCCATGTGCAGTCCCGGATTGCTCCCACAAAGCCCGCCTCTCCGGGGTTTCCTTTGGATGATCCATCAAAGTTAAGTTTGAAGGATCCTATTGATGGTGAATCCCAATTTTCTGGGTTGGATATATGTGTCTTGGGGAGAAGGGGGTGATGAGTAAAGGTTGTTGGATACATCCCCAAACCAAGAAGAATATCCCATTCAGATTGAATACTGGGATGGTCATTGTTGTTCAATTCCTCTATTAGAAGAGTTTCTTGAATATTTTTTTGGATGCCCATCCAAACCTCTATGGCATTGTGTTGTTTCCCATTGAAGATACGTTGATTTCTTTCTTTCCAGATGTTCCATACCACGAATCCTGGGATGAGCAACCAAATTCGATTTAGAAGTTTGCTTTGATATGGATGCTCACCCCACAATTGGAGAGTTTTGATTACAACACTTTTAACCCTCTTGGTTATTTTGCATTTTTTCTCCCCTAGAGTCCAAATAGTGTCATCCAGTGCGCAAGAATCCAAGAGGTGGTCTATTGTTTTGGAATATTCCCCGTACGTGATACAAAAGGATGAGTCATGGAAACCTTTCTTTATTAGATTATCCCAGGTTAGGATCTTGCGATGAGTGAGCAGCCAAAGGAAAGTGGAGATTTTTGGCCAAAAATTGGAATCCCATATTTTCCTCCATAGGGGGTTAGGGGGTTCCATTTTCCTATGAGAGTGGAGGAAGTAGGCTTCTTTGGCAGTGAAGGTTCCTTTAGTTTTATGCCCCCATCTGATTATCTATTCATCCTCTCGAACTTTTATCCGTCTCTTTTGAAGTTCTGTCCATATGGTGTCCATAGGTACATTGTTCTCCATTATCCCCCACTCAGTGGGTTCTTTCAATAGGCAGAAATGGTTTTGGGTTGTATCCTTCCACAAAAATTTGACTCTTGAATTATCAATCATGTGCATGATGTTCTGATGTTCCTGCGAATTAAAGAGATCTGATAATTTGGGTAGATGTTGTCAGGATTTGTGCCAGAAATTGGCATGGGCTCCATTTCTGATTTCCCAGAAGCTATGTTGTTGGATTAAAGCGCAATGACAATCAGCTGCTCTCCATATCAACGATCTTAGTGGGTCCAGGTCATAACGGATCAGCGTGGGTGTATACCAATCTTGTGCATATTTTTTATTCCAAAATAGTTCCCAAGGGGTGGTATTTTTAGCTATCAAATTCCACCATATCTTGGAATAGAGGATATCATTATTGGTTTCCAAATCTTGAACACCCAGGCCCTCTTCCTGCTTGGATAGGGTTACAGTTTTCCATTTTTCCAAAGCCCATTTGTGTAGGTTACCTTCCCCTCCCCAGAGGAAATTGCGTTGAAGTTTACGGATTGCTTTAAGAGGCCACTTGGGGACAACCAAAACAGATGAAAGGTAAAGGGGCATAGACTGGAATACATATTTGAGGAGGGTGATTCTACTGGAAACATTTAGGGACCTGAAGGTCCAGGAGGAGATTTCTCTTTCCATCTTAGCTAACAGGTCTTTCCAAGAGGAGTGTTTGACGGAAGAATCAAACAGAGGAGCACCAAGGTATTTGGAGGGTAGGAAGGAGATGGAAAAGCAGAGAATGTGAGCGACGTTGTGTTGAGTTATCAGATCGATATTAAAAAAGAAGAGCTGATATTTTTCGAGATTTATGGTCGTTCTTGAGGCCTATAAGAAAGTGTTAAGGACATTTGAAATGCAGCGAGCTTCTTAGACAGAGGGATTACCAAACAGAATGTTGTCATCGACAAACTATTGGTATATGTGGGGGGGTTATTGTGCAGTGAAAAACCTCTAAGTGATCATTTCAATATTTTGTTTTTAAGGACTCTACCCAGGCCTTCAGCCATAAGGATGAAGAGGAAGGGTTAGAGCTAATATCCCTATTGGATTCCTGTAGAAGGGGAGAAAGTGGTCGAAGGTGCTCCTTTGACCAAGATGGAGAAAAAATAAAAAGAAGTGAGTGGATCCACTTGGTCCAATCTTGACAAAAACCAAAATCCAGGAGCATTGTTTCCATAAATTCCCAGCCAAGTTTGTCAAAGGCCTTGGAAAGTTCAAGTTTGATAAGCATTCCAGGTTTTTTAGTGGTCTTTAAAGAGTGGGTGATTTCATGGGAAAGTATAATTCCATCAAGAATTTGTATTTCTTCCACATAGCCTGTTTGCCAGGTGAGATGAGCAACGGTAAAAGAGTTTTAAGTCTCTTGGATATAACTTTGGTGATGATCTTATAAATTACATTATAGGGAGAGATGGGTCGAAACTTACCGGGATTTGCAGCCCCTTTCTTCTATAGAATTAGCGTTAGAAAAGCAACATTGAGAGCAGGCAAGACCCATATTTTTTGGCGAGATTCTTCTACCAACTCCCATATTTCGATTTTTACCATATCCCAGCAATGATGGAAGAAATTAATGGTAAAACCATCGGGTCCAAGTGCTTTATCATCTACCATCTGACTGAGAGTAGTCTCCACTTCTTGTAAAGAAGTGATCTTCATCAATGCCGCATTATGATCCGGAGTAAGGATTTTAGGGATGCAGTCAATGACTTTCTTAATGGTCGGTGCTCTTGAAGGAACCAAATCTGTGAGCAGGTCTGATGAGTTCCTACTCGATATCTTCTTATGTTTCCAGAGTAGTCCCATTCTCCCTTTTGATCCTAGAAATGCGATTATGGTTGTGGTGTTGAATTACCGAGTGGTGGAAGAAGGATGTGTTTTTTCCCCTTCTTTAAGCCACCCAATTATGTACTTTTGCTTCCATAAAATTTCCTCTTGCTTGCATATTTTTTCAAGCGTTGACATGATATCCTTTTCCTTTAGTTTGTTTTCTACAGTTTTTCCTTCCTCCATGACAATTATCTGAAGCTTTTCCAAATCTTTCTCCAAGGAACTCTTGTCTTTAAAAATGTTCCTGAAGGTGTTATGGTTCCATCTTTTGAGCTTTCCTTTGAGAAATTTTATATTATGTTGCATTACAACCATCTTGGAGGGCCCTAGGGCCTGCATGTCCTCCCACCATTTCTTAGCAGAGTCTTGGAAAGAAGGGTGGTTGAGCCAAAAAAATTCGAAACGAAAGGGATTGAATTTGTAAGCTTCCATGTTTTTCCAGATCAAAGAAATGGGCCAATGATCTGATCCAGCCAAGGGAAGTACATTGGTAATTAGAAGGCCTCCAGCCTCCCAAAAGGTTTTCAGAAAACAGAAATCTATCCATCCTTGAGGCTATAAGATTATCTCCACCTCTTTTTTTATTCCATGTAAAAAATCCTTCTGAGACCGAAAGGTCCATGTCCTAGTTGTCCTCTATAAATGCTTTGAAACTGAGATCCTTAGTGGTGAATGTTCTTCTTCCTCTTTTTTTGTCCCTGAGAGTGGGGATCATGTTAAATTCCCCACCAAATATGATACAGGAGTGTTTATGTTGTTGTTTGAACCACGCCATGTAATGAAACATATCAGATTTCAGAGCCAGGGTTTGAGGGCCATAGATATTAAGCAGAAGGCCATGAAACTTTGCTCCCATAATGTGAAAGGAGGTAGACATGGAGCCTTTAGTGGAGGAGAAGTTGTTTAATTCTATTAAGGAGGGATCCCATGATATTTCAATGCTTCCTGAGGCTCCCTTAGCTTCAACAGCTATGCTTTGTCATCCCCTCCATAGTTTGGCTACTAGGGTTTGAAATGTTTGGAAGGAGCATTTGGTTTCTTGAAAAAAAATAACATCTGGCTTATCTTGAAGGATTTTGATTTTTATCATCCTGTGTTTGGAGTGCTCGTTGAGGCCTCTTATGTTCCAAGATATGATTTTCATTGAGAACAACGGGGTAAAGCAGGAAAGAATCCAGTTAAATGGGCATATTGGCATCATTCAACTAACCTTTTGCCAAGCATGCTAATTCTTTGCAGATCTGTATTCCTTCCCTTTTTCTAATTGTCTCTCTGGGACTTTTGCTTGTCTTTCTAAGGTATTTTGTGGAATCCAAGCTTGTTTTGAGCTTTTTCTTTTTCCAAATACTCCTTCAAGAGTTGGATCTTGGATAGGGGTATGGATCTGAAGGATTTTCGGGTGCAAGCATCTTCCATATCTAAGAGATCCATGCCTCCAATATCTATTTCTACCATTTCTTCATCCATGAGTAATTCAGGAACACTCTCTTTCTGATGTTGCGACAGATCATAGATGGGTTTTGTAAGTTTTTCATTATCATTTTGTGGATCATTTGGCATTTCATATTCTCTTGACTTGTGTTGATACGAGTTGTCTCCTTCTTCAGTTCCTAGTTCCTTTAGATCTTCTAGAAGCTCCTCTAAGATCTAAAAGTTCTTACAGGCTGTGGGAAGATATGATTTTTTCTCCAATGGTGGGTATCTCTTGTTGTGTCTCTTTCTCCTTTCAGATTTTTGGAAACTCTTATCATCTTTCTCCGTTGTTGGTTTTTGGTTGGGGTTGTATTGATTAAGAGGGAAGTCTATGTACAGGCGGCCATGCTCATGAAACTTGTGGCATCTAAAGGGGACATCTTCATAATACAACAATTGAATCCATTCATATTATTCATGCATCAGGTTGATTCAATTTGGGAACACCTTCGCTATGTGCATGTAGACACATATTCTCGTGTATGAAGTATACTTGTTTTGTTTTGTTTGTTTTGTCGCACGAACATAGATTTCCAGTGTATCTCCTATTCCTTTGAGTGTTTCTGCATCCTAGTATTCCTGTGGTAGTGAGTACATGTGGATCCAAACCAGGGCCCAAGTGGTGTCTTCCTTGTCTGGGTTGAACCGCTTAGTCCAGCTCCTGAGGTACAGCCTTGCATAGTTGAAAAAATATGGGCCTCCATCTTCTACTTTTGCTTTGTCTTCGAGCGTATGAAAAATGATAGTAAAAAATATTTTGGATCCTAGTTGAAGATCGTGGTGTGCTTTGGGCTTCCATTTTGATTCAATCCAGCCTCTGAGCTCCTATTATGATGGTTGAATTCCTGTGAATTTACCAAATAATGCATGGTCCATCATGAGTTGTGCTCTTACATTGATTCTTTCTGCGGGCAGAGTTATGCTTGGCCTTTGCGTTGCTCTTGGTATGTAGGTGTTGGTACATTACAGACCATTTCTCAAATTTCCTTGGTCCTTTTTGGTTTCTTGGTTTGTTGTCGTGTCCGAATTCAAAATTTCGGTGGTGCCAATGTGCAGGGTTTGGACTATGCCTTGGTCAGATGCATATTCATTGTCGGTTGGGTAAAGGGTAGGGAAGGAGGGGCTTGTCGCACCCCCCCTTCCCCCCCCCATGGATGCTTCCATACGATTTTGACAAGAACCGTATACTAAATCCTGTCCCTCTGTGATTTAAGGAAGGGATCTATTTAACTATTGTTATGCTTGTTACAATCGAACCCTAATCATTTTTCACCGTAAACAATTGCAGAATATATAGTGTGGCACCTTGACGAAAATCCTCCAAGTTCTACACAACATTAAATAGAGTGGGAAAAAAAATATTGAATTCTTATTTAACATATTAATTAATGTTAAAAAAAGGTGAAAATTTCAACCTTTATGTATATCTGATAAAACATATTGCATACCTTAGGATATGTTTCATACAAGTGTTCGACAAATGATTCATAACCATTAAGTTCATCGATCATCATCTAATTCCATGGGATCATTAACTTGATCTTCATTATTCGCTTGATGTTCCTCATCTTGTACAACATCATTTCTACTACTACTTGGGGCATTCTGTAAAAAGTTAGAGGGTAACTCTAACTTTATAATTAGAAGCAATCATGCAAAAAGTGCATGTATAACAAATACTAAAACAATATAAAATTTTAGAAATACAATCATATTTAAGAAATATAATGAATATATAGAAAGTCGATTACCATGGGACGATATTCATTCAATCCCCTATCTACGTGACCATATTTCCAACAATTTTGTATGGTTGTTCTAATTAAAATTCTCATTGGACATCTCATAAACAATTATTGCAAGCGAAAAAATATCTACCGTCACCCTTTTCACCCTCTTCATTTCTTTCCCTACCTAATTTTTTTTTTTACATTCTTCCCACAAAAATATAGTGATGATTATAAAAAAAAATGCTTTTTGCCTCACAATGAGACCTTACACCCTTTCTGAATCGTCGTTGTTATAGAAAAACTGTTGCAACATCTATAAATTAGAGCATATTTATAATTTTTACACCGTTAGAATTCTGACAAAAGTTGACCAAGTCAATGTTGACTTCCTCAAACCATGGCAGACCATTTGAAAAGGGAATGGCTAGTTTTTTTTTCGTCACAATTGAGACGAAATTGGCCAGTACGTCGCAATAGCGATGCAATGTTTTGTATCATCAATAATGAGACGGTATGTTACATAGTGTCACAATACCGATAACCATGGATAAAGCATTGCGATATCGACAATATTGAGGAGGTCAAAAAATCAAAATTTTAACGTTTTCTCATGAATGTTTCAACAATACATCCAATTTAGTATGTACTGTCGGAATCCTTTAATCATAATTTGGTCCAAATGTACTAATGTAGGTTAACATGTTGCAAAGGTATTGGAGGGGGGGATTCTAACTAGTGAACTCACCACAAATTTAGAGGCACCTCTATGAGACTCATCCAACTTAGGGTCTACAATACCCACCCCGTACAACATGAAGAAAATACCCTTTCATCGTCGAACACTCCCTCAAGTGTCACCTTCATCCAAGTGCTATTTAGTGTGTCCGTAGAAAGAAAACCCAAACCCGATTATCCTCATGGAGGTCTCAACATTCATTATTATCATTAACTAGTTCCATGCTCCATACCACTCTAGTACTCAATACCACTCAGTCAATGCCACATAGGTCTAGACAACTTCAAGCAAGGGACAAACAATCAAATTTGGCTTACCTTCATAATTGCAGACACCTCACACAAACTTGACTAAATTTGGCTTACCTTTCAATATATTTCATCGTCTTCTTCATCCATGTCAGCGTCTTCTTCATCCATGTCAGCATCTTCTTCATCCATGTCATCATCTGTATCATCAGATACATAGTCAACATTGTAAGGATTGGCCATTACCCACCCCACACAAAACCAAGAATATACCTCTTCACTACTCAACTGTCCTTCAAGATTCACCTTCCTCCATGTGTTATTCAATGCGTGTGTAGAACTAAAATAAAAACAACTAATGTAAACAATCAATTTAGTCACAATAAAAAAAATATGAATTAGTCATTTATGCTAGCCATTTTTAGTTGTGTCACCCCGTTAATGAAAAATTACAATTTTGATAATGAATTTGTACAATTTATGCATTCGATACATTGTAAAAGGATCTTTCCCAATCAAAGATATTAACTATTCATTGAATCTTTGTCATTCCCAAGGCATGGAGCTACTTTTCTTTTTGTATTTATGTTGTTGGGGAATTCAGTTCATAACATTTGGTATTAAAGCATATGGTCCTTGGCTTGGCTCCTTCAAAACACGTGACCTTTCCATCTTCTCTATAATTTGTTTTCAGACATTTTAGATAGAAAAAAATTTAGGGTATTTAGGGGACGTAGTGAAGTACCTATGGTAAAAAAAATAGATTTCGGTTCACTATCAATATTGCACACATACATTCTATGTAATTTAGGGTTTTTAACTAGTCCAAAAATTAGTCCCAAACCATTGTTCTTGGTAAAATTGTAATATTTAAACCTTTCTAGTTGTATTAGATAGTAGACAGACAATAGTATTTCAAAGGGAAAAAACTTGAGAACTTGGACATGTGGCATGTTGTACAAGTTTGTTGTCTAAAAAATAACAAAAACAACAAGTTGTGGTAAAGTTACCATAACTTTCTCTTGACATAGTAGAATTTAGTCAAACTTGTGGCATTTCAAGAAGACATATTAAGCTACTATAAGACAAAATTTCAAACTCATGGGTGATGAAATTTCATATTTAATTTGGGTGGAAGGTTAGAAATAAGATATTTTCCAAATCAAGGTTTTAAAATATATGTAACTTACAATTGACATAAATTTTAATTGAAATATATTTTGTGGTGATTCAAAAACTATGGTAAAGTTCAAATACATAAGAGATATGTAGAAAAATTATTGTTGTCCCATATGTCAAAGGGTGTTGCAAAAAATGTGACACCAATTAAACCTCATGAGAGCTTGACTATGACTCGATAAGAAAATGAAAAGATATATAATCAACTATCCAATTTAGAGAACAAATTTAATGAATTGAATGATAGGTTGGAAAAAGGGTGGATTTCACAAACACAACGTGATATAAAAAGTAAAATGGAAAAGATGGAAATAATCAATCAAAATATGCAATAGAATATGGTCAATCTCATACAAACCCTAGTGAATAGGCTTCCAAAAAGTAATAATGTGACCTAAGAAACTCTTGAAATTAAATATTATATTCATGTGGAACAACATTCCATTAATATACTAAGAGGATTTAACTCTAATATTGAAGCTAATATGAGATGGGTTCATAAGGCATTCACTTCCATGAGGTTGAATTAATAAAGTTTGGTGGGATGTCAAATTCCAGTAGAGAAAACAGTCTAGAGGGGTTTCGTTTGCTTGGTGGCCCAGGATCAAAACCCGCTACTCTTGGAAGGCAACATTTAAATACAACCATGCTAAGGGTTGGTGCGGCTAGGCCGGGTGCGATCCCTAGGTGATTTTGATGGCTTTGATTCCCCTAGATCGTGGTTTCTCAGACCAAAGGTTCGCCCAACAAGTCACAGGGCACTTAACCAACAAAAAAAAATTGGTGGGATAGATGTCTTTCAATATGTGAACCAAATATATCAATACCTTGAACTGAAAAATATTATGGATTATAAGCAAAGCATTTTCTTAGAAACTTTGTATTTTGAGACAAAATCCTATGAATGATATCAATGGGTAGTTAAAAGGAATCGTCCTTCTTATAATTGTACTTGGGGTATATTTACAAGAGACCTATAAGCACAATATGGAAATGTTTGGGAACAAGATTATTTTAGTCAATTAACAAGAATCAAGAATGTAAGTAATGTTGAAGATTATAATTCATAAGTTCAGGTATTGTCCACAAGGGTGCGTAACATAAGTCACCGACATATGTTGGAATCTTATAAGGGTGGATTAAAAGAAGGCATTAAACATGAGCTAAAAAACATCCTAAAAATGTTATAGAATCTATGCAATATGTTCATAATATTCCAGCCAAGAATAGGGAAACACACAAGTCTACCATTGGAACATATGCAGGAATTAGCGATATAATTGTGCCTCATAGGGAAACTGTATCTCAAACTAATCAAATATCGCAAAAGGAATGGATGAAAAAAAATAAAAATGACTATGTTTTGAAATTGTCAAAGGGGCATACATGTTAAGAAACAAAATTGTTCACTTTGGAGAATAATAATGAGGAGGAAATAGAGGAATCTACACAAATGGATGAGAAAGAGCATGTGAACCAAATGTTAAGTTTTTAATGGTTATACCATATCTAATAACTTTTAGCATCATAACAACATAACCATAAGAAAAAGGATCACTGAAATATAGACAAGCACAACCACACAAAAGAACACAAAGATTCATCCTGGGAAACGCTCATGGGGAAGAAAACCCAACAAAAATTCCTCTATATAGATGTATCAAAAGTACAAGACAAGACCCCAGACAAGTGTGCCTTCTCCTAGTAGATATATATATATATCTCTCCCATGCGCTATACATAAGTGAGTCTGTGTTCAAATGAGGAACACAGCTATTTATGTCACTTGAATTTTAACCTAATCGGTCGGCCCCACTTAACTGACTAGGTCGACTTCACCTAGGAATACTAAGACAATATTATATTATATTCATTAGGGTACTATTGACCCGACTTACACTGGAGGCTTTACCTCATGACTCTATGATGACCAAATACAATAGTAACATCCCGATGGGGGAATAATACATCTCCCTTAGGGTACATTAGTAAAATACATTTAGAATATCCTTTGAAGTTACAATATTTCAACACTCCCCCTTAACGAGAAGGGTATTCTACTGACAACATCATCCTCAACTATAGGAGTAACGAGAGAAAGTATCTGCAACATTATCAAGGTGATATATCTATACGCCATAGGAAATTTTCAACGATCATCAGTAACTCGAACAGTTACTGGAACATCATCTTCTACAGCACTAGTCTTTATCTTTGATCTTCTGCAACACTCGATCGTGTGATCCTTTGCAGCAACACTTCAGTCTTCTTGATCCTTTGTAGTAACATTTTGATCTTCTCGATCCTTTGCAGTAACACTTTGATCTTCTCGATCCTTTACAGCAGCACTTCGATCTTCTCGATACTTTACAGTAGCACTTCGTCTTCTCGATCCTTTGCAGCAACACTTTGATCGTTTTCCACAACACTACCTACAATACACATGATCTCTTTGCAGGATGATGAATCCCTATCACTTTAAGACATAGGTCCAAGGATGATAGAATCCTCCATCAACCTACTCCCTGTTAACTTTTCATATGCTTAGCTAAGACATCAGTATTTCATTTCATTTTCATAACAAAAGCATATAAACAGGATCACTGAAAGAAAAAGCATCACAAGAACAACACAAATTTATCCTGGGAAAACCCTAAAGGGAAAAACCCAGCCAAAACTTCCTCAATATAGATGCCCCAAAAAGGTAAAAGATAAAACCAGCAAGGAGATCAAAGCCTGATCCTCCTCCTTCTCCTGCTACTCTTCTCTTCTTCACTAATGCGTTATACAAGTGAGAGTGTGTATCTCAAATGAGGAGCGCCACACTTCTATTTATATTCATCCATTCAATTTAACTAACTCATTCGACATGTAGGCTCGAGTTAAATCATGTAGGCTCGAGTTACACATGTAGGCTCAAGTAACCACACTGGGGTGCTAATGACCCACCTTTACAATTGGAGGGGATTACATCATGACTCTTATTAGTTCTTTTAATTAGAAGCATCGGGGTACAAAGTAATACAAGTGGTTCTCCCGGGAGGACCATCGGGGACCACAAAAGATACATATAGAATATTCTTCGAAGTTACAATATTTCAACACTCCCCCTTAACGAGAAGGGTATTCTACAACAACATCAACAACAAAAATAGTAGGAGAGAGATAGAGGACATCATCAACATCAGCAGGGTAACACATCTATAAATCATTGGAAGCTTTTCAACATCATGTAGTCTTCATCTTCAATTTTCATTCTTTAGTAACAGCAACACTCTGACAATTTTGATCAGGAACAACTTCTTCAGTATTTTGACTTCTCGAACAACATCATCATCATCATCATATTCTGATCTTACAATCAGCAACATCAGCAACATCACCATCAGCACTTTGACCTTTCAATCAGCATCAACATCTTCAATACTTTGACCTCTCGATCAGCAACAACTTCATCAGCATCTTTAGTACTTTGATCTTTCGATCAGCAACATCTTCAGTATTTTGACCTTTCGATCAACAACAACTTCAGCAACATCTTCAACACTTTGACCTTTCGATCAGCAGCATATTTCGACAATCATCTTCAGTAGTTTGACCCTTCTTTGATCAGCAACAACATCATCATCATACTCTGATATTTCGATCAGATACATCATCATCATCAAAATATCATTATTGTCAAAACATCAACATCATCAAAATATCAACATCATCATCATCAAAATATCAGCATCAAAATATCATCATCATCACACTCTGATCTTTCAATCAGAATCATCATTATCATCAGCCTCTGATCTTTCGATCAGAAACATCATCATACCCTAACATCAACTCATCATCATATTCTGATCTTTCGATCAGTACGTCATCATCATCATACTCTGATATTTCTATCAATACGGCATCATCATCATCACATTCTGATCTTTCGATCAGAAACATCATCATCATCATCGCACTCTGATCTTTCGATCAGAAAACATCATCATCATCATACTCTGATCTTTCGATCAGTACATCAACATCATACTCTGATCTTTCGATCAGTACGTCTTCATCATCATACTCTGATCTTTCGATCAGTACGGCATCATCATCATCAGGATATCATCATCATCACATTCTGATCTTTCGATCAGAAACATCATCATCATCATCACACTCTGATCTTTCGATCAGGAAACATCATCATCATCATACTCTGATCTTTCGATCAGTATGTCTTCATCATCATACTCTGATCTTTTGATCAGTACGGTATCATCATCATCAGGATATCACCATCATCACATTCTAATATTTCGATCAGAAACATCATCATCATCATCACACTCTGATATTTCGATCAGGAAACATCATCAGCAGCAGCAGCAGCCCACGGTACAAAGACATAGAAGTATTTGGATCTCTTTTGGACTTAAAGTCCAAGGATGATGCAATCCTATCACATTCTCGACAACCGAGGTCACCGGATCCGTTCTGAACTGAGGTTCAAGGATGATGCAATCCTATCACATTCTCGACAACCGAGGTCACCGGATCCGTTCTGAACTGAGGTTCAAGGATGATGCAATCCTGCCACATTCTCGATGACCGAAGTTACACCGGATCTGTTCTGAACCGAAGTTCAAGGATGATACAATCCTACCACATTCTTGATGACCAAAGTTACACCAGATCCATTTTGAACCGAAGTTCAAGGATGATACAATCCTGCCACATTCTCGATGACCGAAGTTACACCGGATCCATTCTGAACCGAAGTTCAAGGATGATACAATCCTGCCACATTCTCGATGACCGAAGTTACACCGGATCCATTCTGAACCGAAGTTCAAGGATGATACAATCCTGCCACATTCTCAATGACCGAAGTTACACTGGATCCGTTCTGAACCGAAGCTCAAGGATGATACAATCCTGCCACATTCTCGATGACCGAAGTTACACTGGATCCATTCTAAACCGAAGTTCAAGGATGATACAATCCTGCCACCTTCTCGATGACTGAAGTTCACCGAATCCATTCTTAACCGAAGTCTAAGGATGATACAATCCTGCCACCTTCTCGATGACCGAAGTTCACCGGATCCATTCTGAACCGAAGTTCAAGGATGATACAATCCTACCACATTCTCGATGACCGAAGTCATCGGATCCGTTCTGAACCGAAGTTCAAGGATGATACAATCCTACTTCATTCTCGAAGACCGAGGTCTCTAGATCACTTTAGAGAAATTGCCCAGCGATGATACAATCCCACTTCATTCTCGAAGACCGAGGTCTCTGGATCACTTCTGGACATATGTCCCAGGATGATTCAATCCCTCTTCATTCTCGAAGACCGAAGTCTCCATATCACTTTAGGGCAAGTGTCCAGGGATGATACAATCCCACTGCAACATCACTACTCCCCCTTTCAGGGAAGGTCTTCTGAACCACACCAAGCTTGTCTCAAAAGTGTTCTAACTTTACCTGAGACAGAGGCTTTGTCAGCACATCATCATCTAAACCATCTTCATATACATCTTCAGTATGTGAATACTGAACTATCACCATCTGTATCTCTAGTATGTGAGTACTGAAAGCATCATCAGGTCACCATCATCTGCATCTACAATATGTAAATACTGAAACATCATCTATATCTTCAGTATGGGAATACTGAAATCATCATCATCTATATCTTTAGTATGGGAATACTGAAACATCATCATCTCTATATTTAGTATAGAAATACTAAATCACCATCATCTGTATCTACAGTATGTAAATACTGAAACATCATCATCTGCATCTTTATCTTGAATGTAGAAATACCGGATTTCTATGTGTTACGACGGAATACAGGGTTCTCTGTTATCACATAGAATCAATGTAGTATCCATCTTCTGTTCAAAGAGACTTGATATCAGCTTCCGAAGCCATATGGCTTCACAACTTAGCAGAGCAATTTGCTATGTATTCTGCTTCAGCCATGCTACGAGAAACACTGGACTGTTTCCTACTAAACAATGAACTCATAGCAGACCCCAAACAAAAGCATCTACCTAATGTGCTTTTCCTGTCTGAGATACTTCCAGCCCAATCTGCATCTGTGTAGCCATACAATATATACTCATGGCTACCATCATAATATAAACCAAAGTCTATAGTCCCTTTCAGATATCTCATCACATGTTTTGCAATTACTAGGTGAACCCGTCTTGGTTGAACAAGATATTGACTTAAGGTGTTCAGAGCAAAACAAATGTCTGGTCTGGTATTTGTTAAGTACATCAATGACCCAATGATCTGTCTGTAATGAGTCATATCCACTAACTCTGATGAGCCATCAGCTAACATATTCAGTTTGGAGTCCATGGGTGTGGCCATGACTTTTCCTTCCAACATATTGAATCTCTTCAATATCTCTACCACATACTTTCTCTGGTTGAGAAAGATTTCTTCTGAACTTGCCATACTTCCAGACCTAGGAAATAATGCATTAACCCAAGGTCTTTCATCTCAAATTCTTCTGCTAGTTTCTTCTTGCTTTCCATGACCTGTTTCTCATTTCCTGTCAAGGATAAGTCATCCACATATAATAACAGGATGACAAGTTCATCTTCTACAACCTTGAGATAAAGGTTAAGATCAGCTTTACTCTTGGTAAAGTCTTGATCCATCAAGAAGCTGTCCATCATGTCGTACCGTGTCGAACTCAGATATCTTCTGTAGTCACTCCCCCTGAAGTGGAGTATTATCTTCCTTCTTCATTCTGTACAGGTGGTTCTATGCTTGATATATACTGGTCAATAGAGTATGTCATGTCATATTCTATTCTTTCTGAGGAAAATCATGAACCTTTCTTTGTACACTTGTTCTTGTAGATCCATACGGAGGATACTATGTACTTCCCTTTATGTCTCGAAATCATATCATATACATCATTCCCCATGATCAACTGTTATTCTTTGATCATAGTTTCTTTCATAGCATTATTTTCTTCATCTTGAGTTATCTCTCATACCCATGGTGGTCTTCATCCTTTGAGGTGGATCTACCGTTCTTTGAAGCTCTTTCTTCCGTCATGGTGTCTCTGACCCTAGGAGCTTCAGATTCATGTTTATTGAATTGTCATCACTTGTTCTTCGGAACAAGTCTCATCCTTATTTTCTTGTAGGAGGTTGTACAGGACCTTTCCTACAATTCAAATGCACTAGTTGCATGGTTAGAACTATTTCATAAATCATATGCATAACGACAAATTCTTATGCATCATGCAACTATTTATCCAATACAACATTCATCCATATCTCACAGAAACTTTCTAGATGCCTTCCATCTCTACCATGACATCATTGAGATTGTGCACTAATCCAATATGTCAGCAAAGAGGTTTGATAAGCAGCACTAGAGAGTTGTATAGCGCCATGAGCTACTTACCCATCACATGCATATTAGTAGTATTAATGTAAACAATCTATCATGCATAACGCATCAACTGAATACAATCAAATGTATAACAAAACAATATCATGAAATGGCAATTGAATACTTATCTTTTATTTGTTTCATGGGTAGACTCCATCTTGATTATTCTGCTTTATCATCTTCTTCATTCATGAAATCATCATTTCTTATCTAAATGATAAGATGAATAATAGGTTCTTCAAGAATTGAGTTTTTCCTATTCCTCGTCGCTTGAGGGATCTTCTTTGAATGGTGAGAGCTTGATCTTCAATTTCTCCCATCTTCGTCTTCTCTTGTTATTAGTCGAGCTGAAAGTAATCACTTACTTCTGGCATACATTCTTCACATGAATGAATCCCATGATCCTAGGAGGCCATTCAAGGTGGCTATCACCACTTCTGCATACTTCTTCTTCTACCGCTTCAAGTTGTTCTGCATTCTGGATCTTCACATTCTTCAACTGTTTTCTCAAAGCCATCTTCTGATTTAAGTTCTTATCTTCAAATAGCTTGATCAAGGAATCAAACATATTTGGTGTCTTTAGGGAAGACACTTGTGTATAAGTTGATCCGTGATTGAATCAACAATGATCTTATTGGCCTTGATCAAGTTCTTCTTGTGTAAGGCTTTGAGCCTCATCTTCGTATGGAACTGAAACCTCTCTACTCATGTAGGTGTCCAATTCATTTTCTTCAGAGAGATCAAATACTTCCATGCTTGGAAGTTGTCAACTTTACCAAGCTTATTATCAAGATGATGTGATATATCACTTTGAAATGAGAACCTCAAATGCAAATAGCAAAAGATTAGATCTTACCGATTTGAGGTGTCCGTCCTGCTTCCAGAGCTAGCTGATCTAGGGCTTGTCTGAAAAACCCTAATTTCAAAAACTTAGAATCTTTCAGATCTGATTGGATAGAAATATATATCTCTTCAAATGGAGCTGTCCAATTTACTCCTTTTCTGAAAACAGTGGAGGGAAGCTCTAGGAACAGGAAGCCCTAGTTTTCCAATTTCTTCTACATAAATGTCTGTCACTGTTTCTGTGATATATCTCAAATTACTGCTGCTTTATGTCTGAAATTTTTCACTGAAGTAACCTCACATGTCCCTGATCCAAAACCATAGGTTTCATCAGAATTTGTTTCACCAATTGGGATTTATCATCATTTTCCCAGGGTGACCTGTTACAGGACTTTTCAGAACATCGAAGTTGTACGGCATGCCACGTGTCACTGGTTCATCTTCTGAGTCTAACATTCAAACCATAGAAATTAAATTCCATGCTATTTCTGTAACATCTTCAGGAATTCCATTTGTACTTAGGTATCCCAAGCTATAGCAATTTTCTCCAGGTGTCCTGTTTAGGGATGAATTCTGGAAGAGGCTAGAACCATAACTGGGAGGGATCATATCTCCCAGAATATAGCGAATCTGAGGCTGAATTTTGGACACAGTGTACATGAGGATTTTATCTTCAGCCTCTACAATTTTTAGCTCCTGACCCTTCGCCAATCTTGGGATATATTGAATTTACCAAAACTTAGCAGTTTTAGTATTTAGGGTTTTTTCTAACTTGGGGTCAAACTAGGGTTTGACTTTCCTAGAGTTTCACCCAAACAAAAATCTTGATCCAGGTCTCTAAAATTATATTTTGATGAGGACAGCAATCCTATTCCAGGCTCACTCAAAAATTCCTCTTCAACAAGAAGCCCTAATTTCTTCCAGGGAGAGAGAGAGGGCTATTTTTGCCTTGTGAAAGTTGTCCTATTCAGGGTGGCTCTGATACCATGTTAACTTTTCATATGCTTAGCTAAGACATCAGTATTTCATTTAATTTTCATAAAAAAAGCATATAAACAGGATCACTGAAAGAAATAGCATCACAAGAACAACACAGATTTATCCTGGGAAAAACCTAGCAAAAACTTCCTCAATATAGATGCCCCAAAAAGGTAAAAGATAAAACCAGCAAGGAGATCAAAGCCTGATCCTCCTCCTTCTCCTGCTACTCTTCTCTTCTCCACTAATGCGCTATACAAGTGAGAGTGTGTATCTCAAATGAGGAGCACCACACTTCTATTTATATTCATCTGTTCACTTTAACTAACTCATTCGACATGTAGGCTCGAGTTAAATCATGTAGGCTCGAGTTACACATGTAGGCTCAAGTAACCACACTAGGGTGCTAATGACCCACCTTTACAATTGGAGGGGACTACCTCATGAATCTTATTAGTTCTTCTGATTAGAAGCATCGGGGTACAAAATAATACAAGTGGTTCTCCCGGTAGGACCATCGGGGACCACAAAAGATACATATAGAATATTCTTCGAAGTTACAATATTTCAACACTCCCCCTTAACGAGGAGATTCCATAGTATCGACCAGTTGAATTGTATACAACTGAATGTAGATCTCATATTCATGTGAATGCAGGACCTAGCATTCGTAAGGAATCATCATAGGACATCCTTAGCGTTGAAGCTAGGACCCCTCCATGTGAGTGTTAGACTACGACATCTGCAAGGACTTATCGTAGGACATCCTCAGCATTAAATCTAGGAACATTCGCAATCGAATGTTAGACTACGGCATCCACATGTAAATGTAGGTACACTCTCCATGCGAGAGTAACATATGCTACTGCAGATCTAGCATCTATAAGGACTCATCATAGGATATCCTTAGCACTAAAGCTAGGACCACTCCATGCAAGTGTTAGACTACGGCATCCACAAGGACTCATCGTAGAACATTCTCAGCGTTAAAGCTAGGACCACTTGCAAGCAAGTATTATTCTACGGCATCTACATATGAATGTAGGTACACTCTCCATGTGAGAATAACATCTGCTACTGCAGATCTGGCATCCAAAAGGACTCATTGTAGAGAATTCTCAGCATTAAATCTAGGACCACTCGCAAGTGGGTTTTATTCGATGGCATCTACATATTAATGTGGGTACCCTCTCCATGCAAGAGTAACATCTGCAAAACCATACTCAGCTGGTAAGGACCACTCTCAGGAGCAGAGTGTTATTTTCCCACAAGACCATCCTCAAGAGAGGATACTATCGTCCACAAGTGAATGTCGGACCTTGTCAGCATCTTCAAGCACACTTGGCCTCTTTCATACTGGAGCATCACTATCATCAATGATAGTCTCATCATCACTCCCCCTTTCCAGGGAGCATCTATATCAACCTGCTACCCCATTGTCCGAGGAGGGTTCATATCTTCGACTTATTCTTCCTTTCCGAGGAGAGTCCATATCGTCGACCTGTTTCTCCTTTCCGGAGAGAGTTCATATCTTTTACTTGTTCATCCTTTCTGAATAGATTCTACATATTTGACTTGTTCTTCCTTTTCGTAGAGAGTCTATATATTTGACTTGTTCTTCCTTTCCAAAGAGAGTCTATATCTTCGACCTGTTTCTCCTTTCTGAGAAGGGTCCATATCTTTGACTTGTTCTTCCTTTCCGAAGAGAGTCTATATCTTAGACATGTTTCTCCTTTCCGAGAAGGGTCCATATCATTATCGTTCCTCCTTTCAAAGAAAGTCTTCAGTATCATCATCATTGTTCCTCCTTGCGAGGAAAGTCTTCAGTATCAACATCATTGTTCCTCCTTGCAAGGAAAGTCTTCAGTATCAACATCATTGTTCCTCCTTGAGAGGAAAGTCTTTTCGAACTACACCAAGATTGTCACAGAATCTTGGTCAAACATATCAACAACTTGCTCATTGGTACTCACATACTGGATTTTTATAGCTCCCTTCAGTACCATATCCCTTGTAAAAATATTGTATTTATATGTGCTTTGATTTTATCATGGAACATGGAATTCTCTGTCATCTTTATACAACTCTGGTTGTCACATAGAATCATTGTGGTATCCAACTCTAGATAAAATAGATCTATCATCAATTTTCGAAGACATATCGCTTGACAACTTGTGAAGCAAGCTGCTATGTACTTTGTTTCAGTCGTGCTAAGAGAAACACTAGATTCTTTCTTCTAAACCATGAGATCATGGTAGATCCTAGATAGTGACATCCACCTGAGGTGCCCTTTATGTCTGCGGCACTTCCTGCCCAATTTGAATCTGTATATCCATACAGTATGTAGTCATGTTCTCTATCATAGTATATTCCAAAGTCTATCATACCTTTCAGGTACCTTATCACATGATTTGCAGCTATCAAGTGAACACAACTAGGCTTAACTAGGTACTGACTCAGGGTGTGCACAGCAAAGCATATATTGTCCTAGTATTCGTCAGATACATCAACGACCAAATAATCTATATGTACTGAGTCATGTCCACTAACTCTAATGATTCATCAGTTAACATCTTCAGGTTGGTATACATGGGTGTGGCCATGGCCTTACAATCCAACATAGCAAATCTTCTTAATATTTCCACAACATACTTTGCAAAGCCACATTGCTTCACTACAGGTTGAACATGTTGTAATGTACTCAACCTCTTCATGAGATCATACCCGATCCCAAACATCCTGAGGTGCTCTTGCTGGCCTCAGTACTTCCTCTTTGAATCTACAATGAGTTCATATTTTTAGGTCATTAACATATCCTAGTCTTCCACATTCAACCTTAAAGGTTGGGACCCACTTTACTCTTGGCAAATCCTTAGTTCATCAGGAAGTTGTCAATCATGTCGTATCATTTCAAAATCGTAGATATTCTACAGTCACTCCCCCTGAAGCAGAGCTTCATCTTCCCTCTACATTTTTAAATCTATGTATCGAAACATTTTGTACTTTGAGTGACAGGTAGCATCCTCTCCTACTGATCTTCTATTTATCCATCTTAGGTTACTAGATACCAAGATCCTTTATCTCAAACTTTGTTGAAAATTTCCTCTTGCACCCATCTATGATCTTGTTGTCTTTTATAGGTTTCCATATTCAACCTTGTACAAAAGGTCAAGATATTCATCACTCTAGGTGATTGTGAAGCTCCTTATGTAACTGGATGTGTGTATCTATGGGTGCCTTCTAAGCTTGTTCAAAGTCTTTTCTACACATGTGGTTCTTTGCTCGATATATACTTATGATTTACAGGAGAAGTGTGTCTGGTAAATGGAGTATGTCATGCCATAATATACTCCCTCTTTCTGAGACAAAACACAAACCTTTCTTTGTATACTTATAGATCCACATGGAAGACATTACGGACTTCCCTTCAAATATAGAAACCATATCCTATACATCATTCCCGATGATTAACTGGTACTCTTTGATCATAGCTTCTTCCATAGTTGAAAGGGTCTGCATCAATGATGTCTCTCAACTGTGCCACATAACTAGAGTGTATTTGAAGCCTCTTATTTTAGTTGGAAGTATTGTCATACTTTTCTTCATCTTGAATTATCTCTTGTGCCCAAGGTGGTCTTCATCTCTTTCTTCTGTCATGGTGTTTCTGACCTTGGGAGCTTCAGGTTCATATTCATGTATGTTTTATTGGAGTGAATCTTGAACTATCATCACTTGCTATTTGAAACAAGTCTTATCCTCCTTTTCTTGTATGAGAACTTTACTACAAGTCACATACACCAGTTGTATGGTTAGAAACATTTCATAAGACATATGCATAATGACAAATTCTTATGCATAACAATATAATCATACAACTATTTTAGCCAATACAACATTAATCCATACACGGAAGCTTTCGATATGCCTTCCATCTCTACCATAACATTATTGAAATTGTGCATTGATCTCAATATGTCAGCAAAGAGGTTTCATTCTAGATATGTAGCAATGGAGTGTTGTATAGCACCATGGGATACTTACCCATAACATGCATATTAGTAGTATACTGCCAATAGTGCAAACATTCTATCATGCATAATACATTTCCCTGAACACAACTAAATAATGACAATTCAAATACTTATCTTTTGTTTGTTTGGTAGACTCCTTCTTGATCCTTATGTCATTGATCCTTCTATTGATTCTAGGAACCTATGTGCTGGTTCTAAGTGTCACTAATTTCATTCTTTCTTATCCAAATACTGAAATGGATGATCTTTGTCTTGACCAATAGAATTCACATCTAGCGGTGTGATCATGATGTATTTATTTGACTTCTTCAAGTTGTTCTTTGGTTTGAGAAACCCTTATTAAGTGGAGTTGCATGATCTTTGAGTTCTATATCTTCGCATTCTTCAACTGGTTCCTCAATGTCATATTTCTGTTGATATTCTTTCCTTCGTACAGGATGGTCATTGCACTGAACATACCCTTTGGACTCTCTAAGGATGATACATGTGATATCAAATGGAGGCGGAAATAATACTCTTGGCTTTGACTAAATCCTTCTTGTGCTTTGTCTTTATCTCCCTCTGGATCTGCAGCTTCTTCTTTGATATAGTTCTTCAATTCATGCTTCTTTAGGTATGACAAACACTCTATATTTCCATGCTCAGAGGTTCTCAGCTTCTTCAAGCTTGGTATTGTTTTTCATCATGATAAAAATGAGAACCTCAAATAGAATTAGAGAGGATAGAACATACCAATGAGATTGCTTCAACTTGATGCTAGCTTGAGAGCTTTTCTAGAAGACTGCTTCTAGTGGACTTAGGGTTTGATAGAGAAACCCTAATTTTAAAACTTCAGTATCTTTCAGATCTGATTGGATAGAAATATGTTCTTTCTCAAGGTGAGCTGAGAAGCATACTCATTTTCCCAAAACTATGAACAAAACTGCAAACTTATTTGATGCCCTAGTTTTCTTCAATTTCTTCTACAAAATTTCATGTTCTTGTTTATGTTGTATCTCCTAAATTACTACTCCTATGGGTCTAAAACTTTGTACTGAGGAATCCTAGTATGTCTTCTTTCTAACCCCACAGGTTATATCAGAATTGGTTTCACCAATAGTGACTTATGCGAATTCTCCCAAGGTGACTTATTTAGGGAATGCTCAACATAGAGAACTTGTACGGACTTCCACGTGTCATTGTTTCACCTTCGGGGTCTGAAACATTTACCACATAAACTACATTTCATTCCCTATCTGCAAAATCTTGCTAAATTTAATTTGGACATTCATATCCTGAGATATAGCAATTCTCCCTAGGTCACCTTTTTAAGGATAAATTATTGGAGGGGATGGAGCCTTGAATTGGAGGAATCCTATCTCCTAGATTATAGAGAATATGAGGCTAAAACCTTTACACAGGGTACATAAATACTTCACCTTTGGCCTATCAATGTTTCATCTCCTGAGCCTTTTCCAATCTCGAGTTGTAGCGAAATTCCCAACATGACTAGTTTTTGTCTTCAAGGGTTTTCAAGCATGAAAACCTAATCTTCAATAGTTGTAGTTGTAGCAGTGTTTCTGCTGCACAAAGACTTCTTTCAGGGTAGATATAATACTATGTTAAGTTTTTAATGGTTATACTAGATCTAATAAATTTTAGCATCATAACAACATAACAATAAGCAAAAGGATCACTGAAAGATAGACAAACACAACCACACAAAAGAACACAAAGATTTATCCTGGGAACCCTCATAGGGAAGAAAACCCAGCAAAACCTCCTCTATATAGATGTATCAAAAGTACAAGGCAACACCCCATATAGGTGCACCTTATCCCAACAGATATATATATATATATATATATATATATATATATATATATATATATATCCCATGCGCTATACACAAGTGAGTGTGTGTTCAAATGAGGAACACAACTCCTCTATTTATACTCTTTCTGTAGCTTGACTTTTAACCTAACAAGTCGGCCCCACTTAACTCACTGGGCCGACTTCACCTAGGAAGACTCAAAACAGTATTATATTATATTCATTACAGTATTATTGACCCGACTTACCATAGAGGCTTTACCTCATGACTATATCATGACTAAATACAATAGTAACATTCCGACGGAGGAATAATACATCTCCCTTGGAGTAGATCAGTAGAATACATTTAGAGTATCCTTTGAAGTTACAAATATTTCAACACTAAAAAGAGTAGGGAAAGGTATAGAAATTTTGCACAACATAGATCTAGACATGTTTGAAATATTAATTCATCCATTTGGCATGTGTGTCAACACCTAAAACCCTCAATCTTGTATGATATATTAAGAAGCAAAAGGTCATAGTACTTATTGATTCAGGTAGTACACATAACTTTATTGGTTAACAAATTTTTTTGTATCGAGTGACAAATTTTCAAGTATTGGTTAATAATGGGGGAAGCATTGACTATGGAGGGAAATTTCATAACATTAAACTTAGTATCAGAGACTATAATTTACCAAGCCCCATTTATGTTATTCCCATTGGAGGAACATATGTTGTTTTAGGCACTCTGTGGTTGACAAACTTGGGTACGGTTTCTACAAACTATAGTGAATTATTCATGAGATTTGAATTGGAAGAAATTCAATATGAAATCAAAGGGTTAAGATATCCACCCTCTAATATTATCAACTCCCATAGAATGGAAAAGCTCCTAAAAAGGGTTGTATTGGGTTATTGCTAGCATTTATTCTATGGAAATGAAGCATGAATATGAAAATATTCGAGATGGCTTAAAATGTACCTTGGAAAAGCACCATGGAGTCTTCCAAGATATTCCTACGGGATACCTCCATCTAGAGATCATAAACATCAAATTGAACTCATACTTGGAAGTATTCCTCCCAATAAAAAGACTTATAGATATCCACATCAAAAAAAAGGAGAATGACAAAATGGTATGATACATGTTATATTAAGGTATTATGCAACCAAGTAGGCACTCCTTTTCAACACTAGTAGTGATGGTAGGAAACAAATAGAATACTTGGAGGATGTGTCATGATTATGGAGATCTAAACAAAATAACCATCAAGGATTATTTCTTTATTCCAAATATTGATAAGGTATTATAAGAGTTTCATGGTCTAGCTTATTCCACAAAGTTAAAATATAAATCACAATAACACCAAATCATGTTAAGGGAAGAACGCATTATTGAAACAACTTGTATAACACATGAAGGGCACTTTGAGTTATTGGTTATGCATTTAGGATTGATTAATGCTCCTTCTACTTTTCAAAGCATTGTGAACAAAAAAAATCAACCTCATCTTAGAAAGTTTGTGTTGGTTTTCTTTGATGATATACTTATTCATAGCAAATCACGGGAAGAACACATTAACAACATGGATCAAGTACTGCAAATTGTTGAGAATAAACAATTGCATGTAAAAATTCCAAATGTGCTTTTGGGAAACCTAAGTTGAGTATTTGGGTAGCATTGTTTCAAGGGAAGGGGGAAAGGTGGACCCTCAAAAGATTAGTGTTATCACAAAATGGACCATTCCTAAGACCATCAAGAACCTTAGAGGATTTTGGGTCTTAAAGGATATTATAGGAAATTTGTTAAGAATTATTCATGCATTGTATGTCCACTCACATATCCCTTCAATAAACAATGAATTTTGTGTGGAATGAAGAGAAAACTTTGGCCTTCTCACTTTTAAATGATAAGTGTGTAGTATCATCATCACATGTTCATACTGCATATGCATGTCATTGTTGCATGTTCATACTACATATGTATGTCATCTCCATGAACATCCAAGTTTTTTACTTATCTCATTTTCCATCGAAAAATATCTCTACTATGAATCTTAGATTCATATTAATAACATCTCAACATTCAACAAAAATTAAATGTTTTATATGTTTTCCTCAGCCATGGTCGTGGGTTTGCAAAATTTTGGGGTGTTTTCTCCCTATAACGGGTTGTCTTTGAATCCCTATAAAACATGTTGTTATGTTGTATGACTATTACAAGGTTATTTGAATCTCTATGATGGTTCGCAAGCTCAAAGATGGAAATGATTTTAACTTTGTAGCACTAACCTACTCTAAAACACTCAATAATATCAACCCCATTACAATTTTTCATAGAGATTAACTCTTGAGAAAAATCCATAATCCTTGATACCATTAGTCCAGTACCTTGGGATTCCTCCAGAAAATATTGTGTTGACTCTTTACCATTGCTCTTATAATGTGGTGCACATTTCTTCACTAGTTCATAGGTTTTCCAAAAGTGAAATGCATAGATGATAGTGAGTTTTAGGTTCAAGGATCTCCTAGAGTGGAGTGGTTAGCTGAAGTTGTGTCTTCAGGTAACATTGTTAGTGTAATTTGTCTATCTTTTGCTTCTTCAAACATTTAGACTCTAAATGACAATCTAAAAAATTCATAAGAAGTTTATTTTTTTGTAGAGGTTGATTGATGTGATGATGGACCTTATATTTTATGGCCTTTAACACCGCTTTTCAAACACTTTTGGTAGTTCAACCTCTTCTCTTTACAATTGATGTATTTTCCAAGGTCGACCAATAACACTTTAGATTTTAAATGTAGGTGTATGACTTATTTATGATTTCTCCATGCTAATAGCCGAATGATTGAAAATTTGTTTTATTGGTGAGAGTCGTGTTATCACATAATGTGTAGCTACCCACTAAAGGTATCCCATCCGAGACGGTAGATTTGGGGTAGCCAACTAGTGACACTGCAAGGGCATCATCCACTACAAATCAAGGATAGTTGTCACACTGGATGGGATCTTGTCATTTTAGATCGATCCGAAGAATGATCAAGGGGGAGACCCTACTAGCCTAAAGAGGATAGCAAACCTACGCAAGACACTCCCAAGGGTAAGAAATGGGTAAAAGAGAGGGATGATGAGTGAGGTATTCTAGATCTAGGAAATATATATGGTATAGGTGAGGTGAAGTTGGGGAGACTTAGTGAATTAGAAAAATAGTCCAACTTAAGAAGGAAAGTACCACAATGAGTTAAGCAAAGTAGATCTAGAAATATCTAGCCACATATAAGAGGAACCTAAAGGACCCACTAAGGATTTTATGCAAACATGGACGAAGTGGACCCAAAAGGGTAGATCAGGGCATGGAATGACTAGATTTGGGTGCTTGGTCTGTGAAAATCAAGTGGGTTCAAGCATACCCAAATGATAGATCTGAAAACATCTAGACACACGATTGGAAATCTTAATGGGAACCACCTAGGGTTTATGCAAAAATGCACATGGCAGACCAAAAAGAGTAGATCAGGGTAAGGAGTGACTAGATCGAGACACTTGAAGGATGGATCTATGAAAATCAAGCGGGTTCAAGCATACCCAACTAATATATCTGAAAATTTGGCCACTCACCTAAAGGGGGCGCTCCCACCTAGAGAGATTAGTGCTACATCCTAGGGAAAATGGAATCTGATTTATGTGAAATTTGAGATCTAGGGTCTACTCAACAATCTCCAAGTGGGTTTGATGGTCGTCATCAAAAACTCATGGAATCTATTAGATCTACAAAACTAGGGTTTTAAATGGACAAATGGATGAAACTACTGAAAAACAATACTAACCTTGCATATCCTACCTGAAAAACTTGCGGTATCCTTGGATGTCGATGATCCTTCCACTTAGTTACAATTTCAAGCTAGCTCTAACATGAGACAATGGAAAAATGCTCAACTGAGACAATGTGTTCACTCTTCTCCACCTGCAAAATCAAACTACAAATTATATTTGTTTACGGATGAAAAAGACAAGCTACGTACAACATCTACAGAAACATATCCAATCTAAAAATGACGATTGAAGTACTCCCTGAAGCTGAAACGATTTGACCCGAATACGATGCAAGATGCCTTAGAACTCTCCTTAAACCAATTGGCTACCCTGCAAAAGATCAATATGACTACCACAAAAAAATATTTGTTCGCATGCAAGATCCACTGAAATGTCTAAGAAATAGGCGTAACAATCACATCCAAATACATTAACAAAGCTTCGAAGAGTTTATGCAAAAGTTTTCCTGTATTCAATATTTCCAGAGACAAAAGTCCATTTACAAATGAGAAAGCATCTCAATATATAGATCTCTCAAGTACATAAAACCTAGATCCAAAAATATCAAGGGTCAAGATCATAAGATAACATCATCCTAATCTATGGGTAAGATTAGCCGAAAACATCTCACATTTATCAACTCACTAAAAGAAGGGTGTGCATCACTATAAATGCCTAATAACGGGGCACACCACATAAAATATGACTAATGACCACAAAGTAGCACAAGGTGGGGGCTAAGAGTTCATGTTATCCTTCATTGGCATGGCCCCATGGAACAATAACAAGGAGTGGTGGCAAGTAATATAATGGAGTGATAAACATCACTAGGGTATCTCCCTCAAAATACATCAAAACACCCTCAAACTACATAAATCAAGGATGTGTGGACCCCAAGTGAAGTGAAGTTGATGTCGAATGATGAAAGTGACCCAAACACTATGCCTCTGACCAATTCCATGCCATTCCTTTATCTCAATTTCCCAAATTGATTTCCTCATTAGCCATTTTTTATCACTAAACGGTTGCCTTGGGAACATAAAACTATTAGAATCTCACTCAGGAAGCATCTACACACAAAAAAAAATTACTGAACAGATGTGCCTGGAACCCTAGGTATATAGTACAATCGACTTGATGCACCCCAAGGATCCACTCTAGTGCCCTAGGATATATCACCAATATCTACAGTGTGTTTTATTTTTAAATCCCCAGGGTCAGTCTACTGCAAAATACCTGAAAGACCCATATCTCTCCTGCAAATGCCCGAAACTGAAAATGAGTAGCACCAATGGACTTAGAATGTCCAAAACAACTAGGAATGAGTACTCATACATAATATGTTTTTTTTTATGTCCATCACAAAGGTACATCAAAAGCCCCATCCATGTTAGAACCATAATAATAATAAAGTCTATAAATGTTGATAATCATAAAATATAATATAAGTTATCATATCAAATCACCATCTGAAGCATAAATATGTCTAATGGACACCTATAGACCATAAATAATCACCATCCATAACCATTGGTCTATAACTCATCCTGGACCCTGCTCCTGGCTTGGTCAACACTAGGTTGGTCAGGTCAAGACTGATCAAATGATGACCCAAGTGCTAAACTTTGATACTGCAAAGTTCAAAATGGACATGCATGCTCAATTATCTATGATAGAAATGACACTCAAGTACAATTAGATTATGTTGGAAAGTATAAGCATAATACATATATAATAATCTAAATCAAAATGATTGGTCGATTTCAATACGAACCTCCAGTGTATACTCATGTATAGATTTGGCCCTTTTGCTAGTCAAGGTTGAAGGGAACTAAAACCAAGCAAATCCAAAGGGAATACTTGATGACTCGACACTGTAAGCACCTGGGCTAAAGGACAAATGGATCCACACAACACATAAGTTGGACTAGGTTAACAACAGAGAATGGAAGTGTCTCACATATGGGTGGAATGATGAGAAGGCTCCACTAGACTTTAAAAAAACAACATTTTTATACTTTATTTGCATGACATTATTATACTAGTTAACCTCTAAAGGAAGGTTCCCCGGTAATCCTTCTAGGCTTCTAGAAAATGACAAAGGCAACCTTCTGGGGCCAATCTCTCCTTGTTTCCCTATGGGGGGAAGGAGTCATACATATACAAAGGATGAGTGCTCATCCTCTAGCCATCGACTCTATTTCTTATTACTAACTTGCCAGCCTCCAAAAGTAGGTACCATGGAAATCCTTCTGGGATTCCAGAAAATGACTCAGGCTCAGCCTTAAGGAGCCTTCCTCGCCCTCATACCGTATGGGGGTAAATGAGCCTTACACCATATAATGGGTGAGTGCTCATCTCTTGGAAACTAGCTAGTTTTATTTTTTATTTGGATTAGTTTCTAGAGACACTTTTATTTTGCTGATAGGGCATCCATTTAGAATAACTTTAAGCTCGGATTTCTTAGTGTCTAAAAACACTTCTTTGGTAGGACTACTTGTGTTCAAGACCTAGAGGGAGACATTACCTGTGATAAAAATCACATACCCAACATCGAGACACAATTTATACATGGATACCTATTCCAATATAGAGGTGAAGGTGGGGTAAATCCCAGATGTCACAAGTCAAGTTACAAGTCAAGGTTAATCAACAGTAAGGGAAGGAAACGGATAGACGAAGGTAATGGAGATGATGCAAAGACTGGCAAGTTATGTCCTTAAAGGGAAATGACCAAATCAATAATAGGAGTAGGGAAAGGCCAATGACTAAACAAAAGAATCTCTTGGTCAAAAAAGCTACATCATTTATACTTTAGATTCCAAGTAAAACCAAGATAAAGTATTGCCAACATATAATCAATATCAACCGAGTCTCACTGCCAAAATAGGTAATAGAGCAACATCAAAATCCATATGCACAAACCATAATATCACCTGGGTCATATACCTGCACTGGATTTGAAACCAATCTGAAGATCACTGGAACAACTGCTACAGCTACATATCATGGTCACTATAATAATCTTTGCTCTATGTCATGAAAGAATGGCTAACTCAGTCATCAAATATGGGGTCATGAGGCTTAGTCATGGCATAGAATTGGTCAATCTTGATACTTTGGATCTATTGGAAGTGGGATATCATCAATTGTGGCTCATAATCTGCTAATCTCATAGAAAAGGGTTGGTTCAAAGAACTGCTCAGTACTACTCAGGAACAAACGTAGCCCAACTACTATATTCGTGACAACATCTAGATCCAACTACGATAGGTGCTCTAAAAAAGGGAGTGCATGAGAACCTCAAACATCTCTGGTATGCAACAATGCTCATCCAATTATCAAATATGTGCCCCATTGACTGCTCCATCTTCAGTGGAATTCATTTATGTGCATCATGGAAACAAAACTACCCAGATGTACATGTGGCGTGATAAAAAATAAATGCAGGAAATATAATGTTAAAAGTAAATGCTAAAATACAAAGTGTGGGAAGTAAAGTGTTGAAGTAAAAATATATACTCTAAAAATTGTCAAACAACTGCGGGGTTAAATAGGAAAGACTCATACATAAAGCAGCAAAGGGCCAGACTCAATGGCCTGGTAGACTCAGACATAAAATAAAAAGACTCAAAACTCAGGACCATGCAACACTGAAGACTCAATACTACTTCTCACAAGAGATTATTCAACTACCTACCTACCCTACTCTAACTAGTTAGGCAAGTGCTAAGTAAAATCATAGATCCAATGTAACCACCTACTGAACGAATCAATTTGTGTTTCTTTATAGTTAATGATACAACAAGTCAAAGATGGCTTGGAAGTAATATGAATGAGAAATAAAATCATTCTAGCTTGTTGTTTGAGAATCAAAGAAAGATATGAATAAGGAGAAATGAAATCATGGCAGTGATGAGATTGACTGTTGCATACTTATTCCATCCATAGACCTATAGGATCATAAAATTTATGCAAGTTTAAATTTGATGGGAGAAAAGAATATGATACATTATTCATCCCTCCTAGGTTATCAATGTTTCCCTCATATTTTCGGTTAGCGTACTCAATCATACTCACAGTATGATCTATGGTGAAACAAAATAGGGACAAAATAGAGATCAGTAATTGAGATTAACCCCATTTGTTGTTTAAATATAGAGAAATATGGAATTGGTCTTTATAGAGATTTTCAATCACCCAATCAAATGAGTTAGTGAAATTGAAAGCATTATGCACCAAGGATGACTGAAAAGGATATTAAATGTTTTACCATTGACCACTTGGCACTCTCGAGAATATTTGTTGAACATTTCGCAAGTTAAAACTTGATTGGAACATGAACCCATACAAGAGGACTTTAAAAGATGGGATGGGAGGGTGGATCAAAAATATGTATTATCCTCCTTGTGATTTATGATAATTGATATTGGAATATGAGAGGGAAAGGTTTTTAAATCAATAACACTTTCAAATTTCAAAACATGGAGAAAGTCCACATTGTGAGAATAAGTAATGACCGCCGTATCGATATTGATGATTGAATGAGGGATATTATCAAAATTAATTGAACCATTCCTTGAGGATTTTGTGTAAATAAGTGGACAACTTGAGGGTTGTAACAAAGAACATTATTGGCCAGACTCACTCATAAGCAATTTTTCTTCATTAGATTTATCGGTATACATTCATTTGGTAAGAAGGTAAATTGATATGATCATTTTTAGGTTCATCATCATCCTCATACAATTTTATAACTTGTTGGAATTTGTGCAACTTCATAATTTACTCTCTGTGCACCTTTGTGTACCTCCTACAGGAGATTATACTATTGTAATTATTCATTGTAAACCTTGGGGTGAAAAGCAAGAAAAAGAAAGAAATTAAAAATAAAAATCATAAATTATATTTCTATTGCTCCCCCAAGAGAAGTCAGCCTAGTGATTTTCCTAGTGGAAAATCAATATGAATAGGAGGCGTCTCTCCTCATTATTTCACACATTCATAGTTACTCAACTCAACAAGAAAATCTGCACTCCAGAAGTCTAGGAGATTGTTTTCTAGGGTAATATCTGTGAGAGACATTTTCTCTCTCTCTTCTTCTCTTTGTTCTCAGAATTATTATCTCTATACAAAGGTTATTGGGTTTTCTCCCATTTGGGTTTCCCAGGATAAAAATTCTTATGTTATTGTTTTGCGCTTTGTCTTTATTCTGGTGATCCTTTTGTTAAATGCAATTAAGATATATTGCTATAACGTTGTGAAAATCTAACATGGGATCAGAGTAGTGCTAGAAGAAGTCATTGTTGGAACACTGTCAGAACCCTGCCAGAACTAGGGTTTCATCTTTCAAATTATTTACTCAACTTTTTGGAAAGAAAAGAGCCTTGGGAATTTCTCTCTAAGGAGGGTGCATCTTTTGGTGAAGGCAGAACTCAATTTTGAGAACTTTCAATTTTTTACCTAATTCTTCAACCGCAACAGAAATTGGGGTTTCAGTTTTTGACCTACTTCCTCCACAGTTTTGGCTCGACTCTACCTCTTCTAAAATCACCTTTCTAGGGTGCATTCACCTGTGGAGTATGTTTTCCAAAGCTCCAAATTTCTTCTTTTACCTAGCCTCTACTAGGGTTTTAAATCCAGATCTAAGTCATGATGATTAGTATGAAGGTTAAAGATCGTCTGGAAGGGGATTCCAACTTCATCCCTTGGAAGTCTAGGGTTCTTATTCTACTAGAATAGAATGATCTATTACAATTTATAAATGCAAATGTCCCAGAACCAGAAGCCGGAGAAGAAAAACCTCGTTGGAGGAAAAATGGTGCCAAAGCAAGAAGGATTTTGGTGGACTCAGTTAAAGACCACTTGATTCCTCAAATCTCAGAAAAGACGACATCTAGGAATATCTTCAAGGCCTTGAAGAAGTTATTTGAACACCGTAGCATCAATGTGACTCTCACATTGATGAATAAGCTCTCAAATATGAAGATGACGAAGTCCGAAAATATTGCCTCATATTGCATGAGGATCACCAAGCTCCAGGACAGGCTAAAGTCCAGTGGAGACAACCTTGAAGAAAAGGATCCTGTCATGACCGCCTTAAATGGTCTCCCACCATCTTGGGATTCCTTCATCCAAACCATAAGTGGTCGAATCAAGTTGCCCAAACTTGATAAGTTATGGGCAGAATGCACTCATGTAGAGACGAGAATAACAGAAAGACAACGACTTCATGGCACTCAACCTGAGGAGAATCAAGTGTTTGTATCTCATGCTAGGAAAGGCAAGGGAATGGGGAAGGAATTTTTACAATCACAAGCACCAAGGTAGGAGATCAAGACCACCCCAAGACCATAAGAAAGAGAAGAAGGATTTATCTCAGATACAGTGTTACAGGTGCAAGGCATATGGTCATTATGCCAGCAATTGTTGAAGTTCAAACAAAAGGAAGCATGAAGCTTCAACTACTGATGTAGAAGAAGACACTCCTCACAAGAAACCAAGGAATGATGATCGTTCAGAGTTCTTCTTCTAGGACTCTCCATATTAAAGAGATGATATGAAGATCTAGACTATGATGATCGTCAAGCAAGCATATGAAGATCAGTGAACTCTGACAATGGGATTCCACCCAGAAAACAACAAAAGATAAGTATTTGATTTTACATGCTCTAGTAGACTAGATCTAGTTGCTTTGAATTCAGGAAGTGGTTAAGCTTGTGATATAGTTCCTATATTAATAGTAGGATTATGTATTATTTACTATACACATGATTGTTTAAATAGTTTGTCATGTTGCACAACCCATCTAGCATGACACCTCCTTTATAACATACTTAGAGTAGTACACAGTCTTAATGATATGTTATAATGGATACCATAAGCATCCAAATAATGGAATTATGTGTGTTGTGTCGGAGTGTTGACTAAAAGTTTCCTACATATTTTTGTTGATACATTGATTATGAAATATTTCTAACCATCTGACAGGATTTGGCTTGTAGGGAATGCCATAATCTATAAGGACAAGTGATCCCACAGATATACTGATGGAATAGAAGCAACAAGCCTCTAAAAGCATGAATTATGAATCTCAGACCCAAAATGATCTCATGCAGAGATTTGGTGATCAAAAGCATAAGGATTCTACGAATGTCGGTCTATTTAATGCTTCAACAAGATTTACTCAACCGACTTCTGAGAGACAGAGGGGGTTGTCCCTCAAAGACAAGGATTCTGGTCTATTACATATGATAGAAACCTGACGACATTATCATCGTGATTCATCCTTGATGAACCTGTTCATCACCAGGATGGATACTTACTTCACATCCTTCCAGTCTACATTCATGTGCCCAAGTTAGAACCTTTGGGAAATAACTAGGGAACATTCATGGGATACCGCAATTCTTCAAAGGCTTACATAATATACATCCAAAGATCGAGGAAAATAGAAGTCTGTCAGGATGTAAACTTTGAAGAAGAAATAGCTATCTGAAAAGGAAGAGGATCTGATATGGAGATCGATGACGATGAAGAGATGAGATCATCTCCCCCTCCATAAATTAAGAGGGATTCTGAAGAAAGGAATGAACAAATCGGTCCCATTGATTCAGTTGAGCCAAATGATGCTCACATAGATATGGCAGTAAGCCAGAAAAGACCTAAATGGGCACAACAAATTTTGCAGAATGCAGAGGGGCATGAAACTTCACATGGAGCAGATGGAAGCATTGAAAAATACAACACTAGATTTGTTTCCAGAGGGTTCTCTTAGAAAGAGGGAGTTGATTATGATGAGACATTTGCTCCTGTGGCTCGATATACTTCCATCAAATCGATTATTTCTATTGCTTCAGCTATGGGATGGAAGTTGCATCAAATGGATGTCAAAACAGCCTTTCTCAATGGTATTATTGAGGAAGAAGTATATATTGAACAATTAGAATGGTTTCTTGTCCATGGAAAGGAGTCTCATGTATGCAAGCTAAAAAGGGATTTATATGGAATCAAGCAAGCACCCCATGCTTATGGACGTATAGACGGATTCTTGGTGAGTCTGGGATTCACAAAAAGTGATGCAAACCCTAACCTTTACTACAAGGTTGTGAATGATGAGCTACTAATTTTGGTACTATATATTGATGACATGTTTCCCACTGGAATGAGAAACTTATCATATGGTGTAAGAAGAAACTCGCCTCTAAGTTCAAAATGAAGGATCTTGGATTGATACATTACTTCTTGGGATTATAAGTATGGCAGAAGCAGAAGGACAGTTTCCTAGGTCAAGGAAAATACACCATAGATATAATGAAGAGATTTGGAATGTTGGACTGCAAGTCCATAGCTACTCCAATGGATGCAAATTTGAAGAAGGTGAGAGATTCTAGTTCAGATTCAAATTTGTTCGATCCCAATATGTATCGCCAGCTAATTGGGTCCTTGATGTATCTTATGAACACCAGACTAGATATTTGTTTTGTTGTGAATACCCTCAGTTAGTTCATGTACGAGCCAAGGTAGATTCACTAGACTAATACAAAACATGTGCTCATATACTTATGTGGCACTGTGGGATATGGTCTATGATACGACTCAGAATATGACTTGAAATCATAAGGGTTTACAGACTCAGATTGGGCTGGATGCACTGCAGATAGGAAGAGTACTTCAGGATGTTGTTTCAGTTTGGGTTCTGTAGTAATTTCCTGGTGCAATAGCAAGAAGAACTCAATAGCTCTCAGTACTGCATAGGTCAAGTATATGGCTGCTAGCACAGTATCCCGAGAAGTTGTTTGTATTCATAAACTTCTTGCAGGATTGTTTGGCTAGATTCCATAGCCAACCATGATTCACTGTGATAACCATAGTTGTCTGCATATGTCAATGAATCCTCTATTTCATGACAAGTCAAAGCACATAGATATTCGATATCACTTCATACGTGATATGGTGTAGAAAGGTGCATTCGAACTACAATATATTCTGACAGATGACCAGAATGCATATGTTCTCACCAAGCCTCTTCCCAAGGTAAATTTTAAATACTTTCGCGGAAGACTTGGAGTAGAAGAGAACGTATCCCTCCTTGAGAGGGAGAGATGACTAAGAAATACTTACCATGCTCTTGCCTAAATACCTCTACTCATCCAGGTTCTCGAACTACTATGGGAGAAATCCCATCAGCTGATGAGACAGACATGTAGTAGAATATCGGGTTCACACATGTATCTCTGCTCATCCAGGTATCGGAGAAATCCCATCGGCATATGAGTCGGACAAGTAGTAGATGGTTCTGTAATTGCACGGGTACTTCTACTCGTTCAGGTTCTTAGCCAAGTATTGGAGCACCCCATCAACATATGAGACGAACAGGTAGTAGATGGTCGTGCACATTTTTCCGTTCAGGTTATCAAGTCAGGCATGGGAGGATCCAATCCGAAGATGAGACAGATTGGTAGCAGATGGAACTACAAATGATAAAATACCTTACAATAAAATGTTGACAACATTCAGTATGTATAGAGATGATCAATATAGATGAGATGTACAGAAGAGACCCAAATGTTCATGATGTTGATAATGACCATATCTAAAGAATACCTTTCTTATTGAGAGGAAGTGTTGGAATTTGTGCAAATTTAGAAGCTATTTTCTTTGCACCTCATTGTACCTCCTACAGGATATTATACTGTTGTAATTAGTCATTGTAAACCTTGGGGTGAAAAGCAAGCAAAAGAAAGAAATAATATATATGTATATTATAGCTCGGTGGGATAGCTCAAGTGGTTGAGTGTTGTAAGTTATGAGCAGAAGATCTCAGGGTCAAATCCCCAGGTGGCTATATATTTCTATATAGGGGCCTCACT
>LPNX010336611.1:102971-124773 GCA_001517045.1 Pseudotsuga menziesii | reverse complement strand
TATATATTATAAAATATATTTTTATTGCTCCCCCAAGAGAAGACAGCCCCAGTGATTTTCCTAGTGGAAAATTAGTATAAATAGGAGGCGCCTCTCCTCATTATTTCACACATTCACAGCTACTCAACTCAGTAATAAAAGGTGTGCTCCAATAGTCTATGAGAGTGTTTTCTGGGGTTATATCTGCACGACACATTTTCTCTCTCTCTTCTTCTCTTTGTTCTCAGAATTATTATCTCTATACGAAGGTTGTTGGGTTTTCTCCCATTTGGGATTCCCAGGATAAAAATTCTTGTGTTATTGTTTTATGATTTGTCTTTCTTCTAGTGGTCCTTTTGTTAAATGCAATTAATATATACTGCTATAATCTTGTGAAAATCTAACATAACTAACTCCTCAATTAAAGTTTGATTATAATTATGATCTTCCTCTTTTCGAATAATATGATTGGGGTTAGAATTGGAACTTTGATAAATTGAGCATTGATTTTAAATTTCTTCAACTAAACAATGATTATGGAATTTCTCCTCATAAATATATTCAATAGACTCAAAGATAGGATGCTACACTTCGTATTGATCAATGAGCTCCCCTCCATGGGTCAGGTCTAGCTCTGTGCCTTCTTCAGGTAATGATGATAAAATATATCGTATGATTCGATTAATGTCATGTTCAATTTAATTTTGAGATATATCATGGATATTCCTAAGATACTCTGTGACATTTCTATTGATTAATGGCTCACTCATAAACTATCTCGAAGTACCTTAATGAGGTGTACTTTCCCTTTTCCCATACATCTGTGGCATGGTACCCAAGGTTCTTTGCAAGCAAAACATAAGTTCTTCCTTCTTAAGTCTTATCGTGTGTCCTCGTTCAACCATTCCCTCTGTGGGATTATCCTTTCCCTATTTTATGGAAGATGGGTAGGTTTTTCCTTGTTTTTCGGGAGACTGGTAGTTTTTTGCGGCTGCTTGTTCTTTGATACAAAATCTTGTAGGTCTAGAGTCCTACTAATAGAATCTTGCAAAGTAATTGGCTTGTAGGCCTTCACCCATCCGCGGAGTGGCTCGGATAGTGCCTTCGTAAACAGCATAATCAACTGACTCTCTGATATGTCAGATACCACAACTGAAACTCTCTGGAATTCGGATATAAATGTCTCGGCACTTCCTGTCTGCTTGAGCTGCACAAGATACCTGAAATGAATCTCTGGGTCCTTCTTATCAAAGCGCTCCATGAGCCTTTGAGTGAAGTCACTGTATGAAGCAATAGCGTTGTGACCCAATGTCACGAGTCCGTGGTACCACCACTCATGTGTTTCCTCATCTAAATGTAAAGTATCTAACTTGATTGCATCTGTCTCTGTCATGGGGTTAAGTTGGAAGTAGGTGTCTAACTTCTGTACCCAAATCCGTACTGAACAACTGGATGTCCAATCAAAGTTGGGGATAGTCAGTCTCCCCAATGTGCGTTGCAACTCAAAATTCTGATTGAATGCTCTATTGAACCCTCATTGCCTATTCCTGCTTTTCATGTTGCAAAAATTGAGAAAGTCATGGCTGAATGGAATTCATCTCCTAAGTCCCTGTATTCCTGCAAATGAGCCCCAAAGGGTTCACCAGGCTCTACCTGCATGACTAGACATCCTACTGTGTCTGCCAAGAAGTGAGGCATAGTAGGCCTATTGGAAGGTCTGGTATATATGTGGGGTGTATTCTGGATATTGGTGTATGCAACCTTCCCACTGCTTCTTGTAGACCCTCTATCTACTGGTGAAGGAGGTGTACTGCTGTTACCTGGTTCTGGTTTCGCCGATAATCTGTTGATTGCATTAAGTACATCCTTTTTCCCTTTGGCTAAGTCTTGCAATGCAGATAAAAGGTTGCGAAACTCCATCCTGTCCTCATCTTCTCCCGTTCCTTTTCCCCTGTTATAGTGTATACCTGTTGGGTCCATGTCTAAGTTGGTATCTTCTAGTTGGATATCCTCAAAGTCCTTTGTGTACCTACTCCTTCTTTTCCTATAGGTTAAAAAATTATCCTCTTCTGTATTCATCTACTTCTCATGTTTAAGCCCACATCTAGCAAGAAACATGCTCTCATACCACTGTAATATCCCAAATACTGGTATTTTCTATTTCTATGCAAAGTTACTGAAATAGCTAGGCATGCAAACTGCCATGCAAAATTTCCCTATTTTATAGCTGAAATTATAGTTAGGGTTTGCAGGATAGAATGAACACTTACCACTGATAAGTCGATTGAATATGCTCTAGAGAGAATATGCATGCAAGATGAGTTGAGATGATGAAGAAATTACTCGGTTTCCTGTTGCAATACCCCGATAGGCTGAATCAGATAAGTGTGACATTTTTTTTATGAAGGGATGGTCGGTTTCAGCTGGAGATAGGTCGGAAGGTAGGTGTGCCCGTGCTGGAAAGGATGGCCAGAGCATGCAAGGGTTTTGACCTCCCAGATGCCCTAGCGAATTGGTCTCCCAATCTGTTGTTCATGCCCCCACAGCTCTGTAATCTTCTGCTAACTGCCCCGGATGGAAAATATGATGGTTGATAACTACTCAATTCAGTAGGGTGATCCTATCAATGAGGATGCAGGCCACATGCAGAAGAAATATGGTGATTCAGAGTCCTGGTGAATAAATGGGGTTTCCCAGCTTTATGCCCACAGCTGTATGGATGAAACTGCAAATAACCTTCGGACATATACTGGAACACTGGATAATGATGAATGCAATAGACACGGTCACAAACCTAGATGGTTTATCCTGAAGGAGACTAGGGCAGATATCTCACTGCCGAAATCCCGTTAGCTGAAGACGCTGCCTCCAACCCCAACTGTTGTGGCCGCACACTGTGATGCCCTAGATTTTTTGTAGCTGGCATCAGTCTTGAGTTGATTCCCTAACTGTCAGTACCCGCTCGAACCCACAGGAATCACATAGTTTAGTGGGTGTTCTCAGGGTGGTTTAGTTGGAAGCGAACATTACAGTTTCATTCAACCTTTCGAAGATAAGCTTCTGCAATTTTGTCTTTCATACCTCTGTGAACCGTTGATCTCAACACGGACTAGATCTAGATTGTTAATCCTCTATTCATGTTTAACTTTGCAAAAATCAAGGGTTTTTGGTCTGATTTGGGGTTTTAATCACTGCAGTTACTTGGATCTAGAAACTATATTATTGCTTACAACCGAATCGTTGTTCCGTCGACTAATCATGATTTGAGAACAATTACCTATCTGCGCTTTGTGGCTTATAGGATTTGTATAGTTTAATTACGCTTTTTCTCTATGCAGATCAATTCAATTTCAATATTGAAAACTCAAATCTAAACTGTGAACAAGACAAGACAGACATAAGAAATCCGCCCTCGCAGAGCATGTGCACATTACTAATCACCACATTTGTTTAGAAAATGCAGAAGTCATTGCCAGAGAGGACAACCTAATCAAAAGGAAAATAAGAGAGAAGATCGCGATCAATCTTAATGAGAATTGCCTTAACCAGGACGATGGTGCCAAGATCAGTGATTCTTGGAAACCACTCCTTCACTCCTTACAAACTAAAAAGCGCTTGCAAATTAATAATTAAGAATATAAATTCTTTCTTCACCCAAACCCGGAAAATTTTTGATACGTTGTTAATAAATAAAAACTTAGAAATCTTAATACTTCAACTTATAGCTCTATAAGACATATTCTATATAATTAATAATTTAGGTTTTTACTAAAAACTTTTAGTTAAAATGTCTATCCTTTGTTCTTTCTAAATTAAAACAAGTATTAAAATTAAACTAATAATAATTTTATAGTAACTCTAATGTTTTTAAACCTTGAATAATACTTTTAAACCTATAGCAAAAACCCGAAAACAAACTAATATTGAAATTAAAAATAATTAGATTTTAAAACTTTTAAAACTTTTAACTAATAAACTAATTAAAATTGTTATTATAAATTAATAATAAATTTATAATAACTATAATGATGGTAACCTAGTTATTATAAAACATGTTTAGAATTAAAATTATTTTTAATATAACCAATAAACTTAAAATAAAAATTAATAAAGTACTTATTCTCAAATTAACCAATAATTAAATTAAAAGTAATATTAATTTTGTCAAATTTTTCTTTAAACATTAAGTTTTCACTATAAAATTAAGTTAAATATTTTTATAAAAACCTGAATCATACCTAATTAAAAATTTAGAAATTAAATTTAAAACATTTTTAGAAACTTAAACGGACCTTTTTTCAAAACATTTCTCACATAAAAACCTATCCATCTATATTTATTTGTCGGGCATTTTACCCATTTCCCTCACACTTCAAATTGTCTCCTGATGATGATCCCAGAGTAGGGGTCGAAACGTCGAGATCTCCAATCTTTCAAACGCAGCTCCTCTTCATTCAAGTTTTATAATTTTAGATCTAAACTATAAACAGGTATTATAGTTTCATTTGGCATCCTGAGTTCGTAATGTAGAATTAATAAAGGATTACAGAAGACAAAGGAAACATGAAATGTACAATAGGAACATCTGATGCCGTGAAAAACAGAGGATCCAGTCCGTTATACTCAGAACCAACATTAACATTTCAATCGGTGTACTAAAATTGAGAAACATAATTAATGAAGATTTAGCTGAATTGGTACATACTGGGAAAACACCGTTAAAGATAGGAATAAGGTTTGCACTCATCAATTCTAAAATCATTCTATTATTGAAACTGTTCCATAACAAACCAAGAATAACCAGCTCTGCAGAATTATGCTCAGATCAAAATATTATTTACTAAGATACTATCATTGTACAAATATCTGATAAACAAAACATAGAAGATGATTCTACAGAAATGCATACACAGTGTTGCATGGGTAGGTTACTGCAATTTAACAAGTTACATATACATCCTACGCAACTATAATCATTCATAAGAAAACAGAGTAGGAACCTGGATAATTGTAGAAGGAGACAAACACCCAAAGGAGACTATTCCACCGAACCTTCTCCTGAAGCAGCCAAGATTACTTGCTTAGGACCCACGAGCCTGTTCACTGAACCACTAGGATGAATATCATTGGATAATAGCCCACTCAACAACTTGCTGAAACATACCACTCATTAGCAGACTTAACTCAGCAATTCCACTTTAGTTATTCCCTCATAAAATTCCTTATGTGCTCGACCTTTCAGTTTGCAGCAGTCACAAGGTTCATTCACTTGGAAATCAGGCCTAGTAAAAAGAAACTTTTCTTCAGACCTATTAATAAAAAATTCTAACTGTTACAAGGGAATACAAATAAAAAGAAACCCTGGCCATAATTAATGGTCAAAATAATCCTTGTATAATCATCCCCGGGAGTAAGGACCCCTGTAACAGTCGTTTCGCCATTGTTAGATCCATTCTGCAACCATAATAAACATTTTTGCACTAAACTGAGCTTTCCACACTTTCGTCTTCTACTTTTTTCCTCTCGCTGCGGACCTCGAAATTCATAAACGCCATGGAACGATCACTTGATCATTTGACTTTATGCCTTTCACTGTGGGATTCGAAGGTCAAAAACTTCATAAATCGATCACTTGAACTTTCTGCTTTCTGGCTTCCACTTTCCGCTGTAGAACTCGAAAGTCGAAAACTTCATAAAACAGTCACTTAGACTTTCTTTCTTCCGCTGCGGAACTCGGAAGTCGGAAACTTCATAATTCGATCACTTGAACTTTCTTCTTTCCGCCTTCCACTGTAGAACTCAAAAGTCGGAAACTTCTTAAAACGATCACTTGAACTTTTATGTTTTTCGGCTTCTGCTTTCCACCTTTCGCTATGGAACTCGGAAGTCAGAAACTTCTTAAAATGATCACTTTGAACTTTCTTCTTTCTAGCTTCTGCTTTCCACCTTCCGCTATGGAACTCGGAAGTCAGAAACTTCTTAAAACGATGACTTGAAATTTTTTCTTTCCGGATTCTGCTTCCTGCCTTCCGCTGCGAAACTCAAAAATTGGAAAATTTATAAAACCATCACTTGGTCCTTCGACTCTCCGTACAATTGATCCTTGTGAAAAACAAACTTGACCGTTGATCTCTTTTATGGCTTTAATCCTGACCATTGATCTGAATTCTTAAATGGATTTCCAATGAAATTTTTGTGACCAATATCCGCCGTTGATCTTCTTTGTGGGTGAATTCTCAACCGTTGATCTACTAAACTTGTGGATCGACGTCTAACCTAGCGGATTGCGGAAGCTAGGTTTTCAACCTTTCGGAGCTAAGCTTCCATAATTTCGTCTTTCACACCTCTGTGAACCGTTCATCTCAACGCAGACTAGATTTGGACCGTTAATCCTCTATTCATGTTTAACTTTGTGAAAACCAAGGGTTTCTGGTTTGATTTGGGGTTTTATTCACTGTAGTTACTTGGATCCAGAAACTATCTTATTGCTTACAACCGAACCGTTATTCCGCCGAATAATCATGATTTGAGAACAATTACCTAACTTCGCTTAGTGGCTTATAGGATTTGTATAGTTTAATTACGGTTTTTCTCTATGCAGATCAATTCAATTTCAATATTGAAAACTCAGATCTAAACTGTGAACAAGTTTTATAATTTCATATCTAAACTATAAACAGGTATTATAGTTTCATTCAGCATTCTGAGTTCGTAATGTCGAATTAATAAACGATTACAGAAGTCAAAGGAAACAGGAAATGCACAATAGAAACATTTGATGTCGTCAAAAACAGAGGATCCAATCCGTTATACTCAGAACCAACATTAACATTTCAATCAGTGTGCTAAAATTGAGAAACTGAATTAATGAATATCTACCTAAATTGGTACAAACTGGGAAAACATCGTTAAAGATAGGAATAAGGTTTTCAACGGAGGATTCCATTTGTTAGATGCACTCATAAATTCTAAAATCATTAAATTATTGAAACCATTCCATAACAAACCAACAATAACCAACTCTGCAGAATTATGCTGAGATCAAAATATTATTTACTACGATACTATCATTGTACAGATCTCTAATAAACAAAACATGGAAGATGATTCTACAGAAATGCATACACAATGTTGCCTGGATAGGTAACTGCAATTTAAAAATTTACATATACATCCTACAACAACCAGAATCATTCATAAGAAAATAGAGTAGGAACCTGGATAATTGTAGAAGGGGACAAACACCCAAAGGAGACTGTTCCACCCAACCTTCTCCTGAAGCAGCCAAGATTAATTGCTTAGGACCCTCGAGCCCGTTCACTGAACCACTATGACGAAGATTGCTAGATATTAGCCCACACAACAACTTGTTGAAACATAACACTCAGTAGCAGACTTAACTTAACAATTCCACTTTAGTCATCCCCTCATCAAATTCCTTGTGTGCCTGACCTCTCAAATTGCAGTAGTCACAAGGTTCATTCACTTGGAAATCGAATGAGTAGTGATCCTCCTGCTCAATTTGATGGTATTTATAAGATTTCCTAGGTATTTGGGTCAGTTTTGGAATTAAATGAGCCACCGGCTCAGTTCCCCCTCTCAGGGAACATGACCACATTTTTAGGGATTATGCTTCCTGCAACAGCTACAAAATGAAATGCTAGTGCTGCCACTTGTCAACCATCCTTCTACAGCTGCTCATTCCTCCTAGTGGGTCAATGAACACTCATTTAACAATCTCCCTTGGATAGATGTCTCTTCTTTTTAGTTATTAAAATAAATAATTCTTCAATTACAGCCATCCTTGACCAACTCGGCCATAAATATTTACAATAAATTTAACATAATGTTTTTTTAAATAAATAATATAAATTTATTTTTCAATTCTAGGTATGTTACAAACACCCCCCCTTAAGCTCAACATCGTCCTCAATGTTGCTTAAGTTTATTCTAAGTCTTCTTGGAACAGAGCTGGATATGCCACCCGCATATCGCTCTCCAATTCCCAGGTTGCTTCATCTGGACTAAGGTGTTTTCATTCCACCTTTACTCGTCCAATGGTGCGATTTCAGAGAAAAAATCCCTCTTGTCGATAATACAGTTCGATTCCACCTGAAAATCTCCTTTGGGTTCTACCTGAATCACATTCTAGTCGATCACATGAGTAGCATCGTGTACTTACTTTTTCAAAACAAAATATGAAAAAACATTATGTATTCTAAGATTAGGTGGCAAAGCTGACTGATATGCCATTGGCCCCACTCTTGCTAATATTTCGAAGAGTTCACAATACTTGGGTGCTAATTTAGCACAGCTCCCTAGTTTAAAGGAGCTCTTTCTGGGTTTTACCTTAACAAATACATACTCACCTACTTGGAATTCTTTCAGAGTTATTGTAAGGTCAGGATGACTCCTTTGCCTATCCTGAGCAGCTTTCGGATTGCTTTGTACATGTTTCACTGTTAGTTCTAGTTCTTTTAACAAGTCAGGTCCTAACACCAATCTGTCAACTAGATTACTCCATGTAATAGGAGTGTTACATTCTCTACCATATAATATTTCAAAAGGAGTAAGCTTTGTTGAAGCTTGATAATGATTATTATACGCAAATTCAACTAAATGCAAATAATCTTCCCACTTCTTGGGATAGTCTCTAACATACATTCGTAACATATATTATAGTACTTGATTGACTCTTTCTGTTTGTCGATATGTTTGTGGATGATAAGCAGTACTGAAATTTAATTTAGTATCTAGTCCTTTAAATAAAGATTTCTAAAAATTACTAGTAAACGTAGGATCTCTATTAGAAATTATTACCCTTGGAATTCCATGCAAACGAAATATTTCCTTCATAAATGTGTCGACAATGTTTGCAGCTTTATGAGTTGTTTTAAAACGTATAAAGTGTGTTGCCTTACTTAGTTTGTCCACAACTACCATTATTGAATCATTTTGTTTCTGATTTTTAGGCAAACCAGTTATAAAATAAAGATTGATGGCTTTCCATTTCCAATTCGGAATTGGTAATGGTTGTAAAATACCTTCTCGGTGTTGATGCTCAGCTTTAACTTATTGACATTCTATACACCTAGCTATAAATTTAGCATCTTTGTCTTTCATATTAGGCCAAAAATACTCTTTTCTCAACATTGTTATCATCTTTTGATACCCCGGATGTCCGGAATAAGGACTTTTGTGTACTTCATTCAAAATCAGCAGTATAACCTCGAGTATGTTAGGCACATAAACTATGTTTTTATTTCATTTCTACTTAAGGCATCAACCACTTTATTTTCTTTCTCTTTAATGTGTTTGATTTCAAAATCCTATTCGCTAAGGAAAGCTAACCATATAGCTTGCCTTGCGTTTAGATTTTGTTGATCAAACATATATTTTAAGCTTATGTTATCATACATTAGCAAAAACCTTTTACCTATTAGATGAGGGCGCCACATTTTTAAAGCATGGATTATGGAAGTCAGCTCTAAGTCCTAAGTTGCATAATTCTTTTCGTGTGTTTTTTAACTCCCTCAATTGATAAGCAATTACGTAACCTTCTTGTGCCAGTACTCCACCCAAACATTCATTGCATGCATCAATGCATACAACGAAACCTTTGTCTGGATCTGCTATTTTTAGAATGGATGCAGTGGTTAATAATCATTTTAATTTATTAAATCTTCCTTCACATTTTTTATCCTAGACAAATATCTTTCCCTTTTTCTGTAATGATGTTATAGGATTTGCAATTTTTCGAAAATCCTTCTATAAATTTTCTATAATAACATGTTATTCCCATGAAGGATCGTACATCAGTTACATCCTTGGGAACAGACCAATCAATTATCGCTTTTATCTTATCCGGGTCTACCGATATTCCTTCTTTGGATATTACGTGCCCTAGATATTGTATCTTATCATTACAAAATTCGGATTTACTAAACTTAGCATATAGTTGATGTTCTCTTAAAACTTGTAGTATTTCTGCAAGTGTTCGTCATGTTCTTCTTTCATTTTATAATAAATTAATATCTCATCTCTAAAGACAACTACAAATTTATCTAAGTATTTACTTAGGACATTGTTCATTAAGCACACAAAGGTTGTTGGAGAGTTTGTTAGCCCAAAGGGCATAACCACAAAATCATAGTTCATGTATATAGTTCTGAAAGCAGTCTTAAAGATATCTTCATCTTTAATTCTGACTTGATGATATCTAGTTCTCGAGTCTATTTTTGAAAATATTGTCGCTTCGCGTATCTGATCAAACAGATCATTGATGCGGGGCAGAGGATACATGTTTTTAATTGTCATTTTATTCAGCTGACAATAGATTTACGTGAAATTCGAGATACAAATTCTATTCAACAATCTCCAAGTGGGTTTTGATGGCCGTCATCAAAAACTCATCGGATCTATCAAATCTACAAAACTAGGATTTTAAGAAAGAGTTTTAAATGGAAAAATGGATGAAACTACTGAAAAACAATACTATCCTTGCAGATCGTACCTAAAAATACTTGTGACCGCCTTGGATGTCGATGATCCTTCCACTTAGTTACAAATTAGAGCTAGATATGACACAAGACAATGGGAAAATGCCCAATTAAGGTAGTGCACTCCCTCTTCTCCACCTGCAAAATCAAACTACAAATGAGATTTGTTTACGAATGAAAAATACAAGCTACGTACAACCTCTACAGAAACAGATCCAATGTACAAATGACAATTGAAGCACTCCCTGAAGATGAAATGATTTCACCGAAAGACGATGCAAGACGCCTTAGCAATCTCCTCCAACCAATTCGCTGCCCTGCAAAAGATCAGTACAGCTATCACAGAAAAATATTTGTTCGCATGTAAGATTCAATGAATTGTCTAAACAAGAGGTGTAACAATCACATCCAAATACATTCACAAATCTTCCAAGAGTTTTTGCAAAAGTTTTCTTGTATTCACTATTTCCAGAGCCAAAAGTCCATTTACAAATGAGAGAGCATCTCAATAGATAGATCTCTCAAATACATAAAACCTAGATCTAAAAAGATCAAGGGTCAAGATCAAAAGATAACATCATCTTAATCTATGGCTAAGATTAGCCGAATACATTTCACATGGATCAACTCACTAAAAGAAGGGGGTGCATCTCTAGAAATGCCCAATAAGGGGGTGCACCACATAAAATGTGACTAATGGTCACAAAGTATCACATGGTGGGGGCTAGGAGGTCATGATATCCTTCACTAGCATGGCCTCATGGCACAATAACAAGGTGTGGTGGAAAATAATACAGAGGAGTGATAAGCATCACTAGGGTATCTCCCTCAAAATACATCAAAACACCCTCAAACTGCATAAATCAAGGATGTGTGGACCCCAAGTGAAGTGAAGTTGATGTTGGATGATGAAGGTTACCCAAAGACTGTGCCTCATACCAATTCCATGTCATTCCTTGACCTCAATTTCACAAATAGATTTCCTCATTAGTCTTTTTTGTATCTCTAAATTGTTGTCTTGGGAACATAAAACTGTCAAAATCTCACCCGGGAAGCATCTACGCAAAAAAATGACTGAACAGATGTGCTTGGAACCCAAGGTATATGGCACAATTGACTGGCTGAACCCCAAGGATCTCCTCTAGCACCCTAGGAGATCTCACCAATATCTGCATTGTGTTTTATTTTTAATTTCCCAGGGCTAGTCTGCTGCAAAATGCCTAAAACACCCATATCTCTCCTGCAACTTCCTGAAAGTGAAATCCAGTTGCACCAATGGACTCAGAATTTCCAAAATATCTAGGAATGAGTACTCATACACAATATGTCCATCACAAAGGTACATCATAAGCCTCATCCATTTCAGAACCATAATAATAATAAAGCTTGTAAATGTTGATAATCATCAAAAATAATATAAGCCATCATAGAAACGCACCATCTAAAGCATGAGTATGTCTAATGGACACCTGTAAACCATAAATAATCATCATCCATAACAATCGTCTATAACTCATCTTGGACCCTCCTCCTTGCTTGGTCAACACTAGGTTTACCAGGTCAAGACTAATCAAATGATGAACGAAGTGTTAAACTATGATACTGCAAAGTACAAAATGGACATGCATGCTCAATTATCTATGCTAGCTGTGACACTCAAGTACAATTATATTATGTTGGCAAGTACAAGCACAATACATAAATAATAATCTAAATCAAAATGATTAGTTGTTTTAAACAAGAACCTCCAATGTATACGCATTTATAGATTTAGCCCTTTTGCTAGTCAATGGTTAAGGGAACTAAAACCAATCAATGTCAAAGGGAATACTTAATGACTCGACACTATAAGCACCTGGGGTAAAGGACAAGGGTATCCACACAACACATAAGTTGGACTACGTGAACAATAGGGAATGACAATGTCTCACATATGGGTGGAATGATGATAAGGGTCCACTAGACTTTAAACAAGAAACTTTTTTATACTTTATTTGCATGACATTATTATACTAGTTAACCTCTAAAGGCAGGTGCCCTGGTAAGCCTTTTGGGCTTCCAGAAAATGAGAAAGACATAACCTTCTTGGGCCAATCTCTCCCTCTTTCGCAGTGGGGGAAAATGAGTCGTACATTATACAAAGAATGAGTGCTCATCCTCTAGCCATCAACTTTATTTCCTATTACTAACTTGCCAGCCTCCAAAAGCAGGTGCCCTGGAAAGCCTTTTGGGATTCCATAAAATGTTTAAGCCTCAACCTTGAGGGGCTTACCTCACCCCGATGTCTTATGGGGATAAATGAGCCTTACACCATACAATGGATGAGTTCTCATCTCTTAGAAACTCGAGAGTTTTATTTTTTATTTGCAGTAATGTCTAGAGACACTTTTATTTTGCTGACAAGGCATCCATTTAGAATAACTTTAAGCTCTGATGCCTTAGTGTCTAAAAACACTTCTTTGGTAGGACTACTTATGTTCAAGACCTAGAGGGAGACATTCCATGTGATAAACATCACATAAACCAACATCGAGACACAATTTATACATGGATACCTATTCCAATATAGAGGTGAAGGTGGATGAAATCCCAGATGTCACTACTCAAGTTACAAGTCAAGGTTAATCAACAACGAGGGAAGGCAACGAATGGACGAAGACAATGGAGATGATGCCAAGACTAACAAGCTATGTCCATAAAGGGAAATGACCAAATCCATACTAGGAGTAGGGAAAGTACTATGAGTATACAAAAGAATCTCTTTGTCAAAATAGTTAGATCATTTATACTTTAGATTCCAAGTAAAACCAAGATAAAGTATTGCCAACATATAATCAATATAAACTAAGCCTCACTGCTAAAATAGGTAACCGAGCAACATCAAAATCCATATGCACAAACCATAATATCACCTGGTTCATATACCTGCACTGGATCTGAAACCAATCTGAAGATCACTGGAACAACTGTTGCAGCTACATATCATGGGGACTATAATAATCTATGCTCTAGGTCATGAAAGAATGGCTTACTCAGTCATCAAATATGAGATCATGAGGCTCAGTCATGGCATAGAATTGGTCAATCTGGATACTCTGGATCTGTTGGAAGTGGGAGATCATCAATTGTGGCTCATCATCTTCTAATCTTATAGAAAATGGTTGGCTCAAAGAACTTATCAATATTGCTTAGGAACAAAAGTAGCCCAACTACTATATATGTGACAACAAGTCCTTTAGGAAGCAACTCCAATTCCAATAATGCCTCCTTGCACTCTTTGTCTATGACAAGTTCAATTTCAAGTTAATCATCAAGAACTACACTAACTAAGAGCATGCTTGAAATTGTGTCACATGAACAACATTCTTCTTTATCATTGAATGGTTTAGATACCTTCTTTTTATTGGTGAAGAATAATCCGATGGCCTAATTTGAAAGTCTACGTTGAAGTTACCATGAATCTTACATGACAAACTTTAGATTTTACATCAATTTTAATAGTTTTTTTTAGGAGTTCTTGAATTCTATGCTACAGTTTTAGAAGATCATAAAGCTTTTTCTTTAGGATTTGTGGGAGTTCTTGAGGATTTTACATGATAAACTTCGGATTTTGGATCAAAATTGTCTAGAGTGACCACAATGTTGTTATTATGTGAAACATTCATTTGATTTCAAATTGGAATTGGCTTAAGTGTCTAGAGTCATGTGGGGGAGGGGGAGGGGGGGTGTCTATTCCATGTGGTTGTGGGATGGAGTGTTATCCTCCCTACTCAGGTTCTATTACCATGAGTGACATGTTGAGCTCATAATGAATATATTATTGTAATGGCTTTGAACCCTAAAGAATCTAAGGTTTACCATGAAGAACATCCTCAAAATGAAGAGAAGTGCTTGGGGGTTTGGCCTCAGATGTTTATCTAGTATGTGGGGGGGGTGTAACAATTACAAAAACAATAATGAATTTGATTCCATAAATTATATATTTATATTGCTAAATTAAAACAATAGCGTAAATTTGATGTGTTGTATTAATGAATTATCTTATTATATACAATGAAGTTCATGTTGAACTTTTAAAACTATACCATATAAAATATAATTAAATATTAAAAAAATAAAATAAAACAATTATATCGAAAATATCACAATCATCTAATATATAAAATTTTGAAATATGTATAAACAAGAGCCATGATGGCAATGTCCTTGACATTGCCACTAGTTGTTGTGACAAGAAGAAAACTATAAAAAAGAGATGAAATTTTGCATGTAGAAACCATAAATGTGGGACGATATGAACATTTAGGTCAAATTTCAAGGATCCATACATAGAGTTTAATCTTAATAACAGAAACCACAAAATTATTAATGTTATAAAATTTCAAAAGCATAATTAATTTCGCATAACTAATTTATCTTAGTAAAAAAAATTATATAATGCAAGTGAACCAACCAAAAAGAGGGATAACAAGAACTTACACATGATAAATTTCTCTTAGCAAAAAGAATAAATTATTTAATATAAGTGGAGTTCAAACCCTTGCATGCTCTTATTAAGCCTCCGCACATGACGCGGAAAAGCACGCTTGGAGCTTGCTTTAGCGGAATGAGGAAAGCCCTGCAACAAAACTAAGCGCAGCTCTAGCTCAATCTTGGTCGTCTGATAATTTGTACAGTTATTCTGTATAGTTAGGTCAATTCTGCCATTTTTCCATATTTTGCAGAGTTATTGTCACATTTCGTATCAAATTTTAATTCCGCGAGGTCAATTTTCACATATTTTATATCAAATTTAATCTCTATGTATCATTTTGCATATGGATTATTGAATGCATCATAAACTCAACACTTGGAATGAGCACACCTCATGTGCGCTGAAGGGGGTTCTAGGCATCCATAACATCAGTTGAATCCCGACCCCAAGGGCGGCCTCTTAGCTCCATGTGCGGAGGCTAACTAAGACTATGGAATGGAATAGGTATGACGTCGGTTATGAATTCGAATCCTATAAAAGCACTACTAATAAAGGCTCAAATCCAGTCGAATGATTGCAAACCCTAACCCTAATTGTTTTGAAAGGTGTTCAAATTTTATACATGATTTAGAAGAAGAAGAAAATATTTTAATGTATGTAAGGCTAAAAACAGTCAATGGGACAGACCACTTGGCATGTTGTTTCCTACCATACAATCATTTGCCTACTCAACTTAATGATGAGTGCCCCCAATTTTTCTAGTGTCCCTTAGTTGAATAAAGCATCCCAAGACTTATCCATCAAGACATTTGCATACCTATCCATAGTGTCCTTAAAGACTTCACACTCTAAAATGAAATGTTTTTATGTCTCCGCTTTACCAGCTGTGCAGAAAATACACACTCTTTCTTCTCGAACTTCTTTTGAACCCGATCCCCAAACTAATAAAAAATAGTTCTTCATTAATGAGCACAACTCTGATTTGAGGGTGCCATAACCACGATAGCTTACCCTTATACTTTCATCCACAGATTTGGCCGAATTAATCCCAGACATATTACGGCAGCCAATTATGCAGGTCTTTTTGTGGCACAGTGGAATGATATATTCCATCAATCATGTTCCGAAGCTCTATAGTGTACTCAAATTCCAATTCAAATACCCACTCAAACTGTTAGTATCGGAACCCAAGGAAAAGTAGTTTCACTCATAATTGCCAACTTTTGATCCACAATAACACAAGCATTTCTCACAAAAGAATTTTCTCTATTCCAATAGCCAAGAGCCAAAAGTCCTTTTATAATGGTCGAGGCATCTCTCTTAAATAGATCGACAGTGATATCCACATTCTAACTAACTCAATCTGACGATTGAGATTAAATTATCATCAACTATTGAGATTACATTTTACATTTTTACATGGATCACCCTAAAAGCGGGGGCACACGTTTGCCTATGATGCCTTGGTTGGGAAAGATACATCATAATGAAATAATATAACAATGTGGTACATGATCAGGGTCACCTTAGGGGCTCAATTCTCCCTAGGGACAAACTTTATTACATAATATATAACATGACAATACATCAAGTGCCAAGGTGAGGGAGCCTCAACAAGAAGGACGTCCTCACTAGATATGCCCAAAAATAAATGTGGACCCCATGCTGAGAAATAATGATGGAGAATGACCTATAGAGCCAAGATACATTATAATGAATCATTCCATGTCATTTCCTAACTATAGATTAGCCAAAACGATTTCCTTAAGGGAGCCATGGTCACTTTATAATGAATAAAAACGTTGATAAGCTCTATTGGAAAATAAAACTTCCCATAACATCATTTCCTTTTCCCAAAATCACGATTTGAATGTGCCAATAGAATCAAGGACCTAAAATCCACTAATGGTGACTACAAATACCTCATGAATACATTCATATATGTCTCTGAAAGCCCAAACCATGTCCAATAATAAAATATGGCCATAATAATAATAATAATAATAAACCATAATAATCATGAATCGTGACCAATAATCATCAAACCAAGTATGGAAATTGTGTATTGGATGTATATAGGTGAAAAATGACCAATCTCGAACCATTGTAGCCACATCTACATCATGACCTGTGTTGGCCAAGTAAAAAATACAAAATTGATGCTTGAACTGTAATATGATCAATCCAATGGGTACAAGGGATGAAAGATAACTCTCATATTCATATTGTTAGCCAACTATAACAATAGCGACGTGATATTGGTGATAGATCAATAAATTCAACAAACATAAGACTTGCATTAGAGTAAATAAATGATTTTTCATGAAGTCCTTCATACATGCTCACTTACAAACTTGGTCAAATTGCTAGGATGGATGAGGTGAATGAAACAAGCCTAGGATAAGGGTTTTTACTTATTAACCTCGACATAGTGATATTTCAAACGAGGGAAAAAGGGAATCCACTTATATGTGTGAATCATAGAGGACAATAGGAAATGGGGGTGTCTCACGTATGGGTAGAGTGCTAAGAAGGTTTCCAATAAACTCTAACAAGTTTCTTTCGGCTCGCATCCAAGCTTAAATCAAGCTTCATGAGGATCTTTTCTATGACCCTCGTGTTGAGTACACAGACGACTGTAGTATAAGAGATCATAGGGGTGACACTTGGAATTAATTGCCCCTTACTCCATCTCACATCAAAACTCGTGGGATCCATGAGGAATTTATCATTACAAAACATGGCCAACAATCTTTAGATTTAGAATTTATTTAACCATTGATTTTAATTGGCCTTTTATTTCATTTGTGACACTCTTACATTTTACATGTGCTTAAAAGCACAACTATTTGCATATTTCATCAGGGGTATGTTTCTTTCATTTCATTAGCATTTTGGCTAGCATTTCACATATAGATAGAGCATTCATATTGATGTGAGTAATGATTGAAGTGGCAACTTGCTTTGAGGACCAAAGGAATACAATGGGGTGACACAAGCTACACATCCATTCCACAAGGCATTATACAAGTAGAAGGGAAGGAACCATGCCACACCTCCATAGCTGAGACACAATACAACATGGAGTTTATCCAACAAAGAGGTCCAACTGGGGGGGAACGTCTTCAATCTCATTAGTCGAGGTTCAAGTCAAGGGTCAAACTCAAATATGGAAGAAAAAAATGGATGGAGAAAGTGAAAGATGGTTCCAAAATAGCAAGGTAAGACCAAGTCTGTATAAGGTAGGCAATACTAGTGAGCATATAAAAACGCCTTAACATTCAAGATCATATATCCACTCACTATAAAANGATCTTTAACTGAGAGAATAACATGCACAGCAATAAACACAAGAGACAAGAGACACAAATAATTTTCCTCGGGGAAACCATAAAGGAGAAAACCCCACAACTTCCTCGGAGATAGAATCAGCACCAAAAGTAAATCCCGAAAACATAAAGATGATCTCCTGACAGCAGTAGTATCTCTCTTGTCCCAACAACTTCTCCTCTCACTCATGCGCCCCAATGAGTGAGTGTGTGTGTGTGTGATAAATAGAGAGGCTCACTCTCTATTTATATTCTTTTGTTCACTTGAAACCCACTCCAACATGTTGGCCTCACTTAACAATTACTTACTAGAGCCAACATCTCTAGGAGTGTCTAATAACCCTAGTGCCCCACAACTTGTGGGGACTTTGCCTCCTCCAACCAACAAGGAGGTTTATCCTTAACACAATGGTGGGGACTATTGCCCCGACTTACAATGACTCACCTAGGGTCAACTTCTCTAGGATAGTCTAATAACCCTAAGGCCCCACAACTACGAGGACTTTAACCCTTGACCAATAGGAGGGTTACCCACAATGACTTGACATGACTTGTTTATATTATAGAAACTTCCTAGAATAAACATCGAGGTATGACATGACTCAAATACATTACAGACACATCCCGGAATAAACATCGGGGTACAATACATAAGATATACGGATGAATACATTCCGAAGTTACAATTACATCAACACTCCCTCTTAACTAGGAAGGTATTCTCTCGACACAATTTATCAGTACAAGTCTTCTTCTCTGTATCATCTGGATCATCATCGAGTCCTCGTCATCTTCACCTTCAATTCATCTCCATCTTCAAGTCATCTTCATATTCACGTCATCTTCATCGTTGGATTTGGATCATCATCACTAGATCTGGATCATCAGTCGATATGGATCATCTATGGTCTGGAACATCTCTACTGGATCATCATCACAGGTGCTATCTCTTGATTCTTCTCATCATAGGAAGTTCTACAGAGCCAACCCTTTTTCATGTTGGTTGTAGGCCTACCCTCCATGTAGGTCTTCTTCAGCGCTTATATTTGACCCTAAGTCAGAATGGCCCACCCAGCACTTACATCCGATCATGTAGGAACCAATCCTATAATCACATTAGAAAGGCACGCCCAACACTCACATCTGACCATGTGGTAACATAGCCCACAACCCTATCAGAAAGGCCCAGCACTCACATCCATCAACCAATGTCGGAATGGCTCAGCACTTACACTCGGCCATGCAAGGAACCAATCCTCCATGTCGAAAGGCTCTGCACTTATATCTGACAACCAATGTCAGAAAGGCTCGGCACTTATATTCGACACATGCGAGGAACCAATCCAACATGCATGTTTGAAAAGGCTCTGCACTTACATTCGACACATGCGAGGAACCAATCCAACATGCATGTTCGAAAGGGCGTGCACTCACATCTGATATTGTAGGAACCAATCCTACAGTCATATCAGAATGGCCCCCAGTCCCAGACTGAGCTACCTGGTAACTAACCAGGTGCCTCCATTCCAAGAATGGCAACAGCCCTTATATCTAATCAAGTGGGAACCAATCACTCAATCATATCAGAATGGCCATGCACTCACATATGATCATGTAAGACTACATCTTACAGTCATATCAGAAAGGCCCTCAGTCCTAGACCGAGTATTCCTGGTAACTAACAAGACACCTCCATTCCAAGAATGGCATTCAGCGCTTATATCAGATCATGTAGGAACCAATCCTACAGTCACATCAGAATGGCTTAGCACTCATATCTGACATGGAAGGAACCAAATCCTCTCACCATGACAGAATGGCTCAGCCCTTACATCTGACCATGGAAGGAACCAATCCTCTCACCATGTCAGAATGGCTCTAGGTCTCATCATTTCCCCTTGGAACGAACCTCGATCTGGAGAACACCAAGCTTTTCCCTGAAGTACACGAACTTCACCCTAGCCAATGGCTTTGTCAACACATCAGCTATATGTTTGTCTGTCGCAATATACCGGAGCTTCATTGCTCCTTTCTGCACCATATCCCTGATATAGTGATACTTGATCTCGATATGCTTCGACTTGTCGTGGAACACCAAGTTCTCCGAAAACTTCACACAACTCTGGTTGTCGCAATGTATACAATTAGTATCCATCTAGAGATCAAATAAATCAGATATTAGTTTCCTTAGCCATACTGCCCCACAACTAGCTGAACAAGTTGCGACATACTCTGCTTCAGCTGTACTCAGTGCCACAAAGGATTGCTTCATGTTAAACCAAGAGATCACACATGATCCCATACTGAAGCAACACCCTGAAGTGCACTGCCTGCTAAATCTGAATCAACATAACCTTCTAGGTTAATCTTTTGATTCGCCTCATACTTGAGCCCATAATCAACTGTACCCCTCAGGTACCTTACTGCATGCTTTGCAACCATTAGGTGAACATGTCTCAATGTGTTCACAGCAAAGCAAATATATGGTCTCGTATTCATCAGGTACATCAATGAACAAATCATCTGACAATACATCGTGGCATCAACCGACTCTGATGAAGCAACAATCAATAGCTTCAGGTTCGATGCCATAGGTTTGGCCATGCAGTCCATCATCCTGAACCTATTCAGGATCTCTACTGCATACTTCCCTTGTCCACACCTCCATGCCTAGAACATAGTGCATCCACACATAACAGGAGCATCACTGGTCTTCTGTATTCAACCTTGAAGCAAGGGTTGGAATCCACTTTACTCTCAGTAAAGCCTAGAGTCATCAGTAATCTATCCATCATGCCGTACCATATCGAACCTTAGGATCTTCTACAGTCACTCCCTCTGAAGCATCATACTCCCTCTGTCTTCCGTACTCTATGCACTGAAGATTTTTGTAATGGAGTGACAAGTAGCTTCCTCTGCTACTAATATTCTATGTATCCATCTAGGGTCACTAGATACCAAGATCCTCTATCTTTGAAAGCATTCTTCCCATATCCATCTGTGAGCTTCTCATCCTTTATCAACCTTATGGCAAAGGTTCAAATCTTCATCAAGCTCATCATGTATGTGTTATCCCATGGGTGTCTTCTGAACTCGTACAAGGTCTTTTTTCATTTGCACACATGATTCTGCCTGTCATGTGTCTCAACTCCCACTGGCTGCAAATGTCTCTTTGAATCTTGCCCTGTATCCTACAATGTTTCCATATATTGCATGATGGAACTACAAACTTCCCTTCATGTATCGATACTGCTTCCTAGACATCATTCTTCTTGAACTGGTCTTCCCTTTCTTCTTGGAAGGTTCTGCATCAATGATGTCGCTGCATTCGTCATATTATTTTTCATCTTGAACTGTCGTTACTTGTTCTTCGGAACAAGTCTCATTCTTCTTTTCTTGTAGGCGATTATGTATGCGATCTTTCCTACAAGTCAAATGCATTTGTATGGTTAGAAACATTTGATAAGGAATATTCATAGTGGCAAGTTCTTATGCATAAATATATGATCATGCAGCTACTT
>LPNX010336611.1:56585-102777 GCA_001517045.1 Pseudotsuga menziesii | reverse complement strand
ACTTATCTTTATTTGTTTCATGGGTAGACTCCTTCTTGAGCCTTCAGCTTCATCGTCTTCTTCATTCATAATAGCATCATTTCTTATCCAAATGATAAGGTGGATAAGAGATTCTTCAAGAGTTGAGTTCTTCATATTCCTCATCGCTTGAGGGATCTTCTTTGGATGGTGAGAGCTTGATCTTCAATTGCTCCCATCTTCTTTTCTCCTTTTATTAGTTGAGCTTCTTCTTGTGTGTGCTCTTCCCAGAGTCTGCTGAAATTAATCCCTTCCTTCTAGCACACATTCTTCGAATGAATGAATGAATCCCATGATCCTGGGAGGCCATTCAAGGTGGTTATCACCACTTCTGCATTCTCCACTTATTCTTCTATCGCTTCAAGTTGTTCTCTGATTTGAGAGACCCCCGTAAAGTATGACTATATGGTCTCTGCATTATGGATCTTCACATTCTTCAACTATTTTCTCAAAGTCATATTCTGATTTATGTTCTTCCCTTCAAATAGCTTGGTCAAGGAATCAAACATCTTCGGTGTCTTTAGGGAAGACACTTGTGGTATAAAGTGATCCATGATTGAAACAACAATTATCTTCTTGGCCTTGACCAAGTTCTTCTTATGAAAGGCTTTTAGCCTCATCTCCCTCTGGAACTGGAACCTCTCTACTTGTGTAGGTGTCCAATTCATTTTCTTCAGGGAGATCATATGCTTCCATGCTTGGAAGTTGTCAACTTCACCAAGCTTATCATCAAGTTGATGTGATAGATCACTTTGAAATGAGAACCTCAAATGAGAATAGCAAAATATTAGATCTTACTGATTTGAGGTGTTCGTCCTGGTTCCGGAGCTGGCTGATCTAGGGTTTGTCAGAGAAACCCTAATTTTCAAAACTTGGAATCTTTCAGATCTGATTGGATAGAAAGATAGATCTCTTCAAGTTGAGCTGTCCAATGTATTCCTTTTCTAAAAACAGTGGAGGGGAAGCTCCCGGAACAGGAAGCCCTAGTTTTCCAATTTCTTCTGCAGAAATGTCTGTCACAGTTTCTGTGATATCTACGAAATTACTACTCCTCTATGCCTGAAACTTTGCATTGAGGTAGCCTCGCATGTCCCTGTTCCAACACCATAGGTTTCATCAGAATTAGCTTCACCAATTGGGACTTATTATCATTTTCCCAAGGTGACCTGTTTCAGGACTGTTCAACATAGAAAAGTTGTACGGACTGACACGTGTCACTGGTTCATCTTATGAGTCTGAAACTTGGACCACAGAAATTAAAGTCTGTGCTCTTTTTGGAACATCTTCCAAAATTTCATTTGGACCTTTGTATCCCAAGATATAGAAATTATCCCCAAGTGTCATGTTTAGGGATTAATTCTGGAATAGGATGGAACCCTAACTTGGAGGGATCATATCTCCCAGAATATAGTGAATCTGGGGCTGAATTTTGGAGACAGTGTAAATCAAGATTTTATCTTCGGCCTTTAAAATTTTAAACTCTTAAGCCTTCGCCAATCCCAAGATATATCGAATGTACCAAAACTTAGCAGTTTTAGTATTTAGGGTTTTTCCAACTCGGGGTCAAACTAGGGTTTGACTTTCCCAGAGTTTCACCCAACCAAAAATCTTGATCCAGCTCTCTAAAATTTGATTTTGATGAGGAGAGTGATCCTATTCTGGGCTCACTCAAAAATTCCTCTTCTATGAGAAACCCTAATTTCCCGCACCAAAAATTGAAAATGCTCAGAATCGATTTCTGCTTCGACAGAAAGATGCACCCTTCAATGGAGAGTCAGCCTAGCATACTTTTGCTGATGCATTGTGGAGAGAGACCCAAAAAGTAATAAGCCCTAGCTTCAGCAGCTGCACAATGTCTTCTTCTCAGGTTAACTCTGATATCATGTTAGATTTTTATCATTCAAGCTAGCATTATGATCTTAGGATCTTTAACTGAGAGAATAACAAGCACAACATTAAACACAAGAGACAAGAGACACAAAGAATTTTCCTTGGGGAAACCATAAAGGAGAAAACCCTGCAACTTCCTCAGAGATAGAATCAGCACCAAAAGTAAATCCCGAAAACAGAAAGATGATCTCCCGACAGCAGTAGTCTCTCTCTTATCCCAACAACTTCTCCTCTCACTCATGCACCCCAATGAGTGAGTGTGTGTGTGTGATAAATAGAGAGGCTCACTCTCTATTTATATTCTTTCTTTCACTTGAACCCACTCCAACATGTTGGCCTCACTTAACAATTACTTACTAGAGTCGACATCTCTAGGAGTGTCTAATAACCCTGGTGCCCCACAACTTGTGGGGACTTTGCCTCCTCCGACCAACAAGGAGGTTTATCCTTAACACAATGGTGGGGACTATTGCCCCGACTTACAATGACTCACCTAGGGTCGACTTCTCTAGGATAGTCTAATAACCCTAGGGCCCCACAACTGCGGGGACTTTAACCCTTGACCAATAGGAGGGTTACCCACAATGACTTGACATTACTTGTTTATATTATGGAAACTTCCCGGAATAAACATCGGGGTATGACATGACTCAAATACATTACAAACACATCCTGGAATAAACATCGGGGTACAATACATAAGATGTACAGATGAATACATTCCGAAGTAACAATCAAATCAACATAAAAATTCTATGAGAGCAATGCAATATGAAAATCACCAATATTAGTTACCATGTCAAGTTAAAGCTAATAATATGAGCAAGACAGTTTAGTAGTACCCAAATACACATGTATACTTGTCTAGTTGTATACATGTATCTGATAAAACCAACACTAGTTGTATGGGAAAAGGAAATATATCAACTGCTTTCTTTTCTAAATGAACCATGGCTACAACAAGTCCATCTCAATGGATCACCCAAGGCTAGGTCTTTTCACAGGATACTGTTGTTGATTAAAGGAAATGGATTTGGCTAGCTATATCATCGATGATTACTGAAAAAATATGCTCAACACATCTGGGACTAGCACTAACTGGAAGAAAAATATAGTATGATGCATCATATTAGCTCCAACTACAATGTATGGGATAACAGGTCCTTACCAACTACCTCTCCTAGGGTCCTTACTGTGTTGTGTTCCTTCCTATTCTACTATACATACTGCTTGCCCTACCGCTAAATGAAACATTGTGAGCAGAGACGGGTTCTCGACCTAGCGGTTGTTCAAGGAGTCGCATGAACCATGTATCATACAGTAAATAATTGTCGAATAATATTTACACCATCGAATTGATAGTTGTCAGCTTGTCGGACAGTAAATAAAATAAATAACCAAGTGTCGGGAATGACACTAGCACACTGGCCATGCCTGAGAAGGGATTCTTGAGCTGGCGTCATGTCGTGGCTGGTGATAAAATTCCAAAAAATAACAAAATAAAAAATATTGTTTAATATTTTATTTTTAACTTAAGCTCAATCTTTAAGAAATAAAAAAATTAAGCCCATGTACACACACACTAATGAAAAAATGCAATTTATATATATCCCCATCGGGGACATGTTTATTAATATAAATCATACACACCTTCATATTTTCTAGCCTAGAAAATGTTCAAGGCTCCTTCATCCACCTTATTTCTTCATACAAAAGAATTCCATCAGGTTCCCCCACAGTTCACATCGATAAATGACCAACCAGTTTGTTGTGTGATCTATAGATGTGGGAGAAGGAAAGAGAAGTAAACATGGGTTTCAAAGCCTTAATTCTATTGAACCAATGTTGCAGAATGACCACTTATTATTTTCCCAGTCCACCACCACTTTGGAGTCTCCAAAAATGTGCATACTACTGATATATTTTTTTATGGGAAAACCAAAAAAGAGCATGTAAATCAAGAAGCATTACATTTTTATCAATAAAGAAAATGTAACTAAGGACATTGATACATGAAGAAGACGTGGAGGATTAAATGTAAAAGCTTCCCCAAAATCCTAGCAAGAATGTATATTATGGTTATGATTTTAGAAGCTTTGGAAAATAACTAAATAACTTCCATATCATGGTTAGATTTGAACAAGCTTGTTGGCTATTCAGTAACTATTTTCAAGGTTTTTCTCAAATTTACCATGTCAATATTGATAGGAATTGTAATTGGTCATGGGATAGTGCAACTCAATAGAGTTTTTTTCTTCAATAGTGCAATTGAATTAACCATGGTCTCGATTCAATTATACGATGTTTTGAAGTATTATTAAAGGTTTTTTTAAATGTAGGTATTAGGTAAGCTAAGATGGTGTCTAAAAGTCTATTAATACATTTGGGTTGTATTAGTGAATCATGTCATAATCCATTTAGTTTTGAAGTATTACTAAAGGTTTTTTTTATGTAGGTATTAGGTAAGCTAAGTTGGTGTCTAAAAGTCTATTAATACATTTGGGTTGAATTAGTGAATCATATCATAATCCATTTAATTCTAAATGAAAACCAAGTTTCTTTGAGTTGTTTAAATGTGTTTACACGTATGTTATTTAGCACAATCTATTTAACAGTAAATAAGGTAAAAAAAATCATCAAAATATTTTAATGATCATTTACAATAGATGGTCAAAATTATTTTAATGATGACAGTTTTTTTCTCCAAGAATATTTTTGAAATCTTCCTGGCTTGGTTCTGCTACTTGTGGAGTCTGGAAACCTTCCAGATCCACGTGAGGATTGCTTGGTGACACTCTCATTGCAAGCACCTTAGTTTTCTGGCCTGGGATATCTCCTCTCGGTCTAGTTTAGAAGATTCTAAAGAGGAGCTCGTGAATATCTTTGAAATTGATTAACCTTGGATCCAAGAAGTATCCCAGGATCTCGATCTGCCCTCCGCCTTCCCCATTTCATGACTGAGCTAATTCTGGCTAGTTTCGGGTGCTGCCTCTTTTGGTGGATCATGATCTCTGGTCTGTTGCTGAAGAAATTATGCCCTGTATTCGGTGTTGAGTGGAGCTTATCCTTTGCGATCTGCAAGATCTAAGTCTGAATTCTTTCTGGTGTCTCAGGAAGTGTTGTGTCTCGGGCCTCTTGTGGGGTCTTTGTGACCTTTCTGTCTTGGCAAAATATTTCTTTTTGTACTTTCTTGGAGGTGTTGTTCTGGTGGTCGGAAGGATCCTCCACTGCCTCTTCATCCATACCTAGAGGCTTTCAAGAGATTGATATCTTCTAGTGGCAAGAGGAAAGGGGGTCCTACTCAGAAGTTTGTCAAGAAAGTGGATATCCCATCTGTAGAATTACCTATTGTCCGAACATGTCGATCTGCCTTAAATCTTGCTGAACAGGGGTTAATCGGATAATTCACTGGTCTCTGGCCTTCTCCAAAGGCCATTGATGGTTGGGTGCAGAGAAACTGGCGCCCCTTAGTTTATGACGGCATCCAAAATCATTTTGTTGGTCATGGTTACTATGTCTTCATTTTTTACTCTATAGAGGATCGTGACCTTATCTTTCAAAATGGTCCATACTTTATGGGCCCTCAGGGACTTTACTTGAACAAGTGGACCCCTAATTTTAATCCCACTCAAGATGCCTCGTCTGTTGTCCTAGTTTGGGTTAGGTTCCCGCACCTCCCCTTACACTGGTGGAACTCAGACTCCCTTGAAGCCATCGGGAACAAGCTTGGTAAATATATTGACAGGGCTAAACGGAAAGATCAATTTTCTTGCACAAGGATTTGTGTAGAGGTTGATCTGGAGACTGGCATGCCTGAGGCAATCAATTGAACAGTTGCTGAGTGGTCACATATTCAGGAGTTGGATTATGAGAAAATTCCATTTAAATGTAGATTCTTCCATAGTTACGGTCATTTTTCCTGCCACTGCAAGAAAAAGTCAGAAGATGAAATTGAACATGTGAAAGATGCCCAGTGGACCCAAGTCCAGAAAGCAGGAACTTCTCAGGGGCCTAGAAAGAAGGGCAAAGAAAAAACCGTGACAGGAGACTCTACTATCTGGAAAACCCTTCCTTAGGCTGTTGACATCTTCAATGGTCCTTCTAATCAGTTTGCAGTTCTCATTTCTTCCGAAGACATACTAGAAGAAGGTGAATTACAGTATCTTGATGGGCCTGTGATGGAAACTGAAGTCATAGTAACTCTGGATCAAGTTGGTCCATCTTTTTCAACTCCTCTAGGGGTTGGAGAATCTTCCCCTGCTCCTATTAGGGTTAGCTCTCCTCCTTCTTATGCAGGCATTGCTCGTAAAAAAACCGACTGATAGCTCTGGTTCTTCAAATGAAGACTCCATTGATCAGCTCTCCGAAAAGATTGGTAGAAAGTCTAAGAAGGAAATACAGGAAGAAGAGGCTGAGAGGCTTAAGACTCAAGGGAGGAATAATAGAATCAGGCCTCCAAAGCAAGTAATAACTCCTTCTAACTTGGGTAAGTAATGCAAACCGTCTCTTGGAACTGCAGGGGATTGGGGAACCCAATCAAAGCACAAGTAGTCAAAGATCTATTGAAAATGGTCCCTTTTGAACTTCTCTTGCTCCAAGAGACCAAGATTGAGGAGGAATCTCCCCTTCTTTTAAGCAAAAACAATTGTAAATTTACCTCAGGAAAAGTGGTTAGTGCTAGAGGCACCTGTGGAGGATTAGCCACTCTATGGTGTGAAAATAATTTTCAATTATCATTTTTTTATGCCACTCAGCACTGGATATTTACAGAGCTCTTCCACTCTGCAAATAAGATCTCTATCACTCTCTTTAATCTTTATGTGTCAGTGAATTATATTGAAAAACAAGATTGTTGGAGGACGTTATCAGAATTCCTTGAGTCCTTTTCTCTAGTTAAACTAATATTAGCATGTGATCTAAATATTTCATTAGCACCGAATGAAAAAAAAGGAGGCCTTCGAGGTAAGGATTTTATGCAAGATATGGTGGAAGAATTCATACAAGATTGGAATTTGATCAATTTAAAACCTAAGCAGGGGCGTTATATGTGGTCCAATAATAGAGTGGACGTCGCATGCATTTCAGTTAGGCTCGACCGATTCCTTGTCCATTGTTCATTGATTGATGGGAAAACCATTATCTCAACAAAAAATTTACCCAAGCTAACATCAGACCACCATCCAATTTCATTGTTGATTGAAAAGGAAGAGGAACTCGGGCCAATCTCGTTCAGGTTTAGCCCCCTCCGGATCGAGAGAGCTAGATTTATGGATGTTGTAATCCAGGATTGGTCTCAGTATGTTGCTAGCTCTCCCAGCTTTGTCTAGGAACAGAAATTGAAGAAAACCAAACTCGCGCTGAAGCTTTGGGTCAAATCTCCTCCTCCCTCTCCAACGTCCAACATAATTTACAGAGTGTTTGAATTAGCTACAATTCAATTCGATATGGAAGATAAAGACATTTCCACTACTCTTTTAGCTCTGGAGAAATTGGCCCAGTTCAATGCCTCTCAATCATCTAGACATGAAGATGAAAATCTCAGGTTAAAGTCTCGTTGCCTCTGGCTGAAGTCAGGAGATAAGAACATTACATATTTCCATCGTCAATGCAGGATTTGACTCTCCAAGAATCATATCTCGAAAATCTCCTCTAGAGATGGGGTTATAATAAAAGGTCAAGAGCTTTTAAAACAATATGCTAGGAAGCACCTTCAACTCCTTTTTCAGGATGATGTTCTCACTGATGAGGAAGTATCCTCTGAATATTTGGATAATATCCCTTCTCTTGTAAGTGCTGAGGATAACTTTGTTATTATGAAACCCTTTTCTGAACAGGAAATTGTTGAGGTCATCTGGGCCATGGAGTCAAATAAGGCTCCTGGGCTGGATGGCTTCTCCTTTCATTTTTATAAAGTTTGTTGGCCCATCATCAAATCAGAATTGGTCCGAATGGTGGCTGCCTTCCAAAAAAAAAGCAAAAGTGGGAGGGTGCAATAACTCTATATTTCTCGCACTCATCCCCAAGAAATTCAGTCCTTCTACCTTTTATAGGTTCCGTCCCATTTCGCTGTGTAATGCTTCGTACAAGATCCTAGCTAAACTTTTATCCAACAGATTTAAGCTCTTGCTACGTAAACTGATTTCTCCTCTCCAGGGGGGGTTTGTTAAAGGCAGACATTTAGTGGATAATGTAATCCAAGTTCAAGAAGCTCTTCATTCAAGCTTCCAAAGGAAGGAGAAAGGTGTGTTAATTAAGTTAGATATGAAGAACGTCGTTGATAGAGTTAAGCTTCCCTTTCTCTATGATGTCCTGCTCTCTTTTGGTTTTTGCTCTGAGTTTGTAAATCTGATCAAAGCATGCACTGATGGGCCTTGGATTGCACCATTAGTCAATGGTATACCTAATGAATTTTTCAAAGCTTCTTGAGGTCTCCGCCAAGGTTTCCCGATGTCACCCTTCTTATACATCTTGATGGCTGAAACTCTCAGTAGAAAACTCATTGTTGAAAAGGAAGCTGGTTACATCCCGAGCATCAGGATTGCTAGGGGAGTGGAATATCAATCACACTCTTTTTACTGATGACTCTCTTCTACTAGGTGGGGCCTCCATGAATATAGCAAGGGCTTTCAATGAAATTCTTAAAAAATTCTGTCAAATCTCAGGAGCGTTGATTAACAATAACAAAAGTGTTGTTTATGGTTGGAATGTCAACCAAATGACAATTCTTCGAATATCAGATTTCTTAGGCTTCACAGGCATCGACAAGTCGGAAAAGATTAAGTTTTTGGGTCTTCCCTTAACCCTTGGATCTTCTCCTCCCTCTCTCTGGCTGGATGTTCTTGCAAAGTTAAAAGCTAAAATCACTTCTTGGGGAGGTCATTGGCTAACCAAGGCTAGTAAACTAATCCCGGTTAAGGTTGTTCTGTCAGCATTTCCTATTTTCCAATCTTCTTGTTGTTGGCCCCAAACAGTATCCTGGCTCAGATCTCTAAATTTATGCAAGACTTCCTCTGGTCGGGTGGTAAAGGTAGTCAAAACAAGATGCATTTAGTAAGCTGGGAAGTCCTCAAGCGGCCGTTTTTAGAAGGTGGTCTTCAAATCCGGGATCCTGGTCTGGCTAATCTGGCATTGAGAGGCAAGTTGATTTGGTAGCTATTCGAGGACAAACATCATCCTGTCAGTAAAAATTTTCGTATGAAATACCTTAAGGGTGGCTCCCCTAGATCCATTTCATCTGCTAACACTCCTCCTGGCACTGCTATTTGGAACTCTTACAGGAAAAGTTTTGAATTCTTTACCCTACAACTCTTTAGAATTCCTGGAAATGGGAAAAGTATCCTTCTTTGGGAGGATAAAATATCTGGAAATCCTCCTCTTTCCTCTGTACTTCCGTTAACAACGATTTTGAATTGGGTAACAAATAAAGGACTTATCCGATTGGCCGATATTTACACTTGGGATAGTTCTGGTAATTGGACTGGTTGGTCTCTTCCAGACCTTCCCGTTGGCTTACATCCTCAAAACAATCTGCTGCTCTCTTCTATATCTGGCCTTGCTCCCATCCATCCACACCTCTCAGAAAGATCGTTGGGGTTGGGGTCTTGATGGTTTCTACACTACTGCTAAAGGCTTCAACACCCTTCAACCTTCCCATTGCTCATTCTTTCCTCTTGTGATTTGGAAATCAATATGGTTTTCTCACTATCAGGCGAAGGTAAACTTTTTTTTGTGGCTTGTTTTAAATAACAAGATTCTAACTAGCGATTCCCTTTCTAAGCATGACCTCTTTAGTCCTTTTCGATGTTGTTTATGCAAAAACATTGTGGAGACTGCAGACCATCTCCTTGTTGACTGTGATTTCTCCAGGAAGGTATGGGCTTTGGTCCTTCAAGGCATTAATTGCTCGTTTCCTCCCCAGTCTTCCGTAATAGATTTCTATACAGCATGGCACGACCGGCGACCATCGAAATCGAGCTCTGTTGTTATGCTTTCACACTAGCATTCAATACTGAAATTTACTTGGTGGGCTTTATGGTTGGCCAGAAATTATTCCATCTTTAAAGATCACATTCCAATCATCTAGATCGTTGTCAATAAATCCAAATTGTGGTTTGCAGAACCTATTGGTAAGTTAACGCCTTCTCCTCCAACCTTTTTGTGGATGAACTCTTGTTTACAAGCTTCTGGGATTAATTTTAAAAGTTCCAAGCCTGTCAGTCTCCCATCATGGAGGTTTCGTGGAAGCAAGGATGCTCTTAACAAAATTTTGATGAATTCCTCTTTAGCCGTAATTTTCTTTGACGGTGCTTCAAAAGGGAATCTCGGGGCCTCTGGAGTTGGTGGCTTGGTTTTATCTCCTGACAGTTTGACCAAATTCAGTTTTAGTTGGGGGCTTGGTTCTTTGTCAAATAATCAGGCCAAAAGCTGCAGCCTTCTTATGGTGACCTAGATTGCTAAGGAAAAAGGTTACAAGTCTGTTCAAATCTTTGGCAACTGAGAGATGCGGATAAAAGTCTTAAATTCAGTTGACAGCTTCAATAATTCTGCGTTGAATATTATACTGAAGAGAATTAGGATAATTTTGAAAGAATTTGAGATGGTTGAATCCTTCCACATTCTCCGGGACTTAAACATTCTTACAGATGTCCTGGTTAATAAAGCTTGTCTTCTTTCACAAGGATTTCTTAGCATCAACGGGGAAGCCAGTTATTTCCATCCAATTCCGTAATGGTGCTTCTTGCACCTGAATTTTGTTCTTCAAGGGAGATCTTCTTTTCTCTGTAAGGTTCTCAGCAGTCTCTTGTAATTTCAAATTATGTAATTCGATTGATTGGTATTGCCAAATCAAACCAACACCCTTCTTCAAAATAAAATTACCCATTTTTGTTATAAAAAAATTGTTTTAATGATTATTTAGAATAATAAAATAATTGACCAACCCTTCTTTCATACTACAATAACAAAGTTGAAAAAGTTTAAACCCTTTGCATTTAATGTTTATAAAAAATAGTTAATTTGAGTTGATAATATCAACTCGACTATATTTTCTTTATATTAAAAAAAAAACTATATATCATTATAAATTAAGAATATAATAAGCCAAGTTCTATTTTTTTTTTTTCAGGAAGAAAAAGCCTGTCCTTGTTATTCTTATTAAGAATCAAAGGGCATTGATAACACTCGCCCAAAGAGGGTTACATCAACAATGAATACAGCTAGATGATAAAGAATCACATCCAGTCGCAGCCAGGGGAAATGGCGTGCAATAGTAAGTGTTGTTCCCATCAAAAATCTGTCTCATCATGCAAATGATCTATCTCCGTCAGTCCTATCTATCGTGAACCAAAGGACCAGAACTGCGGTCCAAAAGAGTCACTCAACAAAGTACAAGTAAATGTCTAATAGGGGAGAAAGGTCCCCAAAACATGGCTCAAAGGAGCTGAAAGGAGTCACTAGTGACCAAATGGTCATCAAAAAATTCAGTAAAACATCCAAAACCCAGGGAGAATGTGACTGCTTGTTTTGAAATACGGTCTGCAATCCCATTGAATTCACGATAGATGTGACTGATGGTAAGATCCTGGAAGCTTTTAAAAATCTTTTGTGATTCCCTGCACCAGTGAAGGAGCTCTGGTGGGGAGAGAGCAGTAATTCCTTTATCCCAATTGATAATGACCTGTGAGTCACCGTATATACGGGCTAAAGGGATTCCCATCATTTGGGAGGAGTGCAGAAGGGCCCATAGACCCAAAAGTTCTGCCTTAGTATTGGAGCCATGTCCAACCCCCAGCGCAAAATCCAGACGGTGATTCTCATTAAGATACAAGCAAAAACGAATTCCAGCTGCTGAAGAAGAAGATGCAACATCGAAGTAACCACAAGGGAAAATCATGCGTGGTCTAGGCCCAATCTGTCTGGCTGATCTTGATATTCTTCCCTTTGTGACAGGCCGAGAGGGAGTGATATGTGCAGCATTTCAAATCTGGTGAAATACGCTTAAGATAGTCACCTTTTTACCATAAAAAAATAGCTCTGTTATGTGCTTTCCAAATAGCCCATATCGCATGGTGAGGGATGAAAAAGAGAGCAAAGCTGCGATGATATGTGGAGACCCATGCTTCAAAAAAATCAGAAATAGAATCAGCTACAGGTGGAATATGCAGCTGCAACTGGTCGCAGATAAGCCCCAAAATACATCTCCATATCGGACAGCGAGAGAAGATGTGATAAACAGTTTCTTCACTTGAATAACATAAAGAACAAATACCTGGCCCAATTTTCCCTCTTTTCTGTAAATTATCCCAAGTGAGAATTTTATTTCTCAAAACCAGCCATGTGAAACATCCAATTTTGCGTGGAAGGAGACCTGACCAAAGTGAATTATACAGTCGGCTGCCCAGATCTGGATTGAAAGAATTAACAATGCATTCATAAACTTTATCAGCAGTAATCATACCATTTACTTTATTGTACTCCCATATCAGCATGTCAAATTCAGTTGATAAACGAATACCATTAAGATCCAGGTTCCTAGTGAACGAGTTCCATAATTTTTTCCAGTCACCGTCCGGATATAATTCTTCTGCTGTGTACCAGTAGTGATGAGCATCTGGTAAGGTATTGTGGGCCTGAGCAAGAGTTTTTATATCCAAGTCTTCTAGATATGTTCTCAGTCCTTCAGGAAAGTGGTAAGAGGTAGGATTGCCAATCACGGGATCAGTTCCTATCAATATATCATTACCATTCCCAACCTGCCATGTAAGATAACACCCCATCCAGGGCAATGTCTGAATAAACCCCCTCCAGATAGCGGATACACCCCGTGAACTGAACTTTTTCTCACGGAGCCAAGTAATTACAGAGGTCTGCTTCAGATATTTAGTGATAAGGACTCAATGACAAAGACTGTCACTGAAGAGGACTTTCCATAAATTTCTAAGACGTAGAGCAATGCTGAACCAATGGAGGTTTTTAATTCCCCACCCTTCATATTTCTTTGGCCAAGATAAATCAAACCAGCAAGCTAGGTGAAATTTGCGAGTATTCCTTGAAGATCCCCATAAGAAAGCAAAGGTAATGCTCTTGAGCTTGTGCAAAATAGAGACCGGTAATGGGGCGAGTCCCATCCAGTAAATAGGGATGCTGGAGAGTACTGACTGCACAAGGATCAATATGCCTCCCAAAGATAGCAACTTGTGTGTCCATAGACTGATTTTGTTTTCAAATTTTTGTACCAGCCAATGCCAATCCTTGGATCTGTATCCCAGGGGTTTGATAAAAAAACCCAAGATACTTGAAGCCCGTAGTTATGGGGAGCAGTTTATATGGGATGACTCTGGTAAGATTTTGGAGTTCCGGAGCAGGAATATTGTTATGAAGAAGGACAGATTTATCCAGACTGATAGACATTCCCGATGCTTTACAGAAGGTTTCAAGTATGACATCAAATGCAGCCCATTCTTGTAGAGTACCAGTGCCCATAAGAATAACATCGTCCACAAAGAGGAGGTGTGTCAGGGCAAGAGAGGAAGATATTTTGATCCCTCGGATTAGTCCATGGTTCCAGGCATCAGCAATTAAAATACTGAGGCCTTCAATGACAAGGATGAAGAGTAGGGGAGAAAGGGGACAACCTTGACGTATGCCACGTGAGGCAGGAAAAAAAATTGTGGGGGTACCATTGATAAGCACAGCAAAGGTTGCATAGGAAATACAGCCCATAATCCAGTTGACAGTTTGTAAGGGAGCACCAATCTGAATCAATATAAGGCGGATAAAGGTCCAGTTAACCCTATCAAAGGCCTTTATCAAATCGAGCTTGAGGATGAAAGCACAGAGGTTTTTGGATTTTATAGAGTGAAGAGATTCCTGTACAATACCAATGGGATCAACGATCTGGTGATTTTTGAGAAACCCATATTGTTCCTGAGATATACCGGAGTCCAAGAAAGGCTTTACTCTAACCGCGATAACTTTAGAGATAAGTTTATACAGTAGATTGCATAAGGAAATGGGTCTAAAGTTAGCAAAATTCTGCGGCTTGTCTTTTTTGGGTATAAGAGCAATGAAGGTGGAATTCAGAGAACTGGGGATGTTCCCTGTAGTTCTAGTGGAATCAACAGCAGATAAAAGTTCCATCCCCAGAAGATCAAAAAAGTGCAAGTAGAACTCGACAGGCTAGCCATCCGGACCTGGGCTTTTATCTTTTTTTAAAGATTTAAGTCCTAGCTCAACTTCCCCAAGAGTAACCTAACAGGTAAGATCAATGGCTTTCTCAATAGGTATCATTCTGGGATAAAGGAGGATTACCTTAAGCTGATGATATAAGCAGGTCCCCCCATCATCTTTGAAAATATTGGCAAAATGTGATTCGCTATGGTCTTTGAGTGCTGTCTCGTCCTCAATAGTATTACCTGCCTCATCTGAAAGAGACCAAATAGTATTCTGGTTTCTCTGACCCGAGGCTAGCATATGAAAGTACTTCGTATTCGAATCACCCTGCAAAGCCCATTTTGTTCTACTTTTCAGCTGCCAAGTGAGAAGAGAATGATTCAGAATCATTTTCCTTTTTTATCTGAGTTGGGCAAGAAGAGTCGTATCTCTTGAAGTTAAAATACCATTGAAAGAGCTAGCAAGGAGGGAGGTAATGGCCTGTTCAATTTTGTGTAAGTCATCATCAAACCGGACCTGTTTGTCCTTGATCCACAGTTTGTCTTCATGTTTGAGAGTACGAAGATTACGTTGGAGAGAGTCAAGAACCGATACAGAGTCATCCAATGAAAGGAGAGGCCATTTAGCAGAAAACCAGTCAGTAAAATCAGGATCATTGAGCCAGGATCGGTTAAACTTGAAGGGGTAATTAAAGGAAGTTGTTTGCTTGTTCCATTCCAGGACAATAGGATAGTGGTCCGAAATGTCCGAGCAGTGAGTCTAGACCCTATGAATCCCCAGGGAAGGGATTAAGGAGCCCGAGATCAAAAATCGATCAAGTCTTTTGCTAATGCCTTCTGAACCTGCACGGCCATTACGCCACGTTGGGCCTGCACAAAGGGGGGCTAGATCCATCAAGCCAAGTGTGTCGAACAGTGATAAAAAGTAACCGGAGAGGGGGTCAGATGAGGGTTTGTGTCCCCAAACCTTAGAAGAGTGCAAGTTCCATCAACTTGGCTAGATCCATCAAGCCAAGTTCTATTTATAAGCTATATGCCACAAGAGACCTTTCAAGTTGGTACGCGAGGCTCATGAACAAGCCTCAACATGAATTTTTAATGGTATTTATATCCACTAAAACTTTATTTAAACAAATTAACTCTCGTTGAGGAAAGCCTTTAGAAGTAATGTTTTAGTGATATTTCCTTGTAAATATAGTGATTTTCATGATTTCGAGTAAGAAAAAACTTTGTTTGTGTTATTAGTCCCTGCCATGCTAGCAGGGACTCTTGTAATCGGCTTGCCGCCGGTTCTATTAACTAGGCACGCAAATTAAAAAATTAATGAAATATTTTTCCTAAGTTTGCATTCAAACAAATTCAAAGCCGCTTTTTCTACCTATCAATATCAATTTTTCCACCTATCATATCGTTGATCGCCGCTTTCTCTACCAATGGGTAACCTTAGCCACTTTCTCAGCGAATCAACGACTTAAACTTCTTATTTGGCCTCATAACGAGGCCAGAGCCAAATTTCAGAGCAATATAATCCAATGTTTTGTTTATAAAATGTAGGAGACATTGTATGGAGAATTAATGTTAATGCCAAGGTTAACATTACATCTCCAACATTAAATGTTTGGTTATACCAGCATTCATATATCGTAGCCTTCATTCAATACCTTCATTCAATATTACTATGTGAATGCTGACTGTGAGTGCATGTTTGCCACTTGTTATTATGTTATTATGTGACTGTTGTGAGTGCTAGCATGTTGGCCACTTGTATATTCATTGCACCGACAAACACTACACTTACAAAGAGAAAGTGATTAAGATACATTCTCTACTGGATTGCAGTGCAGGGCCTTCTCTGCAAATACCTCAAAGAGCACAAAAAACATATCTTTGTCTACATAATACTGCATTATACATGTGAAGAACTATATGGAGCTAGAGCTTATATTCGATTCATTAATGGAGCTGGAGCTACCTGTTCTCACCCATATTTTCGTGCAAGTCCTTGCTTTTTCTTCAAAGCATTGTCTAAAGACCCCCGCCACAACCAAAAATCCTCCAGGGCCAGGTTATATTAAGTGGTCGATAATTACGGGGGAGTTATGAACCCTAGTTACGAAAGGACTAGGTTGGGCCACACCGCGTACTTGCGGGGATTTTCTGGGCCTACGTGACATTATTACTTTCAAACCATAACTGTCTCTTTTCAGGAAAAACTGGATGAAAGCAGGGACATTTACTAGCTCGGAATGGAACGAAAGGAACACCAAGAAAAAGTGATTATCGCAGCTAGCCGAAGTTGAAATAAAATTCCGGTTGTGGAAATGAATGATGCTGGAACTCATATTCACATTTCAATGTCACGGTACGCCAAAAAAGTGGTAGGAATCGAACCTACAGCGCCAATGCAGCGTGCCATTAAAAGGGCACTGCTTTGGGGGCACTGCAAAGCAATGGTATAAACATTTCTGTGAATATTATGTTGCAGAAATATGAAGGATTTATCATGTAAGACCCTATATATCAAAGCATCAACGAACTGCAATTTTCCACTTACCCTATATTATAAGAGGCAGAGATCTCTCAACTTTGTAGTTCATCGTTCCTGAAAAAAGAAAAGATCCCCCACGGAAGAAGTCTTGGGAGATGAGGTGTTATTCTCTTGGTCTCATGTTCTTTGTCGTTGTTTCTTCTACTAACTTTGGCCGTCAGTGTGGAAGGGGATGGATATTTGATAGAACATCTGGGACTGTCAGCATAATTTAGAGGTAAGTTATAAATGTCTCTGGTCTATATATAGAATTCAAAATAAACAAAAACACAGAAAAACATTTTGATTTAGGGATTCCTACCCTTTGCCTTCTTTAATGATTGTGAATTGGCATATTGTTATGTGCGATTTTCTCATGAATGAGATTCTATGCTAATGCCATCGATTATTCTGCTATTCTTTATGCTTATTCATGTGCATGTGTTATCCCCAAATCCTCATCAAACAAAGTATAAATATTTAAAAAAAACTACCAATTTTTAGCGTTTTCCATATGTTGCAGCTATCAGCTAGCCATAACTAGAACAAGAAGAAGGTCGTCTACCAAATGAGCTAACTAGCATATGAAATATTTTTAATAAAAGGAAAGAAATCGACTTACGTATTGACAGGCAAATATATTTAATAATGAAAGAACTAAACCACCGCTCAGAGCAGCTCCTGCTCCTCCAACGCCAACGCCTACGATTGTGTTAACCATTCTTTTCTTATTGCTATTGAGTGGAATTCATTCCATTCATTCCAGAGAAGTTGCCATAGATCTCTTCTTCAATTTCCATAGATGCCATCACAGATTTCAACACCTATGAAAATCTATCTCCCAGTGTTTTCATTGAATACAGTCTTTCCCTATGATATTTCCCTCTGATATTCTGTAAACTAGTAACTTCAATTTTGATATGTGAACCAGATATTGCAGCAGGTTATATCCTCGTCAATTGGATTTAGACGGCGTAAACTTATGTGTGACTGGTGCCTTGAATTCCAAGCAAAAGGAAAGCAAGAAGTCCGAGAAGGTAGTTGACATTGAAATTGTGTTCAGGTCTGCATCCACAAGTGCTACACATCGAAATGTTCTAGGAGCCAGATGAATTATTCTGGGAGCACTCGCTCCAAGCAGGTAGCCTTTGCAGATGATCCCTTTTCATTGTAGAGTCTGTGCATGGATCTGTGATTCTTTCTTGCCTTTACTCAGTCAAGCCATGTGCAAATACTACTACGTTGGCCGGATGGGGACACTGCAGATGGCGCGATCAAGGCATTTTTGTCCTTCTGTGCAAATACTGCAGGGATGCATAGGTGGGGATCATTGATAATGGAAAACCGTAGGCCGCTGGAAACCCTAATGGAAATTTGGATCACCATTACTTCCTGCTGGTAATTCACAACCTGCACGCATGGCTCCAAACACGACACCTTTTCCTTCACCACCACGTTGAAAATTGAATTTAACTTTTAATTTTTTATTCTTCTTTATGGACAACTAATTCCATCTCGTCTCTCTCGACATAAATTTAAATTTAGATCCCAAATTGTAAAATATTAAGACCTATAAACATAAATGTAAATAACAATATATAACTTTTTAATTATATTAAAAAAAATCAAAGATTTGAAAAAGTTGAACAAAGCTCAAGTATCTTTCCTAAAAGAAAAGTAAACTTGATCCATGGATTGCAAATTTAAAAATAAGTCTAACTTTGTTCATACCACTTTGATTTCTACAAATCAGCACCGCACGCAAAACAATTGATAAGATTGTATCTCTTGAATGATTGTGAATTTTAATTATAAAATATAGCCTTTACGAATTTTGATGACAGAATATAATTATGAGATACATTCAATGGGGTTGTTACGTTGTATGCCATTCAATAGAAAACACCGATTTTCTTAATTTTGATACATTCAATGGGGTTGTTACGTTGTATGCCATTCAATAGAAAACACCGATTTTCTTAATTTTGATACATTCAATGGGGTTGTTACATTGTATGCCATTCAATAGAAGAAAAAAAATTTCTTAATTGTATAATAGTATTCTTGATCCAAGGCTATAATTTGGTATTGCATCGGCACAATGAAGTCGAGGCTGAGTTTTTATTTTTATCTAAATCTATCTGTTGTCTCCATCTGATTCCTGGGATTTTGTTTTTTAATCTAAATTCACTTGTTCTCTCTATATGATTCCATATAGTATGAGATTTCATGAGTTTAGTCAAATGATTTCTGATACATACTATCTTGAAGGGATGTATTTAACATTACTTGGAGGCCAAAGAGCTATCCGGTTCGTGCTATTGCTCTTTGAAATTTGAGCCTAGCTCACCTTAATAGCATGCCGAGAACTTGTTTTTTATCTTTTTTTTTATGGGGAATCACCTTCTTGCTATCACTACAAGTGGATATTATAAAATGAAGAAGATGGCAAGGTTAGATGGCTACCAAAGATTTACTATTTGTCATTGGTTCTTCCATTTCGATTTGGTCTAATGGCAGCAAGAACGAAACTAAATTTTTGCTGAGTGAGTGCTTTTGTGCACTACTCAGATACTTAGATCGTTTAAAAAAAAAAACTTTGCATCCATATGGATTGCCTTCTCTAGTGCACCATCTTTAGTGCAATAAGTCGCACCTTGGTGAGTTCCTTTGTAAACAATCTCCCCAATTGCTCGTGCAAGCTTTGTCCTGCCCCTAACATCTTGCTTTTGGGCACCCAAAGCGCACAACAGAGTAGTCTTTTCTAAGATTGTTTCCACCAAAGCCTCCAATGCTGCCAACTTTTTATTTGTCTGGACAACACTATCCTGAGCACCCGAGCTTCTTCCTCTTGAAACCATCTCCTTGCTACTATGCATTGATACAAGGCATGTTCAGAGGTTCTTTGACTACCTCAATCAACTTCATAGCTTACATTCTCAGCACCCTTCCTAAATTCCTGGTAATTATAGGCACACTATAAGTCTTGGTCTCATCCAAGAACATCAAACAGTTCTTACGTGGCATACGAATTGCTTTTGTAAGTTTCATAAAGTATTTTACCAAGATGACTCTATGCTCCTCCAATGGAACCATCGTAAAATCTAAAACACCAAACCATTCCCCACTCCTCAAAGGTGCGGAACGAACTACTCCAGCCACTTTCATTGCTGAGTACACCATCTTGAATGAGGCCTTTTTGCACTTAGTTTTGCCATTAAGTCCTTTGAAAGTTCGGTCACTTAAAATGCGGTGGGTTACACCAGTGTCCACCAAGGCTACAACCTTCAACCCACTCATTGTCGCGTTCACAAAACAAAGGTCATGCTTACCTTCACCTTGCAAATAATGCTCTTGGCATCCAATGCAAACTCGCCTAAAGTAGTTGTCAAGGAACCTTCTAAGGTTGCAAACTTTTCCCTCAAAGGACATTTTATGTAAAGATGGTTTTGGAAACAAATAAAACAAGCAAAATTATTACCTCTACGCTTAGGTATACTCAGTTGCTTCCTTGTTGCACTATTGCATTGTCTTGGGCATCCTTCACTACATTCAAATATCCCGACTTAGTTTACAATTGTGCCTTGCTTGGTCTATGATAACTTGCAACCTCTGTACCAAGCCTTCAACCGACACTTTGGCTTTTGCTCCAACACAGTTGAGTGAGTCTTGGACATCACTTTTCTTTATTGGATCAATTGTTCAAAACCCCCCCAATGTGGGACTTGGTCTCTAGCTGCTTTATCTTGTTGCACTGAGTCTTTGTTCTTCCTTCACCCAAAGTTTCCATTGCAAATCTATCACTGGTGCACTTTGGCATGCTACAACTTGAAAGGAAAGACTCCATAATGACATCACTTGGTTTGTGCAACATTGAAAGCAATAAAGAATTTACCAAATCTTTTTTATTATTGTTTCATCCTTGTTGCTCGCTACACCAAGGCACCATACTTGTTCTTTCTGCTTGACTTCAAGCCAACTCTTGCGTTCACTTCCTAGACTTGTAACTAAAAGCTATTGTTTTCCAAAGTTGTGGTTAAGAAAAACTTGACTTTGTTATGCTATGATACCACGTTTTTTTAGAGAAGTGGTGAAGAGTAACTTTGATACTACCTGTCATGGTTAGGTAGGTCTAGCACTAAATTTGTTATCCTTATATTTTGCAGCTTTGCCTTGCTTTAACAACATGGCTTGACCAGCTTGTGCCTACTAAAGTTAGATTAAACCTCTTCACTTAGGGTCTTCCTGCGCATAACTACTTGCTAAGCTACATGTGTTAGGTCTAGCAACAAGTTATTCTAACGCTTAGTTCATGGACTTGAAAAATCTATGTAAGCTAAATTTTTCAATATGGACTTCGAAAATCTATGTAAGCTAAATTCTGAAGACAGGGACTTGCTGCCCTGCAGCTCTCCTTGTTAATTTATGATAATTGAAAATTAATGTTATATTTAATGATTTTTTAATATTTGTTGTAGGTTGGCAGAGACTCACTTTGGTAATCGGCTTAATAGTTTTTTTCCCATAAATTTATACATGTTTAAGTTTTTTAAACAAAATTTCGATGGACATAAAATATGAGACCGCCACTCCATCCAATCAAAAACTTGGAAGATAGAAAAAAAAACACTTGGAAGATAGAAGAAAAAAACGTGAAACCGCTACTCCATCCCATCGAAATGTCGGGGAGTAATCTTCCCTTTCAAACTTAGATTAAATCGCCTATTTGGAATTATTTGCTCTGAACTTGCATTTTTTGGGGGGGAATAATCCTAAAAATAAAGTAGTTAGCATTAGTTCCACATTAAAAGTTTAACAGTCAAAGCATCTTATTCTCCAAGTTGCTTAATGTTTGATGATCTGTGCATGCAGTGCACGTGATGTGATAATCCAAGTACTCCATCTCTAGTTGTCCCGTTCACCCCACGGGCCCCATACTTGGGCATCCATAGGACCCATAGGACCCATATATAGTTGGCCCGTTCACCCCACGGGCCCCATACTTGGGCATCCATAGGACCCATATATTGCTGGAGCTAGCTATTCATGTCATGTCATTCTGGACCAGCACCACCATTCCAGCCTAAGCAGGTGAACCAACTATTCATGTCATTCCTAAGCAGCACCACCATTCCTGCTTAGGCAGGTGAGGCATAGACGCAAGCGCTCTCAATCAGCTCTGTACTTGGACATCCACATACCCCATATAAATTCAGGGAAGAAGCAGGCCCATAAACAATACTTGAACAATTGGTGTCATTGGAAACTGTCAAGACCACGGTTACCATGCTTATGCAGTGGTTGAGCTTGACATATAGTAATTATGCTTCTACTATCATGAACATATACTGGTATGTATATTATGGATTTGGAAAATAAAACCTGTTTTCCCCACTGCGTGTTCTCTTCGTAGTTGCAGTTTGCCTCGGGTTCTAGTTTTGTGGGAGCATCAATTAACATGAAGATTGAATTAAAGTTCACATTGCAAGCATTTCAATTGCAAATTAGCTTAAGCATACTGGGGATAGAACCGTCTTGGTTAAACAATCTTGCTAAATTAAAACAAGCTTATTCACTGGTAAAACAATTGATGATGATAGGGAATCGTTATCTATGAATGCCTCGAACTTACATTGTATATGAGATAGTTGTTCGACACTAACAAATTCATATCGAGAATGTTGCATAGTTCGTTCCAGAGCTAGAACCAGATATGTTGCATTTGGATCGTGTTTTCAAGTTTTCGGAGCGAGAGCTTATATATGATTCGTGATTCGTGATTAAACCAGCATAAATCCAAATTCTAGGCTCTATCAAATTTTTTGATATGTTGCATTTGGATCGCGTTTTCAAGTTTTCAGAGCGACAGCTTATATATGATCCGTGATTAAACCAGCATAAATCCAAATTCTAGGCTCTATCAAATCTTTTGAGGTGAACACCTATATCAGCTTTGGTGGTGTGTCATATATATAGCCATTTATTTAATTCAAACTAAAAGAAATATCTTTTTTTAAGGTGGACATATAATATTTTTATTATTAATATTTAATATTATTTATGGCCGACATATAGTATCGAACATTACAACATCTCTTTCATACATAGTTTTCAAACCATGTGCAAGGCCTTCCTAAAACCATGGGTTGTTTAGGAGTAAAACCATGTGCAAGGCCCTCCTAAAACCGTGGGTTGTTTAGGAGGCCTTGGACATGGTCTTAAAACTATTTGTAAGGCCCTCCTAAACCATGTATAATAAAACCATGGGTGGTTTACGAAGCCTTGGACATGATTTTAAAACCATTTGCAAGGCCCTCCTAAACCATGTGCAATAAAACCATGGGTTGTTTAGGAGACCTTCCACATGGTTTTAAAACCATATGCAAGGCCAACATTGTTTTGGGGGGATAATTCAGTTTTTTATTTTTTATTACAACATCTCCCCCATATTGTGTTGTTTTCTAACCGAAGCTTTTATTTCGCGGATAATTAAATATTTATTATTTGGTGGATAATTAAATATTTAATTCTTTAATTTTTTGTTAGGTACATGAACATTACAACATATCTCCATATTGTTTTTTGTGGCTGACATAAAAAAAAAAACATTATGTCAACCGACATAAATAAAAACTAGCATAGATCCATTTTAAACCCGGATATATCAAGCACCTAGAGGAGGAATCCAATTTATTGAGATGTATATTTTTTTACCATTTGGATCGATCTCTGTACTTGATAGATCTGAGTTTAAAATGGATCTATGTTAGTTTTATTTTATTTATTTATTTTTATTTAAGTCTATATGTAATTTATATTTTTCTTTTATTTTTTATTTTTTTTATTTTTTTATTTATGTTGGGTAGCATAACGTGACTAACCTGACACGATCTCCCCCATACTGAGCTAGAGAGCACCTCGCTTCTCTCGGTGCAAAAATAAAAATATTTATATTGTGGATTCATATATTTATGTTGGCTAAAACAAAAAGGAATATAGAGAAAATCATGTCCCCTAATTTATCAAATAATATAAACCCAATAATAAAACTAAATAAAAAGTAATTAAAAGATCCATGTTAAACCCGGATTTACCAAACACTAAAGGGATCAAAATGTTTGAGGTGTAATTTTTTTATGAACATTTAAAAATTTAAGATAAAAATAACTTACACTTAAAAAAATTAGATCCCTCTCGGTGCTTTCTAAATCCAAGTTTAAGATGGATCTATGCTGGTTATTTTGTTAGTAAGTTACAAGATAGACAAACGTTATAAGATCTCCATCTCAAGCAAATCCAAAATTCTTATTTTATTTTTTATCTACTCATACCAGATTACACAAACTTTACAAGATCTCCTCATATAATTAATAGCCGACATAATAATATAATATAGATATACGTTACAAGATCTTCGTAGACAAACGTTACAAGATCTCCCTCATATTAATAGCCGACATAATAGACAAAAGTTACAAGATATCCACAAATCTATATGGACAAACGTTACATCCACAAATGTTACAAGATCTCCCTCATACTGGGCTGTAAAGCACCTCTCGGCACAATTACCCAATTCCAACGGTCTACTCTGGTTCAAAACTTGGTGCTTCTATCTTCACTGTTGTGGCTTCAACTTGGTCAAATGTTTCTGGCTCTAGAAAATTTGCTCTCAAAACTGGATTGCATATTTCTAGTATTGCAAAAGATGTATCTCTTGGTAAGACCTTTGGGCACTGAGCAATATGCAGAAAGACGTCTCAAAGAGGCGTTGGGCACTAAGAGAAACATCTTGGCAACAAAACCCTCGTCTAGGAGAACTCGCTCTGCAACACCTTTTCATGCATGGGGAGCAAAACCATGCAAGATGTCAATTTAGCATGTAACGTAACATGCATAGAAGGAACAATCCCTATCCATGTTTTCAAGAACCTCCCCACTCTGTCCATGCTAACACGTGTTATGTCTTTTGTGAAAGTACTTAGATTTATGTCATTGAGGAAATATATACAAGGCTTCTACCCATTCTATATTTCAATAATTATCAACTATACAACATTTTTAGTACAAATTATCGCGTTGATGTAATAGATTTTTTTTTTTTAAACTGCACAATATAAAAAATTACATCCAAAAACTCATGGTTGTCTGAGGTTGAAAGAGGCGAAACCTCCTCCAGAGCCTCGCAAAAAATATCATCATTCTAACTAGATTCACGCTAATTATGTTCATGACTAAGAAACGTAGAGACTAAGTTACAGAGAACCTTAAAAGACATATCATACTCCTGTATACTAGCGGAGCCAAACTGAAAAAAGACATACAGTATAAACTAAAAAAGCTTAGACAATAATCATAAAACCTGTTATAGACTGGACCAAATAAAACCTGTTCAAAACGAACATTAGGCTAAGGGAATTTCTTCAGTGATGGGGCAAGCCCATCGTTCTTCCCGCGACACAGTAGGCGAATTGGTGGCGGCATTCGGAGCCAGAGTCAGAGAAGGCGGTAATTGCTCAGTCTGCTGGGGCAGCGAGTCCTTCAATCGCTTGAGGAGAGGTTCCACTGTTGATGGAACCGGGAAAGGCTTGGCACGTGGCGTTTTAGTAGAGCAGCCTGTTGCGCTACCATTGTCACTGAGACTGGTTATAGCACGACCTCCAATTTCGCTACCACTTGCAACGCCACCCTGAGCGCCACCCCCCGAGTTGTGGACATTCAGACTTGAATGCTTGTTGTTCCTTTCCAAGAAAAGGATTTGTCCACGGCCGTGAGTTGAGCATCCATCTCAACAATTTTTGCTTTCATGGAGTGAACCGCCATCCGAGCCTCCGCCCAATTACTAAGCATGTCCTCTGCAAGATTGTAGAACATATTCTTCAGCATCCAGTAGTGATTAATTCAACCCCCTTCCTCGCCCGTCGAGAGCTTACGGTTGAGAACCTTATTCTGCCAAGCTTCCACCAGAACACAAACTCCCGCATAAATATGTGGTTCATAATCCGCCGGCACAGGCGCGCTGCAACCCCTCTGGGGTTTGCCCCTTCTTGAACTAGCACGTCTAGGGGTTCCTCGTTGGCGAGACATTGCCGCTGACTTAAGCTTGAAACCAATATGCAATGGAGCGATTTTACCTGCTCGGGCCCTGGAATGCAAAGCAACAGAGACTCTGTAAACTTCCCACCGGACTGCGAACCAAACTTTGCTACCATCCATAACATAAAACAAGACTTGGTGCTGTATTAACCGCCTGTCAATCCACGTACCTGTCACCATTAAACCTCGCAGTTGAGCCATGAATGAGCCTAGGAGGACGTACCTTCGCCAACCCAGTTCGCATGCGTCGAAGTGACCGGGGAAATTTCTCCCATGCATAGAGAATCCTGCGAAGGTTGACGGAGAGCGCAGGTCGGGTGGTATATGTCTATCCTTACACGTGCCTACGTCGGTGGCCGGAGAACGGGACGGGTGTCGCCATGATTATCACCCGCATCCGGGCGTTGATGTAATAGATTTTAAAATGACTTGCATATTACTATAATTTTGGTGTATTTTAAATATTCTATTTTTTTAATCTTTTTTCTCGTATATTTTTGGTTTTGTTTGGTTTGGATTATGGTTGTAAATTTGAAAAAATATTAGAATCACATATATTAGCAATGAAAATTGCATATATGGGTGTCATGGGGTATTTAAGGATGTATATGGGTGTCATGGGGGTATTTAAGAATATTTTTCTCCTTGTTTTCAATATTTTTTTAATGAACTTTCATGGGGCTAAAGCTCTCCACCCAATTTTTGCACTTCGGGCATTCTAGGCCATGTCACACTGCCTTGCTTCAGTTGCAAGGGTTGGGTTAACTTGTGCCTACTTGCAACTAGACTGCACCTCTTTGCTTATGGTCTACCCATAACTAAACTCAAGTTGTACTGCTAAACTCAGTAAAACCCATAATTATGTGCTTAGTCTTCTTTGAGATCTTGCGCAACTCCCCCAACTACATGCTTAAGCACCTCATGGATTCCACTTTAAATCGGAATGGTGTACAATTATTTTCCCCTCGTCGAGTTATCTTACCACCATCTTTTAGGTAAAATGTACTTGCATATTACATGTTTTTTTTAGACAAAAGCGGTTATATTATATTGGGAGGTGGTGTAACCACCAAAAAAGGTTCTGAATTACAAAATGCCCTCATGGTAGTGGCAGCTGAAAAACCTAAAACTTAAATACTAGAGGAGACAGAGGTGCCCTTGTAGGAGCGGCAAAGGCATTTGAGCCAACAAAACGCCCTTGTGGGAGCGGCAACATAAACAGTCTAAGATCTTAAACCCGTTCATAACAGAGTAAAATACTGAGAAACTACCACTATGCAGATTAACTGAGAAACTATAACCATGCAGAATAACAGAGAGGCATGTACATGCAAGGCAACAAGCCAGAACACTCAGACGACTTCTATCTGTCCGAGCTGGAGGACATACCATTACCAGACGCTTCATGTTTGACAAGTTTGAGAGCAATCTTGTTTACCTCTATTTCCAGCTCGACTATCTTCCTAGTTAACGAGTTTTCAGTCCGCTTTACCTTCCAATTGAATTTCTTGCGAAGAAAGACCAAATCCTTATTCACATGTTCCAATCTCCTTTCGCCTTCATAATCAATAGCATTGACCTGGGTCTGCAGCAATTTGAGCTCTTACTTCAGCTCTCTCACCTTCATATCCATAGGGTTTGGAATGACAGGCGCAACCGCGGATGAGGACCCCACTTCCATCCTAATTATCAGCAAACTCTTAGCAGTGAGTCGACAGAGCTCTTGGAGATAGCCAAACAAAACCGCATTCTGCTTGCTTCGATTCTCGACATTCCAACCTTTTAAATCCATGAGTCCCAGGGAGCTTGGCCTCACCTCAGTTTCCAGCGCACGAGTAATCATGAAATTGTTTGAGTGTTCCAGATTCGACGCGACTCCTCTCACCTTCCCACCAGATATCATTAGAGTTTCATATGCGCGGGTAGTAAATGCTACCATGATAACATTCGATGCAACCATCTTCGAGGGGACTCCTGTAGATTTCACCTCAGACGAGAAGACCATATCTAGGTAAGCCATTAAACCAACATTTCCCCCCAATGTCAAACAATGAGCATACATGAGGTCACCTATCCTATAAACGTTAAGACGTGGGACGGAGCTGATCTGAGGCATCTGTCTTCGCACCGGTCGAAGAGATAGCCCAGGACAAGCATTAAACCTTGAACTGACGCTGGGCCACGTGAATGACAAAAGCTATCTGTCCTTGTGTCCAGCTGGCATGGATCATTCCGACAGACTGGGACCCACAGAGGGAGATCCCACAATAAGCCCCCGGACCTATGGGGGTGAGCAGAAAGAACCTTGGCCATTGAGAATAAGCTCCCCAGGGCTAAGGGAGGAGCCTTTGTTAGCCTCATAGTCCGCTTTAGAGTTGTTTTCCCTCAACACATGGAAGAAATCATTTTTTTGAAGGAGGAGGCTTGCGCTGCGATCTTGTGAATTAGCTGCCTCAGGGCCATATGATTGGGCATAAGGTTTTCAACTAGAGAGCAGATAACAATTCTGGAATCTCCAATAATAGTTAACTTGGAGATTCCCAGCGTCTTGGCTATCCTCGGACCTTTCCATAAAGCCAAGGCTTCAGCCATATTGTTAGTGTCAATACCAAGCCCCCAAGCGAACTTAATATCCAGCGATCCATCCGGAGTGAAGAAAACTCTGCCCCCCCCTGCCGCCCCGCTTGCATCTTACATGTTACCCACTTACTATTAGACAATTGCAACCATTCCCTATAAAATTGTTACGACACTCCAACTAATTATGGAATGTTCCCTTTCAAGGCACATTCGCTAAACCAAGGTGCTCGCCACCAAACGCATAATATGACTCAATATGCTTAAATTTCCATCTACCACCACACTCAACCATGTCCAATGCACTCCTTGGGCATGTTTCACCTTAATATGCAAGCACGCATCGTTGGGTGCCAAGGATGTCAATAACTCCCCAACACCTAAGTTCCTAACATACTTGCCAATAATTAGTCATGTCGACCTTAGTCATCTTTGGGACCACATTTAAATTACTAGTCATGCTAACCCCAAGTTTCTTCCACGCATGAGAATCTCCAATATAAAGAATTATTTGCTAGCAACACTTAACCACTTTGTCAACTTGGCTCCATATAGGAGCCTCAAATCTTCTACAACTTAATTATACCATATAATTGTATCACCCATATCCAACAGGCATCCACCTTCTACCAAGGTGTGGCACTGTTCTCTGTAACCTATAGCTATGAATCACACTCATGTCATCAAAGTAACAATGACTCGCCGCTTATGTTGCATTTTGTTCACCAAAGTTGTGCCACATGCTGAGTGCCCAAGTTGAGGTGCTACATGCCACATTGAGTCTCTATATCTTCTAGAATGTTTAGGGTGGAAAGTGACCCACTAAGTATACCTGAAAAAAGTAAAAATTCTTACATCCTCCCCCGTTCAAAGCTCTTGTCATCTCGACAAGGTTAACAGTAGGTCTACCCAAGACTCCCTCCTAAAAATTATCTTCCATACTGCCAATGTTGTGATTGTTGCAATCAAACCTTCACCATGAAGATCACTTGAATTTCCATTACTTCACTTCTTCAAGATTGTGTTCTAAGATTTATGTGGTGGGAGTTGTTGTCAATAGAGTTTGGATTATCCATAATTGTTGTGTTATTATGTCAACATTTCAAATCCATACCAGTGTCCATCATCAGAACAATTCTCCAGTAACTGGACTTCTTTAGTTGTTATGTTATTGTGTCAACATTTCAAATCCATACCAAGGTCCATGATCAAAATAATTCTCTAGTAAGCGAACTTCTTCACATATTTCCTTATGTGTATGGTAGTTGAGTGTGTTATGATATTTATGTGGTGGGAGTTGTTGTCAACCCAATTCACATTATCCATAGTTTCCATGTTATTATGTCAAAATTTCAACCCCATATCAACATCATCAGGATAATTCTCCATAGAGCAGGTTTCTTCACATATTTCCCTTCCGTATAGGGTATCTAAATGTGTTATGATATTTTTGTGGTGGGAGTTGCTATCAACATAGTTTGGATTATCCACGTTTGCCATGTTATTTTTTTATTGTTTTAAACCCGTACTAGGGTCCATAATCAGGACAATTCCTCAGTGAGTGGACTTCTTCATATATTCCCCTTTAGTACATAATAGTTAAATGTGTTCTGATATTTTTATGGTTGGAGTTGTTGACAATAGAGTTTAGATTATCTATAGTTTCAATGTTTCGAACCCAAACTAAGTTCCATCACCAAAACAATTATGCAGTAAGAGGACTTCTTCACATATTTCCCTTCCATACAAGGTTGCTAAATGTGTTATGATATTTATGTGGTGGGGTTTGTGTCAATAAAGTTTGAATTATCCATAGTTTCCATGCTATTATGTCAACGTTTCGAACCCATACCAGGGTTGTCCATCATTAGGACAATTCTCTAGTAAGCCAACTTCTTCACATATTCCCCTCCCACACATGATAGTTAAATGTGTTATGAGATTTCTATGGTGGGAGATGTTGTCAATAGAATTTGGGTTATCCACAATTTCTATGTTATTGTGTCAACGTTTTGAAATTATACTGATCTTATTACTACTTCATTGCCTTGACCAATTTTCCTATGCTCTTGTATATTGATGTCCCCCATGTCTCGAACTAGTCAAACGAGTATTCCAACTTTCATCTCCAATCTTTTGAGTATATATTTCTTCATGCCAAAACAATAAATTCCATATACACTTTATTCTATTGTACATCTTTGTTTGATAAAGGTAAGGCCACCACCTTCTCCTCATATTGATGTCCCCCATGTCTCGAACTAGTCAAACGAGTATTCCAACTTTCATCTCCAATCTTTTGAGTATATATTTCTTCATGCCAAAACAATAAATTCCATATACACTTTATTCTATTGTACATCTTTGTTTGATAAAGGTAAGGCCACCACCTTCTCCTCAAGATTATTAAGTCACCAACTATAACTCAACAAAACTTTCCAAGTTCTCCATTTTTAATGAGGCACCAACACCATGGCACCACCATCCCCGATATCCTAGTCTTGAACAATAATTGTGTAAGTGGTCTCAATGAGAATAAGAGGGATACTAGCATGGATTGTTTCCACCACAAGATTCATCATTAATATAAAACAAACTACATTCTTTAAATAATTATTTCACACTAATACCCATGCCTTCTACTCGGCTGGTCAAAATTTTCCTCAGACGCGGCTTCCCACAACACTATCTCCGATCTGTCGGTCTAAACACATTCAATGTAAAGGCATACCGGAGAGGATACTTCATAGGAAGGGTAGGGTTCATTGGGTGCAACACAACTTGTAGTTCAACCAGCTCTGTTAGTGGCAGCAATAAGAGCGGACAACAGAGTAAATGGAGTATTAGATCCCATGGAAATGAGACAACTGATGGTGGTTGGATTATGGTGTTGTAATCCTGATTGCAAACAGAGGCCACTTTACACCAAAGCAACCACCTGGTCTGAGAGTGCAACTCTCGGTACCTAGGGAGTCGAACCCCAGTTATGTACATAGTGATTTCCTTTGCATCACCATTTTCTTATTTATTTTTTATTCCCTCCATAACCATGCATTAATAAATTTCAATCCAACAATTTCTACAACACCTCATATGCCTCTCTAGGAACTACCTTGATACAATTTACAACCCGATCATCCCACTATTAGTCGTGTGCCAAAACTTCACCTTCTCCACCATTAACTAATTTTTGAACTACTTCTACGGTCACAAAGGGTTCCACTGTTACCTTTACCTTGTTTTTTCTCTACCAAGCTTACCTCTTAGCATATTTACTCAACCCTTTGTTCTCAATAGGTGGTTGATCCTTCTCGATGACTTATAATATTGTCTCTTCCAATCCCTATGATCCAACTAAAACAACATCAATGACACCCTCAACCTTCACAATATTGAAGCATTCCCAATAGGGGTTAGGATTCATGAACCCCTCCCTTAAATGTTCCACATTCTTGCAATTGATTTTTTTGTTGAATGAGTGCCTCCATTCACTACTCAGACCAAACACTTAAGTCGTTTCCCATTGGAAACTTGGCATCTTCCTGGATTTCCTTCTCTAATGCACCATCCTTGATGTAACATATTGCAACTTGGTGAGTGCCTGTATCAAGAAATTCTGCAATTATTATAGGTGCAAGATCTGTCCTATATCTAGCTCATCAAAGCACACAACTAATCAACCTTCTTTGAGATTGTCTCCACCAAGGACTCAAACATTTCCAACCTAAACTTTGTGTGACAACATTGCCATGAACCCCCAATGCTTCTCCACCTAAAACCAATCATTCTTCCTGCTACATGATGATGCAACATCTATTGATCTAGGTGGATACTAGTGGCTACCCGCTTGTTTAATTGATTAAGAATGGTTTGACATCTTTGTAGGTTTGCTACACATTTTTAGGTCTTAAAATTTTGGCAAGTTTCTGGCAATTGACATAGGCCATGCAATTTTGATTATGCAACTTTCCAAACACATGGAGCATGGATTAATCTTTGTAATAATCGAAGAAATCCCCTAAATAGACTTTGCATGCAAAATCTGTAGCCCTGATGGGTTGAGGTATCAACTAGCCTCCTTGGGACCCACAATTACTTTACCACATCATTTCCTAGGGTCACAATTTTGGATCTTTACAGTTTTTCATCTTAAGGCATCACACTTCATCTTAGAAGGCAATTTTATCCTCTTGTAATAATTGCTTGCAAATGAGCATAATCGACACATATCTCTTTAGAGATAAGCTACCATCATTCTAACTTGTTTGTATTAATTTGTATTTACAATGTTGTGTTATTTCATTCGTTAATAAAATTTGGGTTTCATTGCATTCTTGTGTTTTCTACATTATCTCTTAGTGTGCTTCCATTTATTTTTGCCTTCATTCAATTATCTAAATAATCTATATTAGTAGTACTATAGTAGTCTTCTTTTTGTTGTGTCTTTGTGCATGTCCTCGACGAGATCAAGGCATAGGGAGTTGGATTTCCAACTATCTGTGTTAGGGGAAGAACACTCCCATTGGCCCAAGTGGCCTCCCATGGTGGGAAAAAAGAGAGATGAAAAACTAGTAGATCCTGTCAATTTATTGCTCAAGGATGCCCTCACTCAGCAAAGAAACGAGATGATGTATAATTTCAAACATATCCTTCAACGATTACCAATGTTGGCAAAGACACCTTCAAAAAGAAACCATTTTGGAGGTGCAACACCCTTCAAGCTACAAGTTAACTTTGGCATTCCTTTATTTGAAGGCTAAAAATACACAAATGATTTAGATAAATGGTTAGATGTGTTAGAGTGTTGTTACTCTATTAAAACAATATTGACAGTGAAAAGATCACCTTTGCATTCCTCAAGTCCCTTTCCCATGTCAGAGATTGGTGGTATAGTTACTTGGAGAGACCTGTTGGATATGAGTCTACAACATTTAGGACAAAATCCACTTAGGTTGCTTTTGTTAATGCCCTCAAGGAGGAATTCTATCCTATTGGAAATTATTATGACCAGTGTATGAGATGCACAATTCTACAACACAAGAGAGACCACGTGGTGCTAGAATACACTAATATCTTCCGTACATTGTGCTCAAAGATTGGCATCAGAAACTTTGAGCAGAACTTGGTTTTGAAGCACCACAGTAACCTACATATGTACATATAAACACAGATGGAGTTATTGGACACATCCCCACCAGGATTTTCTTATCGATATGCTATCAAAATTGAGTAAATACTCAAGAATAAGAATAAGAGGGAGTTTGATTTTATCTCATAGATCAATGCGAAGAGTAAGGATACCTAACCTCAGGACAAATAGTCCAAGCCTCAAACAAAGAAGGATAATGAGAAGTCAAAAAAGACATTGGAAAGTGGTGGAGTTCCACAAAATCCCTTGGCACAACACTCATGAACGTCACTTGAAGTAGACATTGTTCACTAAGACGAAAGCCTCAAAATTGGACTCTATCTTGAACTCTGATTTGGAGCCAAATAAAGGAAAGTGAATCACCAAAACAAAACCTAATGCAACCATCACAACCACAAAGATCCAATTAAAAGAAACAGAGGAGTCAAAGGAAAGTAAGCACCTCTTCCATTCACATATGTGGTTGAAGGAGACTCCACTACATTTCATTGTTGATAGTGATAACCAAAAGAACTTTATCTCAACAATTCCAGTTTGAAGAGATTGAGGTTTTTAACAATTCCACACCCCTAGCCATACACCATTGGTTAGATAAGTCGAGTATGAGATAAATGCATCAATCAACAATGTCTCCTACCCTATGACATTAAGCCCTTAAAAGATGAGGTGTTGTGTGATGTTTCCCCAATTGAAGTTTGTGATGCTCTTTTAAGAATATCCTATATGTGGAAATGGCATGTTGGTTACAAGTCTATCCCCCTTAGTGTCATTATTACTTTGGTAGGTAATATCTACAAGGCACCGGTGGTAGTTTTAACTACCACAATTTTCTTGATCTTAGAGAAGTAATGCAAGAAGGCAATCTCTGAGACTAAGAAATTTGTCCTTTTAATGGTTTGGAGGAGAGGTGATCGAAACATCACTATGATTTCGATGACCTCTACTTGGGGTATCTCTACATACCCCAAGTAGAGGTCATGGCAATGTAAGAATACAAAGATCTCTTTGTTTCGCTTGTAAGGGTGCCTCTATACTATCAGGTCAATCATTCAATTGATTTGATACTCAATGCTCCTTTACCTAATGACCAAATATATAGATGCTCTCTTCCGGAGAATGAATGAATCAAACGTATATTCAAGAGATCATCTAAAAATCCCACATTCGATTTAGCTCCTCACCTTATAGGAGCCCAATTGTGTTGGCATAGAAAAATGATAGGACATAGCATCTTTGTATTGATTGCAAGCCTCTAAACAAAATCTCAGTTAAGAACCAATATCCAATCCCTTAGACTGACAACCCTCTTTATCAAGTTGAGGGTGCCTAAATTTTTGGCAGGATTGATATGAAGTCAAGCTACCTCTAGGTACCATTTGAGGAAACTAATCTATGGAAGACAAACTTCAACTCTAAAGAAGTGTTTTTGAGTGGTTGGTCCTACCTTTTGGCTTGATTAATGCTCTAATAGTGTTCATGAGGATGCTGGAAAATGTTTTGTTGTCATTCACAAATTATTTTATGGTCGTGTATTTGGATGACATCCTCATCTTTAGTGGAACTTGGGTAGAATGTTTTCAACACATTAAAACATATCATGAACACCTTGAGATATCACAATTTATATGCAAATATAGAGCAATGCTCATTCAATATGTAGAGAATTCAATATCTAGGATACAACATGGATGGACATGGTGTGCATGTGGATCTAGCCAAGATCCAAGCCTTTCATGATTTGTTAGACTCGACGACTCTAATAGATATCCATAGTTGATTGGGCCTCACAACTTCTATCACACGTTCATGTTGGGGTTCTCTCATATTGATTGGGCCTAAGCCAAGTGACCAAGGGTGGGGCCAAGCATAACATAAAGTAATCAAGGATTTAAAACACCACCTTTATTCAACACTGGTACTTGGTCTACTAGACTTGTAACAACACTTCATGATTGAGACAAATGCTTCAGATTATAATATTAATGTAATCCTCTCTCAACATGGACATCTGGTGGCCTATTAGAATGAGACCCATTTGGTTAAATTTGCACGTACCCCACTTATGACAAGAAGAGTACTCCATTAATAAGGATTGTTGCTAATAGAACCATTACATTATGGGGAATGAGACAATTATCCATGCTAATTGAAATCCCCTGAAATTCATGAAAATATAGGTAAAGCTACAAAATGACCACCATCAAAAGTGATCTACATACCTACAAAAGTTCCACCTAAAGGTCAAGTATAAGAAGGGCAACAAAAATCACATTGCATACTATCTTAGTTGACCTTTGGCTGTGGCATTAACCATAGTGCTCAACTTGTGTCACATAAGACCTTTAGGTGGCCCTAATTGTATGTCAGTGAACCTGACTTTGTTGTTTCCTAGTAAATACTATGCCTATAGGATTAGCTTTTATGCCATAGGCCATATCTATGTTCCTTCAAGAAAGCATGAAAAGTTGATTTGGGAGGTGCATTATAGTTGGGTGGCAAGGCACCTTGACATGAAGAAAACAAAATCAGTGTTGCAAAAATACTTCTATTGGCCAAAACTTTGACAACATGTCAACATGTCAACATGTCAACATGTCAACATGCATATCAAACCATACATCGCTTATGCCATCACCAAACCTACCATCAAGAAGCAGGGGTTGTACACTAGTTTGCCTACATTGAACAAACCCTAGGAATTTGTATCCATGGACAACGTGTTTAGGTTGCCTACAACCAATCATGGAAATGATTGTGTATTTGGGTTGTTGATCGATTCTTTAAGATGAGAATTTTGAAACCCTGTAAGAAGAGTATCACAATAGAGGCCACTGCTAAGCTCTTCTTCAAGCTTGTTTGGGTTCATTTTGGGCTCCCACATACCATTGTTCAAGATAGGAATAGTAGGTTCCATAATACGTTTTGGTCGAACTTGTGGTTGAGGATGGGCATCAAGCTTACCAAATCGACTTCCTTCCACCCCTTGGATTGATGGATATAAATAGGTAGTCAATAAGATGACTGTGCATATCTTAGGAATGCACAAATCCAAACATTTGTAGATGTGTGATGAGATCCTTCCTCATGTTTTACACAGTTGCAACATAAGCCCTTCATAGCTTTATGGGCCATAACCCTTTTCAGGTGTGCTTAGGGTTGCGTCCATTAGCCCTAATTGATGTAGACCTACAAACGGCATCTACATAGGAATATCCACCCATGATTAGACCAAGGCTAATATAGCAACCAAATTTGTTGAATGGATCCAACACATGCAACGACAAGTTGATGATAGTTTGATGTCAATAAATGCAAAGTACAAGTAGTGCCACGATTAGGACAAGTTTAACACAAATTTCAAGTGGGAGACAAGGAATGGTTGCATTTGTAGAAAGCGTAAATCACTAGACCCCATCAAAATATTTTCCTACTTTGATACAAGTCTCACACCATCACTAATCATGTGGGTGAGAATTCTTTTTAATTAAGTATTTTCCTTTCCTTGGCTTGGAACCTATGTTTAATGCGGACTTGCTCCAACTATATTTTAAACCTCTCTTGGACATGTTAAAGGCGATCAATCCCTTGGACTTTATAGAACTCATTCATGACTAAATTGAGTAGGCAACAATCAATCGAATTATGGATGTCAAGATAAAGGGCACCCACCAACAAAACATCCAACTTTATTGGGTTATCATGTTAGACTGTGAGTCCCTATACAATCACAAAGTCCCAGATCACCTCTTTGTGAGTTGATGAGGTGTTTTTGTTTATCCACTTCTAAGTTGTCAATTTGAGAGCATATCTAGAACTAGAGGTGTTTATGCCCATGCACTATATATTGATATCATTGGGATGAATACATTGTTGAGAATGGCTTAAGCCTTTTCTACCACGTTCTCATGTCTCATTGATTGCTCTATTATTTACCATGGTATAAGGACATATGTATCATGGTCATTAGACATTACATTGTTGCTTGGCATTTGATTGAGTTGTTAGATGTTTTTAGGGAAGAGTACTTAAATTCTATTCATCTCCCATGACTTGCTCTGGTCATATATTGTAGTTCACATTAGTGGACAAATTATAAATATTAAAACCACATGTTCAAGCAGTGGGATTTTCCATTTTTGGATACCATTCACGAAAATCATCATTAGAGTTCAAGCTTGAAATTAAATATTGAGATGATACCAGTTTATGCACTAGTTCTTGTTGCCTTATCGGTATACTTATTTGGAGTTATGATTGAGGGGGGGATTGTTATAAAGTATCATTGTATAAGACACCATCCCTATGTTAGTGTTTCCAATAAATATCTTGCATCTCAAGGGTGTGATTACACTGATACAGAAAAATAGAACTATCTTGCACCTCAAGAGGGAGAGTACATTGATAAGGTAATATGGATAGTGGTCAACTAAAACCACTATATATGTGGTATCACGTGAAAATGGTTAGTGGTTAACAAAAAAGCACCAAATACAGTGAGGAAAGAGCTATTGAAGAACAGAAGACTCCAAATCTCAATCTTAGATCCCTTCGACCTACTGCTTACCTTTTAACTGACAAAGGGGGGCGCATTAATGATGATTGCGTTACCACCTAGTTTGCGTAGGATGCTCAACAGACATAAGACACTAGTCAGCCAGGGAACCTTCAATTCCTCATCTGGATCAGGCAGTCTTCTACCCAGTTGTATCATACACTTCCTTTGTCATTGTCAAAGGAAGACGATTGTAATTAAATTTTGACATCCATTACATGTGTAAAAGGGCTAGCTCGAACGAGTCATTCGTATTATGGCAACTTTGGAGTGTTTTTTTCACTTAGAAGAACTTTCTAATTCATCTAGGTTTTTCAGTCACACCTCCAAAGCCAAAGCATGTCATAATACTAATGCATCGGGCTTGCGTCCTAGTCTTTAGAGTCTGGTGTCAAAATTTGAGACTGTCACCATGTTTATCCTTATAAAATATGACCTTATAGGTCCCTCAGGGGGGTTAAATTTGTCCTAGTGTGGTAGTATATGTTCAAGGGGTGTGTTAAACACCTTAATACACTTCATCCACCCCTTTTTGGACCCTTAAAAATCATGAAATCAAACTAATTCACCCCTATATGCAAAATCCCTTAAATTATGGTAGTTGGAGATAAATTTCCCTAATTTTTGGATTTTGGGGACAAAAATCCACTAATTTTAGGCCTCATAATTGATTTCCAATGGATTTTTGTTGGAGAATTTGCCTTCTTGAGGGGGGCACATCTCTTGGAGACAAACTCACTTGATTTGTGGTGATTTGCCTCACTCATGCTCCCGTAGGTGACGCTTTGTCTTGAGTCAACTCATGGAGGCTTGGAGAGACGATATCTCCCTTCATGCATGTATGTTGACACTTGGAGGGGTGCTTCCCTTGGTCCCTTTAGTTGTCTAATTACCAACATAGATCCATCTTAAACTTGGATATATCAAGAACCGAGAGGGATCCAATTTCTTGAGGTGTAATTTATTTTAATCTTAATTTTTGTACACGTTCAGAAAAAAAAAATTACATTTCAAGAAATTTGATCCCTCTTGGTGCTTGATAGACCAGTGTTTAAGATTGATCTATGTATTTTTATTTTTTTTATCCTATGAGCCACCATGGATTTTTTTAATAATTTTTTTATTTGGTTTAAAATTTTTATTTTATGAACCTATTTTTTTGTTTATTTTATTTTATTTTATTTTATGAGTCGACATGAATATTTTTTAATTTTATTTTTGGTAGCATAACATTAGGAATGTGACAACATCTCCTCTATACTGGGCCGTAGAGCACCTCTCTACTCTCGACTAAAGCATCCAAGAGGACACAAGACTTTTCGCAGCTTCCTTCCAATCATCATGCCTACACCGTAAGTCTTGGTCCCATCCACAAACATCAAACAATTCCCATGGGGCACGGTAAGTACTTTGGCAAGTTTTAGAAAGTCATATCCCAAGATGAATCTATACTCATCCATTGGAAAAACCCTCAAGTCTAAAATACAAAACCATTCCCCAACTTTAAAAAATGAACCAATCCTACCATTACCTTCATTGTTGAGTTCACCCTCTTGGACAAGGCATTGCAATGCAAGCTTGCCGAAGCTAAGCATGCCCTTTGTTTTGTGAATGCAATAGTGAGTGGGTTGAAAGTGAGAACCTTGGTGGACACTTCCATATTTGGTGTTTTTACATTCCGGTTTTTAATTTTTTTTTAAATACTAGCTTATTTTCAAGTTTCATTACTCATAAAAAATAATATTAAATTAAATTAATAATATAAATCTCATTTACCTTAATTTAAAGGTTTTCAATACTTTTAGATTTTATTGAAGGTAAATTGAGCATTCTCACACAAATTGATAGAATAATCCAAACAATGTCCACACATATGAGGAGCATTGATAAAGGTTTTGGGTTTTCATAAATAATATCCATATTTGCTTATTTTTTGGGATAAGTAAAAGATGAATTATAATTATAATCCACTTGGATGTCATTCAAGGTGTTTTTATTGAAATATTGAAATTGTTATTACAGATTATTCATAATTAATTATAACATATATAATTATAACAATGTTAATTAAAAAAGCAATGCTAAAACTAAAATTGTCTTGTGTGGATACTTATTTTGATAATTTTGAAATTTTAAGATTATTAATAAAAGTTATTTATCATTAATTGCAACACATAATCCGAGGAATGTTATAATTACATGTGAGGGCAACACATAATCTTAGGAATGTTATAGCTACATATGAGGTTGACACTTACTTTAATGCTAACAACATTATTATTATTATTATTTTGTTCAAATAAAAGATCATAGTCTAAATTATATTAGCTCAAAGACCATATTGTTTATTGGCTATGAAAACTTTACATGAATATATGCAATCAAAATATTAAGCCATAGTATGTAGAGCACCTTCCTTATCTCTCATGTAAAAAAATAAAAATGCATAAATAAACAAAATACAATGCATAAATAATACTTTTTTTAATATCATTGTAAAGCCTCTCCCAAAACACCCAACAATTTAAAATAAAGGCTAACAACATTATAATCTTTTAGTTATATTGATATGATTTTACATATATAATCACATATTTTTATATTAAAATTTTATTTTATATTAAACTTTATCTTATAAATTGTGTGTTTTATAAAAATAATATTTACATATTTTATTATTATAGTAAAATATTTTTATTGCATCGAAGAGGTGTATTCTATAGCTAAGTTGGGGAGAGATGTGTAACTCCCTCTGTGCTCATCCTAGAATTGACACTTGTCTTTTATAAAAAAATATTATAAAAAATAACTTATCCGCTTAAATTAAATTTAAATGATTTAGAATTGCATATATATATATATAAAACAACAAAAATTAGATAAACTAAAACCATAAAAATTAGATTACACATTTCCACTCTAAAAATGGTTTGCATCTGAGAGATTTGATCCCTCTCAATACTTGCTAATCCTCTTTTAGATGGATCTATGCTGGTATATATGTAATGTTACATGTTATTTTATTAGAGATATCCTTAGTTATATATTAATCTTTCTATTTTAAATTGTATAATTTAATTTAAATACAAAGAAAAAAGTTATAAAATATCATATTCATATTAACTTTCAAGATGTTAAAGTTGAGGTAGAAATTATGTAATATTGTGATATGTTGTGGATGGTTGTTGTTTTGTGGTATATTTTTTATTGAAGATGTTTAAAAATTGGAAAATTTAAATGGAATGACATTTTTTATTTATTTTATTTTATGAATCTAACTTCTTTTATTTTACAAAATTGGAATGAAATTGTGTTTTAATTTCAATTTTGATAGTAAAAATGGATTGGACACCTTTGACACCTTTAAAATCTTTTTAAGACACCTAACATTCCAAAAATTAATAACCACAACCTAATTTTTTATTTAAAAATTCCAAAAAGATTTTATCAAATCTTTAAAAAACCAAAAACCCAAATAATAGAAGAATTTTCAAACTACGAGTATTTTATTTTTGAAATGTGTGTTCAATGGGAGTTTCATCACTTATAAAATTGAAATCTCAAGAAATTTCAAATTTAAATCAATATCATATACAAATTAATGTCATTCTCCCGTCTTAATCCTTGTTATCGTCAATCCCGCTGTCTTCCTCAAAGCCACTTAGGCAACGGCATCGACGAATCCAAGTGAAGTCACCCGGACAGACTGTATATTGAAATTTAATATTGACTTTTGGGCAGAAGAGATATCTGCTCTGACCACTTATAATGAGCTACCTCCAATTTAGGGGAGTTTCTACATTGATTGATAAAATGGGTATTCTCTGATAATTGGGACTTGGGCAGATCAAGTACCTGTTTTTGATCTTATAGAGGCTGCTGATCCACTGCGGTGTACTGTACTATATGCTGGGTTTCGGATGATCAGCTGAAGAGAGAGAAAATGCGTTCCGGTAATGATGCACCGAAGCTCATAGTGGAGGCATTGCTCCAGAGGTTTCTTCCTCTTGCTCGGAGACGCATCGACACAGCTCAAGCACAGGTATTGTCTATCCTTAATTCTTCTATCAGTTTCAAATTCAAAGGGAGCATTAATTTTGCCCGGCAAGTACTGAAAAGAAAAACCATGGTATAGGGTTTTAGAGCATTGTTTTGGGGTTATGTTAAATGGAATTATACGTTTTATTGTCGAAATCAACATCCCACAGGACAAGGCTTGGTTTTAAACTTTTAAACTTTTTTACAATGGAAACTTTAATATGTCGCTGCGACACCTTCTCATGCCTCTAGGGGCATAGGGGCTGAAACACAGCATAAGGCTTCGTGAATTCATGGCTGACATGGCAGGTTTTGGATTTGATTTTCATAATTTTATCAGGATACGAGTCTGAAACCCCTCCGTCTCTCTGTATCTTATATCTCTGCATCTGGGACCCATACCACAACAGTAAAACCTTTAAGAAAACAAGATCCACATGGCGGGTTTTGGCTTTGGTTATCTTAGTTTCAGCAGGACAGGGGCCTGAATATGTTTTTCTAAGACCTATTTTAATAGGGGCACTATACATTTGTGTATTTTGGCAAAAACAAAAGTCATTGGGAGGTCAAGACCCACGTTGTAGGCTATGGCGCTGGTGTATGTAATCTTATCAGTGTGGTATCCTTTGTATGTCTCGGCAATTGCTGTTGAATTATTGTAACTTCAAAGTGTATTCACTTATTGTACCCCGATGTTTCTATTGGGAGAATCATTTGTATTTCATTGTACCCAGATGTTCCAATTGGGAGAATCATTATTATTGTATTAGGTCAGTAGAGAGTCATGAGGAAAACCCTCTGTTGTAAGTCGGGTCATTAGCACCCTCCGGAATATAATAATAAGTTGTTTTGAGTCCTCCTAGAGAAGTCGGCCCAGTCAAGTTTAGTGGGGCCGACTTGGTTGAGTAAAAAGTCAAGTGAACAAAAGAATATAAATAGAAGTGAATCGCTCCTCGTTTGAACACACAGACACACTTGTGTAGCGCATAAGAGAGAGAGAGAGAGAGAGGCTTATCTGCAAGGAGGAGAAGGACCAGTTTGAAGTCTTGTCTTTTATCTTTTTGATCATCTATATTGAGGAAGCTTTTCTCGCCGGGTTTTTCCCTTTAGGGTTTTCCCAGGGTAAATCTGTGTTGATCTTGTGATACTGTTTCTTTCAGTGATCCTGTATGCTATGATTATTGTGAAATTGAATTGAATGCTGATAATCTAGCTTAGCATAGAGAATCTTAACATGGTATCAGAGCTAACTTGAATAGGACAACTTTCACAAGGTGAAAAATTTCTCTCTCCCTCTTCGACAAAAAAATCAGGGTTTCAAAGAAATTTTGATTTTTGAAGATCTAACTGCATAGAAAGTTGCGCCCTCCTAGAGCGCATCCACTGAGCCTGAGATTGAAGTTTTTGAGTGGGTAGATCTCCAAGAAAGTCAAACCCTAGTTTGACACTGGCCCAGAATACTGCAGAAATCCAGAAAACTAGAAAACTGCACTGCAAAATCTTGCAAGTGAGTTTTGAAAGGTGAAGACTTGAGATCTCCAGAAACCATGCACACCAGTCAACTCGCCTCAGTCAAGCGCATCTCCTGGTAAGATCAGTTTCTCATTTTCAAGAATTTCAATTTTTTGTGATCTCCTGACAAGATGGCCCCAAGCACCAAGCTTGAGGACAAACTAGAAGGCATAGAGAATTTTCGAGCATGGAAATACAAAATTGGCCTCATTCTCAAGGAGAATGATCTTGACAAATATATCAAGGAAGAAGTTGCAGAACTTGAAGAGGTTGAAGCTAAGGAGAAGCACAAGAAGGATCTGATTAGGGCACAAATGATTATTGCTGACTCTATCAAGGATCACTTGATCCCTCAAGTGTCATCCAAGAAGACTCCGAAAGAAATGTATGATGCCCTAGCAAGGATGTATGAAGGAAGAAACATCAACAAAAAGATGATTCTAAGAGCTCAATTGAAGAGCACCAAGACGAGTCATGGACAATCCATCCAGGACTATTTCACAAGGGTCTCCTAGTTCAAGGAACAACTAGAAGCCATTGGAGACAACCTTGATGAAGATGAGTTGGTTATGACTGTTTTCAATGGTCTCACTAGACCCTGGGATTCATTCATCCAAACTATGTGTGCCAGAAAGGAAAGCATGAAGTTTGATATTGTATGGGAAGATTGTATTCAAGAGGAGGCTAGAGTGGTCAATAGAGAAGCTCTACTAAAGGAAGATGATCAAGCCTTAGCCACCCATACCAAGAGAAGAATAAGTCAACCCAACTTCAAGAAGGGGAACCACAAGGAGTCTCAACCTCCCAGAAGGTTCCAAAGAACAAGAGAAAGTCTCCCAAAGAGGGACTACCCCAAAGAGAAGAATAAGTCAACCCAACTTCAAGAAGGGAAACCACAAAGAGTCTCAACCTCCCAGAAGGTTCCAAAGAACAAGAGAAAGTCTCCCAAAGAGGGACTACTCTAGCTTTCAATGTTTTCATTGTGATAAGGTAGGACACATTGCTAGAAATTGTCCTTTGAAGAAAGAAGAATACAAGAAGATGAACAACAACAAAAGACATCATGCACATTTAGCTGAAGATGAGGATGAAGAAGAAGAAGAAGAAGAAGGACCTCAGAGAAAGCAAGCAAGAGAAGAAGATGCAAAAGAGTATGTACTATTCTCAACACTCTCTGGGTCTGTAACACCTGGAGAAGACACATGGCTTATTGATAGTGGTGCTTCAAAGCACATGACGGGACAAAAGAAAATTCTGTCAAAACTTGAAGAAAGGAACTCTCCTCAGAAAGTATCTTTAGGAGATGACTATCAATATCCAATCAAATGAATTGGTGAAGCAAGCTACAAGCTTGATTCAGGAAACCCCTTGAAGATGAAGTTTGTTTTATTTGTACCTGGTCTAAAGAAGAACTTACTTTCTATCTCAGCATTAGATAAGAAAGGATATAGAGTTGCATTCATAGATGGACAAGTACTCATGTGGCCCAAAGGAAAGTCAATTGAAGATGCAGTTGTCATCGGTGAAGAAGAAGGAGGCCTGTATAAACTCAAGGGACATTTAGAAACAACCCTTGTTCATGAGACCACTAACCCTAGTGAACTGTGGCATAGGAGGCTTGCCCACATAAATCACAAAGCACTACCTCATGTGAACAAAGTAGAGACGGGACTACCAGACTTGAAGATCAACCGTGAAGGCATTTGCAAAGGATGTGCAAAAGGAAAGAATATCAAGAATCCATTTCCAAAGAGTGAAACAAAAACTAAAGGTACGTTTGAATTAATTCATTCAGATGTATGCGGTCCAATGTCCTCCGCATCCTTGAGTGGTTTTGAATACTATATTACATTTATTGATGACTATTCAAGAAGGACATGGATATACTTCTTGAAAGCAAAGAATGAAGTGTTTGAAAAATTCAAGGAATTCAAAGCCTTGATAGAAAACCTTTCAAACAAAAGAATCAAGACACTTCGATCAGACAATGGCGGAGAATATACTTCAAAAGAATTTGAAGCCTTTTGTAAAGATGCTGGAATCAAGAGGGAACTAAGTACTCCCTACAATCCTTAACAAAATGGTGTTGCGGAAAGAAAGAACAGAACCATCATGGAGGCAGTGAAGATAATGATATATGATCAAGATCTTCCAATGCATCTATGGGTAGAAGCAGCAAGAACTGCTGTCTATGTACATAATAGAATATCTCACAGTGCCCTTGGATTCAAGAATCCAGAAGAGATGTTCACGGGAAAGAAGCCTGAGGTAAGTCACCTCAAGATATTCGGTTGTCCATTATATGTTTACATACCGAAAGAGAAAAGAACCAAGTTGGACCCTTCCAGAAAGAAGGGAATATTTGTTGGATACTGTGAAGTATCCAATGCATTCAGAATTTACATTACTGGATTCCATCACATGGAAATCGGTAGAGATGTAACATTCGATGAAGAAGCAGCTCTCAAGAGATCCAGAAAATGTCAACATGAAGAAGTATATGAGGAAGATGCACCTCCCAGAAATGTAGAGGCTACATTGCTCCCTGAAGATGAAGCACCTGAAGATCATGATATGACAGAACCACAAGAACCTCCCACAATGGAGATATCACGGAAGAGAAAGCCTGCTTGGGCAAGAGAAATTATACAAGAAGCAGAAAG
>LPNX010336611.1:29236-56203 GCA_001517045.1 Pseudotsuga menziesii | reverse complement strand
ATGACGAAAGAATACCAGTCAATAATGAAGAATGATGTGTGGGATATAGTTCACAAACCAGAAGGCAAGAGTGTGGTATCTTCCAAGTGGATTTACAAGATAAAACATGCGGCTGATGGAAGTATAGAGAAATACAAAGCAAGATTTGTGGCTAGAGGTTTCTCTCAGAAAGAGGGAATTGATTATGAAGAAACATTTGCACCAGTAGCAAGGTATACTTCGATTAGAGCCATCATGGCACTTGCGTCCATGATGAAATGGGACTTACACTAGATGGATGTAAAGACAACCTTCCTGAATGGTGTGATTGAGGAAGAAGTATACATAGAACAACCACAAGGATTTGAAGTTGAAGACAGACGGACTCACTTATGCAAGTTGAAGAAGGCCCTGTACGGCCTGAAGCAAGCTCCTAGAGCTTGGTATGGAAGGATAGATAGTTTCCTGGCGAGCTTGGACTTTACCAAGAGTAAAGCCGATCCTAACCTTTACTTCAAGGTTATAGAAGATGAACCTGTCATACTATTACTATATGTGGATGACCTATTTCTGACAGGGAATGAGAAACAAATTAAAGAATGCAAGAAGATGCTCGCTGAGGAATTTGAGATGAAAGACCTTGGATTGATGCACTATTTTCTAGGTCTGGAAGTGTGGCGAAGATTAGAAGGAATCTTTCTCAATTAGGGAAAGTATGCAGTAGAAATTTTGAAAAGATTTGATATGTTGGAATGTAAATTCATGGGCACACCCATGGATACCAACCTGAAGTTGCTGGCTGATGAATCATTAGAATTAGTGGATGTAACTCAATACAGACAGATTATTGGGGTTGTTGATGTATCTAACAAATACCAAACCAGACATTTGTTTTGCTGTGAACACCTTGAGTCAGTATCTAGTTCAACCTAGATGTATTCACCTAGTAGTTGCAAAACATGTGATTATATATCTGAAAGGAACTATAGATTTTGGTCTATGCTATGATGGAAATTATGACTACAGATTGTATGGCTATATAGATGCAGATTGGGCTGGAAGTGTCTCAGATAGGAAAAGCACATCAGGTGGATGTTATTGTCTGGGGTCTGCTATGATTTCATGGTTTAGTAGGAAACAGTCTAGTGTTGCTCTTAGCACGGCTGAAGCAGAATACATAGCAGCTTGCTCTGCTAGTTGTGAAGCCATATGGCTTCGGAAGCTGATGTCAGGTCTATTTAACCTGGAATTGGATACCACAGTGATTCTATGTGATAACCAGAGTTGTATAAAGATGGCAGAGAACCCAGTGTTCCATGATAAATCGAAGCACATAGAAATCCGGTATTTCTACATTCGAGATATGATACAAAAGGGAGCCATAAAGCTCCAATATGTGAGTATCGATGAACAAGTTGCTGATGTGTTGACAAAGCCTTTGTCTTGAATAAAGAATACTTTCGAGACAAGCTTGGTGTTGTTCGAAAAGACCTTCCCCGAAAGGGGGAGCAGTGATGTTGTAGTGGGATTGTATCATCCCTGGACACCTGTCCTAAAGTGATCCGTAGACTTCTATCTCTGAGAAAGAAGCATAATTGTATCATCCCTGGACACTTGTCCTAAAGTGATCCGGAGACTTCGGTTTTCGAGAATGTGGTAGGATTGCATCATCCTTGGATGAAAGTCCTAAAGTGATAGGGAGTGATTATCTCGTAATGGTATCCGGTGACTTCGGTCCTCGAGAATGTGGTAGGATTGCATCATCCTTGGACCTAAGTCCTAAAGTGATAGGGAGTGATTATCTCGTAATAGTATCCGGTGACTTCGGTCCTCGAGAATGTGGTAGGATTGCATTATCCTTGGACCTAAGTCCTAAAGTGATAGGGAGTGATCATCCCGTAATAGTATCTGGTGACTTCGGTCCTTGAGAATGTGGTAGGATTGTATCATCCCTGGACTTAAGTCCTAAAGTGATCCTTAGACTTTTGTCTTCGTATTGTGGATTGCAGGTTGTTGCTGATGATGATGATGTTGCTGATCGAAAGATCAGAGTATTGATGATGATGTTGCTGATCGAAAGATCAAAGTGTTGCCGATGCCGATGATGTTGCTCAAAGTATTGCTGTTGATGATGATGATGATCGAAAGGTCACAATATCGTTGATGATGATGTCGCTGATTGAAAAAAAACTAAAATGCTAATGATGATGTTGTCGACTAAACAATCAAAGTGTTGCTACTGCTGAAATTGAAGATGAAGACTATATGTCAAAGATGATGAAAAAGCTTCCAATGATTTATAGATGTATCACCCTGATGATGTTGAAGATGCTCTCTCTCCTTCTTCTACTGTTGTTCTTGTTGTTGTAGAATACCCTTTTCATTAAGGGGGAGTGTTGAATTATTGTAACTTCGAAGTGTATTCACTTACTGTACTTCAATGTTCCTATCGGGAGAATCATTTGTATTTCATTGTACCCTGATGTTCCTATCGGGAGAATCATTATTATTGTATTAAGTCAGTAGAGAGTCATGAGGAAAACCCTCTGTTGTAAGTCGGGTCATTAGCACCCTCCGGAATATAATAATAAGTTGTTTTGAGTCCTCCTAGAGAAGTTGGCCCAGTCAAGTTTAGTGGGGCCGACTTGGCTGAGTAAAAAGTCAAGTGAATGAAAGAATATAAATAGAAGTGAAGCGCTCTTCATTTGAACACACAGACACACTTGTGTAGCGCATGAGAGAGAGAGAGAGAGAGAGAGAGTCTTATCTACAAGGAGGAGAAGGACCAGTTTGAAGTCTTGTCTTTTATCTTTTTGATCATCTATATTGAGGAAGCTTTTCTTGCTGGGTTTTTCCCTTTAGGGTTTTCCCAGGGTAAATCTGTGTTGATCTTATGATACTGTTTCTTTCAGTGATCCTGTATGCTATGATTATTGTGAAATTGAATTGAATGCCGATAATCTAGCTTAGCATAGAGAATCGTAACAATTGCTTCCATTTATGAACATTATATTTGGTTCTTGTGATAAAACATAACAAACAGTGTTTATTAATCAATACCTATCTGGCAGGTTTTTGAATTGGCTTTTGTACATTCATCAGAATATGAGTCTTAATAAGCCTTGGAAACAACCACTATTTTTTTTTAACAGAAACAGTAAAAATATATATATTAAAAGGGTTGTGCACAGCCATTCAGTACAGAGCAAGCCTAATCTTGAGAAAAAAGTCTGAAAGAAGAGGTCTACAAAAATTACCAACAGAGTTGGCATCCAACTAAAGCCTGCTAAGGAGTTCCTGCTATTAACTGTAACTAAGGAGGAGTAAATACGAACAAACTGCTGGTTCAGAAATATACAAAAAAACATAGAGAAGACAGAGGGAATTATTTTGGTTCACCTGGAAACCCAACAGGCTGGGTGACTGAAATATCTTCCATAGGCTGAGCTTCTTTACCGGGGGAGTCCTAGCAGTGACTCCATTGATTCATCTCGTCAAGCTTCAGCACTTCATCCTTGATGATATCCACTGTGCCCATCAATTCTTTGAGATCCCTGTCATGGTCGTCGATGCAGGAGTCATGGCATCCTATCTGGTTGGACAGATACCTGATATTAGAGACCAAGTGCTTGACATTAGATGCCATGTTTCTGTTGTCTTCAACGCCCACTGCCACGAAATCGGAGAGTTTGTGCAGATGTTTTTTGAGGTCATCTTGCCTCGCCTCTAGAGAAGAATGCTCCGAGCCTGCACCTTTGTTCGCCATAGAAAGAGCACCAATCCGGTTTGAAAGGCCTGAAACCGGGTCCTGGAGAGGGATAAGCCTGGGTAACGATAGCTTCAAAAGAGACTGGGCATCAACAGCAATCGGAGAGCCTGCTTCAACAGATCCAAGATGTGAATAAAACGAGAGGAGGGAGACTGCTAAGGTAATGCTGGCTCGCACATGAAGGAAGGACGGGGAGTTAAGGTCGGGCAGAGGAGGAGGCTACATGTCCATGGTAATGCCACTGGTCCAGACAGAGGAGAGCGCGCGAAACGAGGGCGAGGAAGGGGTGTCTCGACCCTTTGGGAGGGGCTTGGAATAGTTCATGAAAAAATTTGGGGGTTTAGGTTTAGGGAATGAACTTGAACCCATCACCATGGTCATTATAAGTAATGGTGCCTAGAGGCAAAGAGGCACCTTTGTTGGCCAAGTGGTTAGCTAGATCATTGTTTCCTCTGTGTATGTGGTAAGTCGAAGTGTGAGGGGTAAGATTTAGGAGGGAGATCTAGTCATAGAGCTTTTTGCAGTTGATGGATCCTTTGGAGTAGCCCAAGTGCATCTTTAGAATGACTTGACGAGAATAACCAAAAACAAGAAGGTTTAGAATGGATTCCCAGTTTATCATTTCTAGGCCATGAAGGAGCGCTAACCATTCTACCTCATTGTTCATCTTGATTCGGAGGACCCAAACAAAGGATTTCACAATTTTTCCACCTGGGTCGAAAATGACCCCTCCTGCACCTGCCTCCCCAGGGTTGCCTCTTGAGGCACCATCAAAGAATAGAGAATGACATTGTTGCTCTTTTCTCCATTAAGCAAAATCATCAGGATTTAGGATTTTTCGTGATTTTCCAGGGTTGAATAACCCGAAAGGATTTGGACTGAGGGGAGCTCCGAGGGAGGAAGAGTCTGCACCGTCTTGATTCCTTAGCAGAGAGATCTTCTGAGGAAGTATAGCCAACGCCTTTTGAAGCCAGGCGTTCAAAGATCATGCTAATTGCCTTTGAAGCGATTTGAGCAGGAATTGCTTTCTTGCCTTTGAAGATGATTCTGTTTTGAGCTAAGCAAATTTGCCAATAGAGATTTTTTGGGATGGTGTTCCAGATTCTTTGCAGAGTGGGTTTTTTCCAATGAACTCTGGGGAAGAGAGGGTTCCAGGCAACTAGAAGCTGGCGAAATTGTTCTGGAGGAGAGAACCAAGAGCTCAGATCACCCAGGACTGCTCTCCAGACCTGAATGGAGAAGCTACATTGAAGAAAAAGGTGGGAAGCACTTTCTGAGTGTGAGTTACACAAGACGCATCTGGAGGGTCCTTCAATCCCCCTTTTAGTGAGATTGTCAACATTAAGGAGCTTTTATGCATTAGAAGCCAGAAAAAGGAATTGACTTTGGGTATACAGTCAGAGTTCCAAACCTTTTTCCAAAAGTTTGCTAGGGGCTGGGTGGTATTGGAATCCAGGATCGGATAACCTTCTTTGACAGAGTAGAAGCCCTTGTTACCCCAACCTATGGAGTCCTTGGTCGGTCGATGGGAGGGAGCTTTCCCGTGCAAGAACGAAAGGAATTGGTCGTAAGCCGACTTGAGATGCTGTGGGGGATTGAGATCTTTTCAATTTCTCCAAATCCCAGAGTGGTCCCAGTCTGAGATGTCGTTGAGCGAAAGGAAGTTGTTTTCTTGGGTTCATCGAGAGAGATCCTCTAAAAAGGGAAAAGAGGACAACAGAGGGTGTCCAAGAATTCTGTCCATCTAATTCATGATCCTTTTACCGTTGCCTGGTATCCAGTAGAGATCGTCTTTAATTAGGCTAACAGAGAATTTGCAGAGATTCCAAATGGAGGTTCCTTTCCCTTCCCAATTGCTATCCAGAATTTTGGATCTTAGCTTTTTGATATACTTCTTCCGGATAACCTCTTTCCACTAATCCTTGCCCCCTGTTGCCATTCTCCATACGAGTTTGGCCCCTAGGGCTTTGTTCATTTGCTCCGGGTCTCTCAGGCCTAATCCCCCTTTAGATTTGGCAGCTTTGATCGTGTTCCAATTCATAAGGTGGAATTTTTTGTTTTTAGTTTTTCCTCCCTGCCACTAGAATTTCCTAATTTCCAAGCTAATGTTGTTCATAACAGACTTTGGGGCCAAAGTTATTGATCTAGAATAAATTGGATAAGAGGAAAGAATTGATTGGATCATAATAGTTTTCTCGGCAAGGTTTAACCATCTCATCCCCCAGAATTGGACTTTATTCCTGATTTTCTGGATAATAGGACCCCACATCGAGGAGTTGGTGGAGTTCTTGGAAATGGGAATACCCATGTATTTGAAGTGAGTCCAGTCATAATTTATTTTCATCTTCATAATCTGGGATATATCTTTGAGGATTTTGGCATTGTAGTTCCAACCATATAACCAACATTTGTTGAGATTTGCCTTGCTTCCAGAGGTGCAGAGAAAAAGATCGAGGGAGAGATTGAATTTTCTAGCAATTTGAAGAGAGGCGCTTCCAAGGAGGATGGTATCATTGGCAAAGAGAGCATGATTAATGGGAAGGGTTCCCCTTGAGAAGGAGAGACCAAGGATAGATCCGTTCAGTTGGGACCTATAAAGTCTTATGCTCAGGGAGTCAGCTATGAGGATGTATAGGAAGGGGGGGATAAGGGACAATCTTGCTGGATACCACGTTTGGCAATCCAGGGAGAGCTAATGTAGGCTTGAATCAGGTTGACAAATTTTTGGGAGAAGCCATATTTTTCCAAAATCAGAAAGATAAAATCATGTCTTAATCGATCAAAGGCGTTGGCGAGTTCGAGTCTGATAGCCATACCCGCTTCTTGCCTTTTTAGGCTGGAATGAATAGCTTCTTGAACGAGGAGGATATTGTCACTGATGTGTCGGCCTGCAATAAACCTGCCTTGGTTGGGGGAGATGAGATTAGGGATGATAGTTTTAAGCCTGAGGGAAAGAATCTTGGCAAAGATTTTGTAGGAGGGATTGTAGAGAGAGATGGGACGAAAACGCTTGATAGAGGTGGGAATGGGTTCTTTGGGAATGAGGGCGAGGAAAGTGGAGTTTGTAGCCCCACCGATTTTTCCTTTGCAATGGATCTAGGAAATAAGCCCAAACAAGTCTTTTAAGTTTTTTTATTATAAACCAACATTTCCTGTAGAAACAGATAGAGAAACCGTCTGGCCCAGGGGCTGTGTCTGGGTGAAGAGACTAGATGGCCTTCTTAATTTCTTCTTCAAAAGTGGAGGCGTCTAGGGCTTCTGAGTCTTTTTTGCCAACAAGGGTGGGAATGTTTGAGGTCATATTTATCATCTTGTCCTACCTAATCTCCTCCTCAACAATATATAGGTGTTCGAAAAAACTTTTGACCTCATGCTTGATTTCCTCTTGGTCTGATAATTTAGTCCCATCATCCTTTGTGAGTTCCTTTAGAGTATTCCTCTTTTGTCGCTCCTTGCATTGTTCATGGATGAATTTGGTGTTTTGGTCTCCTCCTTTAAGCTAAAGGTTTTGGGAACACAATCTCTAGTCTTCTTCCTCCTGCCTAACTGTGGTCTGGATTCTTCTATCGAGATCCCTTTCTCGGTCTAGAAGATCCCTGGTGACGTCATCTTTTTCCATTTTTCTTGTAGAGTACCTAGATATTTAGTTAGCTCTAATTTCCTTTCCCTTGGCTCTTGGTAGTTTCGAACATCCCAGAGTTTGAGTTCAGATTTTACATGCTTTACCTTTTGCTCCCATATATAGCTAGGCGAGCCTACAATGAAGATATTCCAAGCGTTTTTTATAATAGACAAAACTCCCTCTGATTCCAACCACAGAGGGTTGAATCTGAAGGGGAGTAGACCTAGATTCCTAGTGCGAAAAAGGAAGAAGCTGAGAGGCTTGTGATCTGAAACTGTCGAGGCTAGCATCTTGGAATCAGGTGTGGCTGGATTATTGAGAAAGGAAGTACTTACCAGAATGCGATCAAGCCTTGCTGTTATGTGTCCGGGTCCAATTTTTTGGTTGCTCCAGGTGAAATTCCCTCTCTTTGGCTTGGTATCAATTAAGCCCCAAAGGGAGATGAGATGTTCCAGTCTTTCACCAAAAGGATCCCGAACTTTGGAGCCTCCTCTTCTTTCATCAACAAAGATGGTAACATTAAAGTCACCAACTATAATACAGGGAAGATGCATCTTGCCAAACCTTTGATCTTCCAAGGTATTCCAGAAAGCATCTTTGCTTGCTTGGGCTGTAGGCACGTAGATATTCCCAATCCATAGAATTTCATTACTGTCTCTGTCTTCTAAATCAACGAAGAGCCAGTTTATGTTTTCTGAGGCTGAGCGCAGAGAGTATCTTTGTTTATTCCACCAGGTGAGAAGGCCCCCTGAAGCCCTTGAGGCATTGACAACTTTGCCTTCGCCTCTGGCCTAGATTTTATTCATTATTTTTAGACAATCTTTTGCATACATTTTTGTCTCCTGGATAATGAGGATGGAATCTGCCTCCATAATCTTGAATCTTTTGATGGCTTTTAGCTTTTGCTTTCCTCCCAACCCTCTGCAGTTCCAAGAGACAAACTTCATTATTTTTTGTGAGGGTGGGATGACTCATCCTTTTTTTCTTCTTCGATGCCCATTAGATACTTACCAGATTGGGTATTTATGACGAGGAAGTCTAGGCTGGCTTGCTTTCGTGCAACTTTCTCCCAGGTTGCTTCCATTTCCCTAATGAACTTGTTTGGTTTTCTTCCTTTTTTTACTAGTGGTTCTAGGTCTTCATCTTTGCTCTTCGACGTTTCTTCAGTTTGCGCCTTTGCCCTTGATCTTGTAATTGATCCTCTAGAGTTCATTGATGCTTTAGATCTTGCTTCTGTATGGACTTGTGAGGGGAGAGTACATTGATAAGGTAATATGGATAGTGGTAAACTAAAACCACTAGATATGTGGTATCATGTGAAAATGGTTAGTGGTGGTTAACCAAAAAGCACCAAATACAATGAGGAAAAAGCTATTGAAGAAGAGAAGACTCCAAATCTCAATCTTAGATCCCTTCGACAAATCTCAGTCTTTGTGGGATTTTTTTTTAAAGTTTGAATTCTCAGGCCTTTAATGATCGATTTTAATGGTAGAAAAAAATTGCCAAGCATGTCTCTCTAGTACAAAGTCTAAGGTCGTTTGGTATATTGACAGTGGAGCATACAGTCATATGATCGAATACAAGCATTAATTCAAGGCCCTTGTTGAGAATCAGATAGGATGAAGGATAAAAGTCCTCAGGACAGATAATGGAGGCGAGTACACCTCAAATGCCTTCAAGAAATTCTGTGCAGAGGCAGGAATTAAGAGGGAGCTAACGGTGCCTTACACGCCTCAGCAAAATGGGGTGTTTGAAAGGAAAAACAAAGTCATTGTTGGAGCAGCTAAGGCAATGTCGAATGATTAGGATCTTCCAAAGTTTTCGTGGGCTAAAGCCTGCAACATTGCAGCCTAAGTCACTGGGTTCGTCGTTTTTTTCCCTTGAAAATCGAAAATCGACGAATTTTTTAGTCCGCCAAATTAATTTGTTAAGTTTGGCGCATTTAATTCCGAATTCCCTGTTGTTTATTTTCCATCGTGAAGTCATCGTGTATTCTCATCGTGAAGTCACTATAAATCACTGAAGCTGTTGATTCTCTCAGTCATCGTGAGTGAAGTCCGTAAGTAGCATTCCACATTGCGCAGAGGGTTGATGTTTTTGTGTTGATGCATTTAGTATGCCATTGTGCAGAGAGCTGAGGTTATCCGTGAGTAGTGTTACTGGGGAAACTAGCAGATGAGTCGGACATCAGCCAGGTATGGGAGAAATCCCATCGGCAGATGAGTCAGACAGGCAGTAGATGGCTGTGTGATTGCACAGGTACCTCTACTCGTTCAGGGTCTCAGTCAGGTATGGGAGTACTCCATCGACAGATGAGACGAACAAGTAGTAGATGGTCATGCACATCTACTCGTTCAGGTTCTCATCCAGGTATGGGAGTACCCCATCAGTAGATGAGATGAACAGGCAGTAGATGGTCGTGCACATCTACTCGTTCAGGTTCTCAGCTAGGTATGGGAGTACCCCACCGACAGATGAGACGAACAGGTAGTAGATGGTCATACACATTTGCTTGTCCAGGATTCTCAAGCCAGGTATGGAAGTTTCCCATCGACAGTAGAGACGGACAGGTAGCAAAAGATTTTCTCTTAGACATCCTGATAGAACTAATTCATGAAGACACCTCTCGAAGGACAAAGATCGTGCAAACAACCTTTAGTATGTATAGAGATGATGGAGACAGTATAGATGTACAGATGAAACCCAGATGACTGTGATGATGATGAAGACCGAAGAATACCTTCCTTGTTGAGAGGGAGTGTTGGAGTTTGTGCAACTTCGGAAGACATTCTTTATTTGTACCTCCTACGGGAGTTTGAACTTCTTGTAATCCATCATACAAACCCTAGAAAGATCAATGTAAACCTTGGGGTGAAAAGCAAGCAATAAAAGGAAATAAAAATAAAATTATGAAAATGTATTATTGCTCCCCCAAGAGAAGTTGGCCCCAGTGAATTTTCCTAGTGGAAAATCAGTATAAATAGGAGGCGCCCCCTCCTCATTATTCACATAGACACACAAGTGAAAATTCGCATCACTGGGAGAGAGAAGTGCGCTCCTGCAGTAGGAGAAGACTGTTTTGGGTTTCTATCAATGGAAAGTACTTCCATCTTTTCTCTCTGTTCTTTGTACACTGATCTCAGAATTATTATCTCTATACTAAGGTTGCTGGGTTTTCTCCCATTTGGGTTTCCCAGGATAAAAATTCTTGTGTTATTGTTTTGTGCTCTGTTTATCTTCTAGTGATCCTATTGATAAATGCAATTAAGATATACTGCTATAATCTTATGAAAATCTAACAATCTGAATCATAGGTTCAGCAAAACACAAACATATACCAGATTCTGCCCTAAAAAATAGAAACTAAACAGTCTTTGTTAAATGTCTGAGCGCCATGCTGAAGATATCGGACAAAAAGATGAACTGAAAATTGCTATGGCTGATATGACTAATGACATAGAGTAAATATGCAATCTGAAAGTGCCCTTCCATAAGAAGCCTGTAAAGTCGGACTGAAAACTAAAAACTGAAACTGCAAACGGCTGATATGACTGATGACATAGAGTTAAGATGCTATCTGAACTTGCCCTTCTATAAAAGGCCTGTGAAAATATAAAAAATGACCATCATTGTTTTGTTCTGACATATGCCACTGTCCTAGTGCCAGCTGAATACATTCCTTAGAAAGGATATCGGCATCCCTGTTTCTTTCCCTGTAAACATGATGACATGAAAAAGATGAGAAACCAGGTTTTTATATTTGAACATCTGCTAGTAAAGGAGCAAGCTGAGAGTTGTGGCACCTCTGAACCTCATTGACCAGTTTGACCTGCATAGAATCACCAAATATTTGGATGTCCCGGCATCCTTTTTCTAGTGCAACAATGAGAAGAAGTTTTAATGACATGAGTTTTCCATAATTATTTGATCCGTTGCCCAGGCCAGCTTTTAGCTTGTAGGAAATGGAATCTGAAAATTTAAGAGTGCTACCTCCACCGCATATAGGTGGATTTCCTTGTGAAGCTACTTCAAAGAAACCCCACAGGATTTGTGTATTTATGGACTCATTTCTTATAATTCTGACCCTTCCCCCATGTTTTTCTTGAGGAAAATGGGAAAGAATTCCCAAGCGTTGTGTGGCAACTAGTTCAGGGATAAGGACCTTTCCATGGGAAAGTTGCTGGTTTCGTGCCAACCAAATACCCCAGCATATTATCAGTGGAAGAGCTCTGGCTGAGGAGAAATCCCCATCCTGGCTCCAAGTTTGGAAACTTCCTCAATATTGTCACCCTGCCATCGAAAGTCCTTACCAGCTAGTGAGCTACATTCTTTCCAAACCTTTCTAGTGAAGCGACAGTTAACAAAGAGATGAAGAATATTTGCTGAATCATTCTGGCAAAGGTTACACCTTCCTGGTCCTTAAAAACTACTTTTTTGCAGAATATTCCAGGTTGGTACCTTATTTTCTAAGATGCACCACATAAGAAGTTTTGATTTCGAGGGGCATTTTAGCTTCCATAGTCGCTTCCACCACCATTTAGGATCCCTGTTTAACTGGGTGGCGATGAGCTGCAAGTAACCTTTCTTGGGAGAGTATGAACCATGAGCATCAACATCCCAAATTAATTCATCATCACTATCTGAAATTCTGATATGGGCTCTCCTTAAAGCATAAATATAGTTATTCCATTCTCTTGCAAGATTACCTGCCAGATCAAGCTGGTCAACCTCAATCCAACCTTGGTTCCATAAAGTTGTTGAGTTTGGGTCTGCCAGTTGAGAAAGCTGAAATAAACCTGTCCTTTAACAGAGAGGTTAGATCCTCTGAAAGAAGATGATTTCTGCCACTGCCTGGCCAAGGATCTTCCCCCAACTTACAGTTTTGCCGATTGCTAATCTTCCAGGCTAGGTGATTTCCAATGAGGTCGAAAGCATTTGGCGCTGCTTTCCAAATATTTGATATGTTGAGCTGTTTCGTGTTTGGTTGGCATTCTGATCCAGTCGATCAGGATTGAGAGAAATTGTTATTTCATTCATTTTGAAAATAGTCACTTTCCGTCATGTTTGCTTTCCTAGTTTTTAGTGACAATCTTGGTGTTGTAAACAGGATGGACAATATCTACGAGCATCAGATCCGGCTTACGAACAGGTCCTGGATTCACTGGCCATGGTTGCACGTCACACTCCTGTGCAACTATTGGAAGCACTTGGTAAATGGAGAGAGAGGTGATGTATATTCCTTGTTGAGAAGAAATACCTTTCAAGTCTTTTTTAAGCTGTTGGAAAAATACGTCTTGTATTCAAATACATAAAAATATTTACAAACAGAAAAGCAGAAATTGAATAGATTTTAATTGAATCTTACCATTCTTCTTTCACATTTTTAGGTCCGTCCTTCTATAATTATATATATCCAAGCAGTGTCGAATAGATAATAGTTTAATTTGTAATACATGCCTTATTAAGGTGGATTACTGTGATCCTATTATTTTGATTTATCTGTGAAATTGTACCTCAGTGCTAGATGCGGTTTCAGTGCTCGTGCTTATTCTGATTGTCAAAATATATAGAAAGCAAGGAAATAAAAGATGAGCTGATATTCAACAATTGAATATATGTCAAGGCAGAGTGCATATCTAAGCTAATGACATTGATTCATAACTAATAATTATATAGTAAATCTGAAATAGCTATTCAGTAAAGATGGTTGAGTTAGCAAATGTATTATGCCAAGGTCAATCATATATGTGTTTCCAAATAAAAAGATCTTTCATTTGATCTGTATAGTATTTGAGCAATTAGGGCTAATCAGCAGATATTTGATATTAAAAAACCTGAATTTCTCTTTCATGATATCAATATACTATCAAGCTAGCATGTGTATTTTCCTCTGTAATTGATAGTCTATAGGTGTATCACTGTATTGTTATAAGCTCAGCCTGCAAAGGCTTCTGGTTCTATTTTGCAGACCATCGAGTTCTAATTTTGTTAGTGCATAATTTCTCTAGACTTTTGATTCACTCTGTCATTGTCAGCTGGTTTGGGCATTAATTTGGGTTTCTCTTATATTATGATATCTATCGATCTTGCTATTTTTTGAGTTTCTGCCCATGCCATTCTTGCAAAATTGCACTGCCTTTAAGTTTTGTTTTAATTAGAAACATTTTATATAGTCTTAATTAATACCATGATACATTTCTAGACATCAGCGTTGCCTTTGACCAGTCCATGTACTTTCTATAGTGAAGTAGGAAAGGGAATAAACTCATAGAATTAACTGTCAATGGGAGAGGTGGTTCACAAAGGTGATTATGTTATTCTTAAAATAAGGGTCAACAAATGAGGGAGATAGAATTATTATGATGGTATGTTATTAATCAATTTCCTCAAAAGCTCCATTGTATGATCTTTGAATTTGGTAGAAAAACAAAATTTGGGTTAGAATATTTTTCTAAGTTATAGTTTGAAGGAGATTCTTGAGGTAATGTAAAGTTCAATAATATTAGGGAAGATGTTCTATAATAGGGAACCTTGTGAATGCATATTGCCAAATTTTATAAAATAACCCTAACTTAAACAACATTAATTTTGGAAGAGTTTGTGTGGGTGTGGGGGCTGACAATGGAGTTCAAATCCAATCAACAACATGACAAATGTGAACCTAATGGTTGTATATCAAATTCCATAGTTGATAACATCACCGAAAAAATCGCCGATTTCTTGAAAATTCGTGATTTTTTTGGCCTGCCAATTTTTTCGGCTGAAAAAATCACGATTTTTGGAAAAAATTGGACATTGGGAATTTTTGAAAAAATCGCTGATTTTTATTGAAAAAATCGCGCAACAACCTAAAAAATTGCCATGGAGTTTAAAAAACATAGATTTTGCTAATAAGAATTTGACTAGTTTTGTACAAAAAACATTGAAGTCAATAATAGTAAATGGTAATGTTAAATTCTTAATGTAAAAGTGGCATTCTCCTTATATTTTATTTTCCATCCTTTCTCCTTATATTTTATTTTCCAAATAAAATATAAGGAGAAAGGATGGAAAATAAAATATAAGGAGAATGCCACTTTTACTTAATTTTTTAACATTACCATTAATTGTTTCAGGATGTTTGAGAGTGTTTCCAACCTCATCGGACTTCATATGCAAAAAGTAGAATTTTAGATCCCATTCAATATTCGATAGACTTAATAGTTTTCAGGATGTCAGGATTACAACGTTTCCACTGGATTCTATCATGTATGAGGGTACGGGATTTGAATTTAATCAAGCACATCATACTCTCTTTGTACCTTGATGTTGGTGGTGTTGATGCCTGATTGTTGAAGTTGATTGAACTCCTCTATCATGACCTTAATAAAAATGTAACCTTCAGTTAAGCAATATCACTTATTAATAATGGGAAGCTTTTTCTACCTTATTTTAACACCTGGATTAGGAAGTTTTATCAAAATTGTAAGTGGTGGAGTAATTTCCTTGGAGGATCAACTTCGAGAGGCAAGGGCTAGAGCCTAGAGGAGGGGGGACGACCAATGTCCAACCGGTGTTGAAACTTCCAAATTTCTAATCTTTGAAACTTTGATGTATCATTTTTTATTTGCATCCACTACATTATATATATTAGTGTTTTCTCCATATTTATGTGCCAATGTGTTTCTCTGATGTTGTTGTTGCTTTACATGTTTAAAATTCTGAAAAAAATGAATATATATTGTATTTTTTGAAGTTTGCCGCAGTTTGCCGATTTTTTCGCCGATGTTACTGAGAAGTTGTATTCGGGACCCTTGCCGATTTTTTCTTGATGCCGATTTTTCCAACTATGATATCAATGGTAGGGATTGATTATAAATTTTGATGGTACAAGAGAATCTAGTGACAATTTGGGAACATTTGGATTAGTTTTAGAAAACCCAAGGACGAAACATAAATTAAGGTTAAGTTCTTTGAAATCCTTTGAGGATAGTATTCTCATGACATTTGTATGGGAGCTTATTTAATTCTGCATGGGAGAACTGGAAAAGCTAATTTTGGATAGGTTCTAGATGTTGAGACATCCTTTCCCCATTTTATGGCATCATATTCTATTCGGCGGCTACATGGTTAGTCTACCAGTGTAGATCCATCTTAACTCCATATCTATCAAGCACTAAGTGGTATCCAATCTCTGTAGCGGTAAATTATTTGATCATTTAAGATGGATCTAGGCTGGTTGTAATCTTACTCAACTCCCTAGAACTCAAAACTCTCAACTTATGTGGATATGTAAAAATAGAATTTTGATTATTGTTAAGATATTATATTTGCATTGTAACAATATTCGTATGTAAAATATCATATCTATAGTATTTGTATCATGTGTAAATGTAATATACCAAATTGTTGTATTCTGATGTTGTGTAGGGTTTTTGTGATATTTGATATTTTATTCAAGTGTTTGACGTACCATTTGGCCAGTAGTAAGTTTGCATGAATAATAATAAAGTTGCATGCCTAGGATTTTACAAATATTCAGATCTACAATGTAAACAAGATCAAAAGCAATGTATGGACATACTGAATACATGTATTTGAGTGGTGTGATGTTATATATAAGACATACATGCCATGCATCAACTTTGGGTCAGAAGGTAGTACCGTAGTAGCAGCCCTAATGACAATTCGCCAATGCAAGCCTCACACCCCCTTTTGGTGTATGTTCAATGATAACAACTTTGGAAAGATGATCACGGATCCCAATAAGCAGTGATGAGATTAGTTATGGTTTTCCCAATGATCAGATGAATGCGCCCCCAATAATATGGATGAAAGGAATGCACCCTCAGTGATTAATAAGAAAGAATGCGCCCTTTGAGATTTGATAAGGCGATACGTCCTTTGTAGAAGAAATACTCAAAGCGCCTCTGTGGATTAGAGAGAGCAAAGACACTTCCAGTGATAGCTGGCAATATACCCTTTTGATGATCTAGCTAATGCACCCTCAAGAATGCTCAGGATGATGCACCCACATGAACCAAATATGCAACTGTAAATACTCAGATCTATGAAGAACAATGAATATGCTCTAACCTTGAAGTACGATGATAGACCTGTACGATCTACCCTCTGCATTGACTCAGATGGATAGATTTTTCCATTGAAAGCAATGTTGGCTAAGGAAATTCACCCTCATCCTTGATGCAACTCACAGAGCTCTCAAACCTATTTCCAAAAGTGAATAATAACAATGCATGCCCAAAGAATTCAATTTGCCTTTTTTTTTTATTACTTTTTGACTTGTGTATGCCGCATGCAACTTAACTTACGCATGCATGCAACTTTAATGATGCCTGCCGCATGCATTTTGAATTACACACTACATGTTGCGCATGTCACTTGATACTGCTTAAATGGGTCCCTTTTTCCACTAATGACTTCTTATCCCTGCTAATAATGTGCTTTTATTTCTATGTTGGATTTTGTGCAACTTTGAAAGTTATTCTTATTGTAATTTTATTATATTGTTTTGTACCTCCTACGGGAGATCATTTTGATGTAATCATTCATGCAAACCCTTGAAAGAATCAATGTAAACCTTGGGGAAGTTTAGAATTAAAATAAAATTATTTTATTATTATTTTTACTTCCCCCTAAGGTAAGTTGGCCCTAGTTAGTTAGCCAAGTCAGCCCAGTAAGGTTGAAAGACAGTTTTGTAATGTGTATAAATAGAGAGACTAGGCGCCTCATTTGGACTCAAAACTAATCAAGCAAGTTCGCCTAGTGAAGGAGAAGCTTTCTCTAACAGGAGAAGCAGTATTTTTGTGGGGGTTTCTATTAGAGAGACTTTCTTCTTTCTCTCTCTCTTCTTGTACTCTGTTCTCGGGTTTTCTCTCCATTATGGTGCATCTGTACCCAGCCCACCTTCAGGTGTACCCCAGGGAGAAAGCCAAAATTTTCGACCAGGAGGGGTGTTATAGAGCAATGGTGGTCATGGATGGGCGCTTTGTTGAGTTTTCTGAGCACCATCGAGAGCCATTCTCTTAGGAGAATGGAGACACTTGGTCCGGGACCAGGATGTGGACCCAGTCAAGCACTGGGGAACTCAACCTAGAGTTGAGTGATCATTCTGTTGAATGATGATATCTGGTCGAGGACCATGATGTGGACTCTGTCCAACACTAGGGGGACTCAACCTAGAGTTGAGTGATCATTCTGTTGAATGATGATATCTGGTCGAGGACCGCGATATGGACACAGTCCAGTACTAAGGGGACTCAACCTTGAGTTGAGCGAGCATTCTGTTGAATGGTGACATCTGGTCCAGGACCAGGATGTGGACCTAGTCCAGCACTGGGGGGACTCAACCTAGAGTTGAGTGATCATTTTGTTGAATGATGATATCTGATCAAGGACCACGATATGGACTCAGTCCAGCACTGGGGGGACTAAACCTTGAGTTGAGTGACCATTTTGTTGAATGGTGACATCTGGTCAGGGACCACGATGTGGAACCAGTCTAGCATTGGTAGACTCAGCCTAGATTTGAGTAGCCATTCTCTTGGAGAATGGAGGCACTTGGTATGTTACCAAGTATTTGACCTAGTGTTAAATTATGCAGGCTATGGCTGAGGCACCTGTTCTGTTACCAGGAAGGCACTATAAGCCCTAGACTAGGTCTAGGCATGTGTGACACTCTGACCCTTGATCAGTGGGCTTTGCGATCTTCTCCAAGGCTTAGCTACCCTTGGTTAAGACACCTTAGTATGCGATCTTGGTGTCACACAGAGTGTGAGATAAAAGCATTAGTAATTCTCTCTGTTTATGATGATGTACTTTGAGTGGTGATAAAAGACCACCTTGACCACAAGGGCACTTGAAGAAGCCACAGGTAAAAGTAAAAAATACATAAGGACTTTTGGACCATAGGTAAATGCTTTTGGACCACAGGTAAAAGTAAAAAATACCTAAGGACTTTTGGACCACAGGTAAAAGTCAAAAATACATAAGGAATTTTGGACCACAGGTAAAATACATAGGGACTTTTGGACCACAGGAAGACTAAAAGCAAAAGTCAAAATTAGAAAAGAATAAAATAATAATATTTTATTCTTTCTAATTTTGGTCCACTTACATGTGACTCAAAGGATATAAAAGAAGATCAATCCACTTAATTATTACACACACTTGCTCTCACAGGTACAGTTGCTCCATCAGAAGATCTTAGTTTTTTGAAGAAGGAAGTTTGGTGTGATGCCCTAGCATGGATGAGTCTATCTAGGGCACTCACACTAGTTTTTCATAAACCCCAAGCTAGGGTTTCTGCTGCTGCATTTTCTATCAGTTTTTTGGGTTAGGGTTTTTACCCCAACACCCTCTTCTTCCACGAACATCAACAAGACTTCCTTGGGCAGCTAGGGTTTCACCTTCTGGTCAGCTTCCTCCTCTCAGCAGCACCTTCAGGTAGCCTCTCTCCTCTCGGTAGCTCTTTCGGGCAGCACCTTACCGCCATAGGCTGCCATTTCTGCCCCACCGGCAGCTCTGCCCAACCTCCGGGCACCCTCAACAAGCTCGAGAGTCACTCCGAGCTCCTACAGCAGAGCTCGGGAGTGCCCCTGACCACTTACAGCAGCTCGGGTAGCCTGCTGTAGGCTCCAAGCAGCCAACAGAGAAGACCAGAAGGTCTCGGGTAGCTAGCAGGCTGCCCCGAAAGACCTTTGGGCATGCCAACAGGCCTTGGGTTTGTAGTAGAGCACCCAAAGGCCTGCCCTACTGTTCTCGGATAGCAGAATTACCCAATTGGGCAGTAGACGGAAACATAGCAGCAGTTCGGGCAGGGTAGCAGAATCAGGGCAGGAGAGAGAAAGTGAATCTCAACAGGTATAGAAGATTTCTGGGCAAGTTGATCTCTCCGGGAAGGTGTGAGAAAATCTAGGGCAAGAAGCCCTAATTGGTCAAAAAGACAAAATTGTTAATTTGTCCTTGTAATTGTTGATCTTCTGTATTTATGGATTCATGGTACAAACCTAGTTAGGGTTTGTGGAATTCTTGAAGAACTCAGTCATCTTATTTACGAGATGGAGTACTAATGCTTTTGTGGTTTTTGTCTTTTAAAGGTTTCCCCAGTGAAAGACTCTTGTGTTCAGTGTGTTGATGGTTTAATGTTGTTTACTGCACTTGTCAAATTGATTATGTTAATCTACAAATTTTTAAAGTATTCATGCTAATGCTAAAATTCAACACTATGGCTTAATGGCGTTGTTGACTGCCCTTTGTTGGGGTTTTTAACCTTAGGGTTGGTGTCCGGGGCCCCTAAGGGTTGACCACTAGGTCACATGACTCCATATCCTGTTTATGTGCTCCGGTGGCCTTTGCTTCAGCTGTGAGACATTTGTCTCCCTTCACAGCCACTTAGGACACCGTCCTAGCCCTTCAAGTAGTGGGCTCCTACTCTCCCTGGCCTTATCTCCTCAGATGATGTCATCCTCCGTACCAGGCCTTTTAATGCTTTGAGGAGGGTTTTGAGGGATTTTACAACTTTCTAGGGGTTAAATGGGGTATAATGCCCTCCCTCCAGTTCACTCCAGCCTTTCTTTTGGAGTGATTCGCTTATTTGAGCATGTTTTGGCTCCTGGGGATATAAATACACCAAGTAGCCTACCTTGAGCCTACCTTAGGCTATATTTTATTATTATTTTCTTTTAATTTTAAGTTGACATTTTATAATTTCAAGTTGACTTATTTTAAGGCATGTAGGGCTGGATATTTTGTAAAAAGTGAGTGTGAGATCATATAAATAGATCTCCTCTGTATCATTTTAAAGACAAAACTTATGGGATAATACACTATGCACTTGTTTTACCCTTGCTAGGTCTTTGTGGATGGATGCGCTCCTCTTGAGGAAGTTTTTCTGGGTTAATGCAAGCTGTTTTCTGGTAATTCTTTGGTGAGATTCTTTGCTTGGTGATGTTTTGATTTGTTGACTAAACACGAGCACAAGGAGGTCAGGCTTCTCATCTCTTTGTTGAATTGGTGGTTGATGATGCATGTTCAAGTCTAAGTGGTAGCCCTAGTGGTGCACTTTTTCCATAGGATAGGCTGCCACCATCCTTCTTGTCACCTTAGCAAGCTGAGGCACGTTTCCTTGTGAGGGTGCCCTAGGGTTTCTCCTTAGTTTTTCTAGGCTAGTTGCTTGACCTAGGAACCCTTCCTGACTAGGTTAGCCATCCTCCCTAGAATTCCTGGGTTGGGTAGGGCTTTTTCTAGGGTAGGGTTTCCCTTGGTTCTCACACCTTTTCTCTGCTAGAAAAACCTAGTTCTAGGGTTAGTTTAGGATTAGTTTGAGGTTAAATTTAGGTCTGCAATTTTATGTTAGAAACCCTAAATATCAATTTTTTTTTTGCAGTTTCAGGCCTCTCTAAAATTTCGGCCACCTTCCCTACAAATTCGCCCTAGCCTCTAAATCTCTAAAAACCCTAAGGCGGAATTATAGGGAACTCTAAAAATACAAAAATTGCAAAAATCTCAAAATCTGCCCGAAAAGGCCCTAAAACAGCCCTATTTCTCCCTTAAAAGCCCTTAATCCTTACCTTAGGGCTGCCTTTATAGTGGCATCCCTCTCCCTTACTGTTGTACCTTCCTTTTGACCTACACAGTAACAAATTAGCGGATTAGTTTATGATACGAACTGTTGGTCTAAATTGCAACAAGGAAATAGGTTATGTTGTATCTTCACTATCATACACAATATGCACATGAACATTGGTACTAGTACTTCTGAAACATAAACACATCCGCATGTAATATGATATCTTGCAGACTTTCTAATGTTGCCATGAATTCTTGGGTGGATGACTGAATATATGCATGCTGTACTTACTGCTGACAATGACATTAGGATGTTGCTATAAGTATCTTGACTGAAACACAATGCTGCACATACTGTATACTCACATAAAAATCAGAGTTTAACACATGACTAATGATTTTTGTTTCTTCTCTAATGACCGTTACATGCCACTTATATTGCTAGCACTTATACACATCTGTTTCAGACCTCTTGTTGGCTACTACAATTAAATGTATGTAGTGGATATTTCCATGAAACTGATATAGTGTTTATGTCCTTTATCTTGTTTTAAGTGTTCAATGTTTGAGTAAATGACTGATGCATACACTCTTGCACTTATGTTTTTGGGAAATATTATATGCTTATTCCACGTGTGTTCTCGTTGTTTTCATCAACGATAATTCTACAATTTACACAACTCCTTCACTCACCTTTTGGACTCCATTAGGCACTGATCGCTATCTTCATTTGTTTGTAAGATATGTTTGTGCGTCTAAGTGTCTTTTGCAGGATTATATAGGGCTCTCCCCTAGGAGGTTTCGACTTCTGAAGTAGTTAGGGATAAGTGACTAAGGTGACAGTGGTCACTTTTCCCACATATGCTTATCGGTGGCAAGGCCTGCCATTTCAACCGGTAACACTCTCGATTGAGTTTCCCAAGATAAACTCCTGTGTTCTTTGTTTTTGTGCTTTGTCTTTCTTCTAGAGATCCTATTGATCATTTGCAACAACGTTATACTGCTATAATCTTGTAAAAACCTAACATGGTATCATAGCAGTTTTAGAAGAAGCCATTGCCGGGAACTAGGGCTTACTATTTGAAGACCTTCCCTCATCGTTTATGGAGAAAAGACTTGGAAAGTTCGCTCTAGGGGAGGCACATCTTCTGGTGAAGGAAGAATCAAATTCTGAGAAGTTTCATTTTTGACCTAATTTTCGCTGTTGCAACTACTGCGGAAATTAGGGTTTCAAGTTTTGAGTAGATCAATCCATAGTTTTGGCTCGACCTCACCCTCTTTTAACTCGCCTTGCTAGGGCGCACCTATCTGTGATGTTAGTTTCACAAAATTGCAACTTCCATTTTTGACCTAGCTCTTGCTAGGGTTTCTGGTTTAGACTTGCAGGCAAGATGATTGGAATGAAGGTTGAAGATCGTCTTGATGGTGCCTCCAACTTCATCTCTCGGAAGTCTAGAGTTCTTCTCATCTTGGAAGAAAATGACCTCTTGAAGTTCGTCAATGAGAAGGTCCTAGAACCAGAAGCTTAAGGAGACAAGTCCCAGTGGAGGAAGAATGATGCCCGAGCTAGGAGATTGCCAGTGGACTTGGTCAAAGACCACTTGGTTCCTCAAATTTCATAAAAGAAGACAACTAGGAAGATGATCAAAACCTTGAGGAGGCTATTTGAGCACAATAGTATCAATGTGACTCTCACATAGAGGAACCAACTTTCGAACATGAAGATGGTCAAATCTGAATCAATTTCCTCATACTTCATGAGGATCACAGAGCTAAGGGACAAGCTGAGATCCAGTGGAGAACCTGTTATCACCAACCTTGTAGTTGCCTATGTGAGGTGGATCCAGGATGGATGGCAGAGGGACCAGCAACTAAGGAGGTGGAACCAAGATTGCCTCGACTCCCAAATGGATGGTTGTCACGCCAATTGAGGCAGTCTTCGCTTTATGTTATCTTAGCCCAAGACAACAAAGGGGGAGACCCAGATCTACTCCCGACAGGAGAGATCAAACCTAGACACCAGATCAGATCAAATGGATTTGAGGTACATAAGGTGTAAGGTAATGGTAACCCTAGATCTATGGAATCATGGATGATGTCATTGGGTGAGCCAAGGCTGTGGATCAGGGCTTTAGGAAGTACGAGATTCAAGCCAAGTTGGGACGCAGGTGACCTATGAGGTAAATACTAGATCTGGGGTTCAGGTACTAGCAACAGGTGAAGATATCCGCTGCCTTGGGAAACGTGACCAATGCAGGGAGGGCAAGGATAGGATTGGGGCTATCTAATATCGATGGATAGACTCGAAAGAAGATATGACAATGTCAAAGTACTCGAGCCACCAGGGAAAAGTCAAAACACAGGAAAAATAGACCAAAGAGGGGATAGCGCTAGGGTTGGAGATCAGTGCTTGTCAGATCTAGGGCAATTGAGTCACTATCTGTCCAACGTTGGAGGAGACCCACTTGGGAATTTGCCCGATCTACAAACCCAAGAAAGCAGTTTGCCAGAAAAGTCAGATCAAGGGAGGAACCGACATCACAGGGGGTAGCACTAGGGCTAAGAAGTCAGTTTTTCAGATCTAGGGCAAACCAACCACTTCTAGCTCAGCGTTGAGGGTGATTCCTTTAGGGAAAGACCCGATCTATGAAACCTAGAAATGGTTTGCCCCGAGATCAAGCAGTCTGATTTTTTTAATATTTTTGTTTTTTTTATTATTTAGGTATTTTTAAAGGTGAAAATTGAAGGAGACAAATGCCAATGGATTGAGATCTGGAAGAAGAGTACTAACCTGTGGATCTTACCTGGAAAACCTTGTAGATGCCTCGATAATGATGATCCCTGCTGTCCTGATCAATTTGAGAAGCTTTGAGCGAGTTCTATGTCCAACATTTTGCTCCAAGAAGTCAATGCGCCCTCTCTCCTGCACAACAAACATCAATAATATCAGATTTGCTGTATCACGAGAAAAAACAAGATGCTACAGAAAAATAGCAAGAAGAAATCATAGATCACAATGACACTAATGAAAACCCCCTGATACAAGCGAAGCTAATCCAAGCGAGTTGAGGAGCCCCTGCAAAAACGCCCAAGTTGATGTAGCTCTCCTGTAGACAAGACAAAGATTCCCAAAAAATCTATAGATCTCACAAAAATTTCCCGAATGCTAGGAAGCAAAAGGCTTTCCAATCACCATCTAAGAACACAAGATGCAAAGGAGATCCAAAAAATATCCACAAGAAAAGTTTTTCTATTATCTAGATTCAAGAGCCAAAGAGCCCTTACAAATGAGAAGCTCTCTTCTTTAATTAAGAATGAGAGAACCAAAATCATAACCACTTTTCAAATGAGTGGCTAAGATTAAAAGATACAAATGTTCTAATCAATGGTTGAGATGAGCTCAACATAGAGTACATGGATCAATACATCAATATAATATAGAAGTGGACTGAATCACCCAAAGAGAGGGGATCCCACTCAACAAGAAATAAATGAAGCACATGGTAGGTCCTTGGAGTGTTAACTAACTCCCTCTGGGTGTTCCCATGGCACAATAAAATAATACAATTTTTTAAACTGTGAAATTGTGTCTCCTTGAGGAAATCCTGAGCCTCCAAAAGCTCCAAAAAATAATATAAAAATTCTCGAAAAATAGATGTGGGCCCATCTAGGTGCTGCAACTACTGGAGAAGGTGTGGAAGACATCACTCTCATCATCATAACTCATCCCATGCCATTTCCTTGCCTCAGTAGCCCAAATCGATTTCTTCAGTAACCATTTAATTATTTTTAAATTTGCCTCGGGAAATGTGATAGGCCCAGAACAACCTCCTAGGGTGCCTGCGTTGTCCAACAGAGCCCACTAGGCTCTCTGGGAGGAGGGGACTATGGTACAATCAAGTGGTTGGACCCCCTATGCCCCATATCGCTAGCGCCCTAGGAGATCCAACAAAATCATCTCCCTGCTCAGACTTGCCATCTAGTGAAGCAAAATTGCACCAGAAGGGCAAGGTGAACTTGACCATCTCTGTAAGTGCCCGGGACTGAAAACAAGCTGTCTCACTGGACTTAGAAAGTCCAAATCTATCTAAGGTATATACTCATACCCTCTCTAGGTCTCTGCCTGATTGTCTACAATATCAAATAGACAAAATAATAACCTGTAAATGACCAGATACCAATAATATAACTCAGGCTGACATCCATTTGCTGCAAGTGTTAAAAGGCTAAGACATGCTCTACAAATCATTTAAGTAACAATCATAACAAGTAGCAATCACTTCACTGGCGGTACATCAACCAAATACATATATAAGGTTTTATTTATTATAACTCAGACTAGACTTTCAAGACTATACTCACTTCATAGTTGTAATCAATTTGCTAGTGAAGGGTGAAGGCTAAAATCTAAAATTCATAAGGCTAGGACAAATGATGACTGCGAACTCAACACTGTGACACTTTGGATATGGAAAGGGGATAGTCACTATAGCCATATGCCGGACAAACAACAACAAAGGGGATGGCAGTGCCTCACAAATGGGTGAACTACTTCAGAGGTGCTTACTTAGCTTGACAAATGCTCACAATCCAACTCAATACAAGTAAGGCCAACAATCTTTAGATATAACTTGTAGGAACCATTGTTTTTTGGGCCTTTGATTTTCCATAGCCTTTGTCCACGTATTTTTATATGGACTTTTATCATTTAGGCTTTATGCATTCATGTATGTTGAAAAACACTACTTTTCATGAATGTTTAAGATATTTCATTGCAATATTTTTTCAGAACCAATTTCATTAGGCTAGCCTTGCATTCATGTATGTTTAAAAACACTACTTTTCATAAATGGGTTTTTTCATAGATATTCATTTTATTTCCAAATACATTGTATTGATGGCAGCGCTACTTGTTTCAGGTAAGCAAACACAACCTAGGCAACTTAGAGCCGAGACACAGATAAACAAGGAAGCTTGTCCAACAAAGGCTCTAGCGGGGAAAGGTCCTCCATGCCACAAGTCAAGTAGTAAGTCGGGCTAAAACACAACTGGAAGGTAATGGATGGGTGGAGACAATGAATAATGAAACCAACACTAGCAAGCCAAAGTATGGTGGGAATGACTACCTCTATTCTCCCTAAGGAGGGTAAAATCAATGAGTACAGGTCAAGAACTTCAAACTTTGAGTAGGGACATCAATACATAATACAGATACATCCAAGTCCACATATTTATATGACCGCCAGATCATGATAGTAAATGCTAACACATGTCACGAAAATGAGTATAAGAGCAATGATAACCATAACACAATATAATATAAGCCGAGTCATAATCATGCAAATAATCCATTTGAATCAATATCTGTCCAATGAGAAAACACTGATGCAAATCTGGGCATTGCTAACTGCTCTGCACATGACTAAATGGCTACATCAGTCCTCAAATCTGAGTGTCTTGAGACTCAGCATGGGAGAGTACTATAGTCCATCAAATAAATAATGATCCATCATAAATGCTCATCTTAGCATCTCATATGTAGGGGAGCTAGCTGAAAAATGTACCGAATCTGAAAAATAGAATATGGTAGCCCAGCTACTATATATGTGATAACAAAACCTATTGAAGATAAGGAGCTTGTCATGACTACGCTAAATGGGTTTTCACCATCTTGGGAGTCTTTTATCCAAACAATCAGTGGATGCACCAAGTTGCCCAAATTTGACAGATTATGGGTAGATTGCACTCAAGAGGAAACGAGGATTGTAGCAAGGAAAAGACTTCATGGCACCCAACCTGAGGAGAATCAAGCATTCATGGCCCATGCCAGGAAAGGTAAGGGAAAGAGAAGAAAATTTCATCACCATAAGCATCAAGGTAGAATACCAAGCCCTTCTCCAGATCAACATGAAAAGAAGAGGGATTTATCCTATGTTGCACAAGTTTTCGGTACGTCGGGTACGCGGACACGAGTATCCGATACGTCTAGAAGCTTCGCCCAAATTTACTGGATACGTCAGGTTGGGAA